>VXBQ01004623.1:332985-683933 GCA_013400175.1 Phainopepla nitens | reverse complement strand
AAAAAAAAAAAAAACAACAAAAAACCCCATAGCCTCCTGGGAACAAGGAAGCTTGAGGAACAGAGATAATAAGCAGCCAGACCATCCTTTAGCTCTGTCTGTAGAGACATATTCACACAAAGTTGCTAACTCAAACTAATTGCCTGTGCTGACTCACTCACAGAATCATGCTGGCCGCAGCCTGTAATTATCATGTCATAATTATCACTTCAATAGCACAAAGAGTGCACTCTTATCTGATATGATAAAATAGTTCAATTAATTTTAAACAGAGGGAAACACCAGTACATCCTGAGAGCCTGGCCACAGAGACAAAGCAAGCTGTCAGAATCAGATTATTGATTTCATGTTCTCTTCTGGCTTTATTAATTTTTGCTTAGGCATTACAGTCACCACTTTTCATGCACTTAGGAGATTTTAATTTGGCATAATACAGGAGCAAAAGAGTAAGACTAGATATAAATTCAGGAGACAGCAATAATGGAGAGAGGTAAACTGTGTGTAATATTTACAGTGGAGAAAGTGGTGATTTCAGCAAACAGGAATTCTATCCCACTGGGACAAAGGGCAACAAAGTGAAAAGTGTAGAGGAATTGCCCAGTCCTTCAGGTTTTTCCTCATCCTTGGTGACAATGTTCCCCACTGTGTCCAAAAAAGAGTGGATATTTTACTTGGCCCTCCTTTTGTTGTTAATGTATTTATAAACCCACTTTTTATTATCTGTATTTGTATCTGAAGCAAGGGAATTCTACAATACACCAGAACAAAAGCACCCTTTAATGATGATAGTTCAAATTTTTCCAGTTTGACAGCTTTCAAAAGCAGATTCCTTTGGGCTTTTTCCTGTTACGTGCTCCAGGGGCAAATGCTGTGTATCATGTCAGAGTGATTCTCTGCAATGTATCCTGAATATTCAAAGACTTCTGTGCATTCAAACAAAAAGCCTTGGAATATTATAGGAAATCTAATGGGCAAGATTGTGGCAAAATGATTTTTTTAATATCAGAAAACTTTCCAATGAGTACATTGTGTTACCATGGTTGCAAGACATTTCGCTATTGCAGAACTACCGCCTGTCAGCACTGCTCAAAATATAATAGAGCAGTCTAAAATAAATAGTTCTGAAAGAAATTTGGGTTAAAAACTTAATCTTGGGGTTAAATTTAGGGTCAGCAATTTTCCTGGTTTTTTAACAAAAAAGGCAGCAAAAGGCTTGTAAGGGGGAATCTGTAGATAAGATCCTCATAACCCAGAAGATCCCAGGATCCATCTGCAGTGCAGATCTTGCCAGCTCTGGGAGGGAGAAGCCTGGAGCTCCTGGGCAGCATCTGCTCCTGCCTGTGCTGTGCTGGCCCTGGAGCTGCAGCCACCTTGCTGGGCTCCAGGACTTCTGGCAGCACAGAAAGTCAGAACTGCTGGACATGGCAGAGCACTGCTCCCCCCAGCCCCAGATGCTCCAGCTAGGCTTTGATAACAGCAGCACCACCCTGCTGGGGTTACTGCAAACCCAAACTGTGGTGCTCTCCTCTGCTGGGATGGAGGACTGGGCTGCGAGGGTGGATGAAAAGCTTGTTTGTGGAGCAGGTATGAGATTTCAGAATTATAACCTAAGGAAACTTCTGTGGTAACTGCACCTACAAGAGGATTTTCAACTGAACACAGTCAAACTGTATGAGGAAATTAGTTTAGGTAATAAAATGAACTGATAGGCTGTAGGTTGTACCATGAACCTGCAGTTTATTTTCTCAGGGATCTTAGAAGATGAGCCAAACCCATCCAAGTGCCTGGGGCAAGTTCTGCTAAAGGAGGTGTCAGCAGGCCTTGGGACAATGAACTCCAGGAACCTCAGCACTTCCCTCAGAACATAACACACTCTGCAGTGGTTTGTCTTCCGTCATTACCCACACCCTCCACACTGTGCCTTACAATCTTCATTTTAATTCTCCTTACATCATACCTTAGGTGGGCTATTCCTTTCTTTTACAGGTTCTGTCTACAGGCTGCAGAGACAGCTTCTAGCAATTAGGCTCCTAAGACACCCCAGTTAAACAGGTCAGGTTTTCTGGGAAAGGAGCCAGGTCACATTGACTAACAGAGAACACTTGACCTTCCTTGATACAGGGACTTTAATTTTCTCAAAACTCTAGTAGTTTACTATCTCCTCTTAGAGGTTTACCTATAGATCAAATGCTGCTCCAGCCCACACGGATAAGTATGTATTTCCCTCTGAAATCCCAAAGACAACTTTTGGATGATGCAGTCAGTGGAGGAAAGAAGATTTATCTGAGATGCCAGTCTCATCTCTTGCTGCTGATGGAGACTCCTGTCCTGCAATATTACAAGGGTTGGCAGTAATTCCTCGTGGCTCTTCCCTTCAGGGGGAGCTGACAAGCAGCAAGACCAAGAGCTGCCCTAAGCTGGAACACAAGCCTGTGGTTTGGGATGCTTGTCAGGTGTGTAGCCAATGACAGTGGAATTAATCATGGCTAATACTTGGCTTATTAAGAATTCTCATTTCCAGAAGGGGAAAAATACCCTAGTGTTTTGTTTTTAATTTGTACTGGGACTTCTGCAAATTTAGACTGTAAGGCAATACTTAGTGAGACTCAGGAAAACAAATGGTTTCAGAAACAGGCTGGCCACGTCAGCAGCCAGGCTGTGCATCCAGCAGCTGATTCCACGTGCAAACTCTCTCCTTTTAGTACAAGCTCTGGAAAATTGAGCTGTGCCCTCTTTCAGTTGACATTTTTTGTACAGCATAACCTGTATTAGAGGCAAGGAACAGGGGTTATGTGTTGTAACACAGCATCACAGGACTGAATGTGTCCCTCGAAGGTAAAAAGAGTCTATAGGGCTCTCTATCATCCAGACTGGTGTCAAATAGCTACCCCCAAAGGAATCCTTTGTGGACAGCCTGCAGAGGCAGGTATTGATTGTAACCTTCTCTGACCAGCTGAAGAATCAAACAGGTGCCACAAAGAAGGGGGAATGAATATCCAGATAAGAGGGCTCTGGATTTTTCAGTCAATCAGACCATGGAGCAATACACCTGAGCAAATTTCTGGGGAGTCAGAGAGGACCCAGATAGATCCCAGCACTTCCCAGTGTTCTCCATCATGGATACACTTTTTCCAGGTACCTTTCACAGGGTGCAACACCTCTGGGACCACTGAGTGTCCTCCTTTGGTAGTGTCTAGTGAACATTGCTACAGAGACATAGGAAGTTCAGCACTATGGACTCTTTCATCTCAGTTCCCTTATGGTGCCAGCTGCTCACTCCAAGGGTAAGAAAAGAGCATCCTCCATGGAGTTTCTCCGTTGTTAAAGCAGGCAAAAGGGAGCTCTGATTGCAGCCTGGAAAGTTCAGGCATTCAGTTCACCTGCAGTGACTTGTTCAGAGAATACAACTCAACAATATTAACTCAGTGCTCACATTCAGGAGAGGAAACAGCACTGATTTCTGCTGCTCTTCTGCTGCTTTCTGGTCCACACAATATAGGTTTCATTGGTTTTGTTCTCCATATGGATCTCATATATCATGGGGTACCTGATTACCTCATACCCTGAGAAGTGGGTGATTCTTGCTCCAGGCTTTGGCTACTGAGGTTGCTGGCTTCTCAAAGATGACATCAAGGCATAACAGAAAAAAACTAAATCATGCTGGCACCTTTATCAAATTCTTGTAGGCAGAGCCTAGCAGCTAAAAGCAGCAAGCAGAAATAATAAACATTGTTTCTGCCTAGATGTGAGCACCCACCCCGTCAATTACTCCTTGGTACATCACTGCTTAAGAGTGAACATCATTTAATTAATACAGCAACTGCAGTTACAAGGGTATTTATATATTCATGGAAAAATGAAATTTTTTTCCCGAAAGTAGGGATGTAAAATGCATGAACGTATTTATGAGCACCTCACTTACATAAAAAGGGCTTAGAGTACTAGTTGACGTTAATAGCAAGCTTTCACTGACTACATTGATGCATAAATTTTTAACATATATGCACAAGTCAGGTAATGCATTTGCATACTAAGCAGGGGGCTTGAGTTCCAGATTTCTGGGGCAGCAACTGCTCTTAATTGTGTGTGATGCACAGTGCTGGGAGGCTGACAGCACTAATCAAAGGTTAAAAAGCAGGAAGGATTTGTTCTTTGAGAGCTGAAATTTCCAAGTAATCCTTTACATCTAATCCAGCTTGAGCTAAGGATAGGGAGAAGAATTGCTGCTGGACTTTTGTGACCTCCTCAGATGATTTGTCAGTTGAGTTTCTGCTCTTCCAAGGAGATAGACATAGTTTTAGCCTGGTTGGGAGAAAAAACAAGGGGGAAAACAATGCACAAAAGCAAACCAGGAAGAAAGTTTAATTGCGTTTCTCTAACTTGACAATTTTAGTTGGGTGATTACCAGATACATGCCAATGCTTCTCTGCATATTATTTAGGATTTGCCCATTTCAGCACTAAAACAGACAACAATGGAAGCTTTCAGTGTGCTTGAAGATTAATTTCACATAATCACAACAAAGTCAACAAGATGAATTTAATTACTACCCTGACAGCTGGGGGGCAATTAATGCCCTTGAATTTCAGGTGGTCTCTGACTTGTATTTTTCCCCTTACCTTATTCCTGCTAATTAGAAACAGGCTTGAGGATGAAGCTGACCATGGTGTTACATTACCACCTTGTCATGAGAGCCACGGAAACTTCCCAGTTAGACGCCAACTCTTTCCCCAGAACAAGGCTCAGGGCCACCTCAGGGTCACCTTTCCATCTGTCTCACAAGATCACATCCCACTCTATGAATCCTCTGGGGTGCATAAGCAAAGGAACATCCCATGTTGACTCTGGCAGGAGTTTTTTATCACCTTATAGCCCTTAAGATTTCCAGGTAATAAAGTGTAAGACAACCCTTGCAACAGGACACGAGTATGCTGGCAAATCTGAACTGGAATTCAAAGATCACCTCTTGTGAAGCTTAATAAACCCCATATTGCACCTGAACTGAGTGGGGCTGTATATCTCCAGGGAAAGTGAGCATTAAAAAATTCCCTATTATAATGGCATCATTAAGAGAGAGAGCTACACCACATGCAGCATCAGGACCATTACATTTTTGCTCTGAAACTGGAAAAAAATGCATTGATGTAGCAGAGTGCAATTCGGAATTTCATCCTCAGATAAAATTCCAACGCTCAGGTTTTTGTAAATCAGGCAAAAGATGAACTTCCCACAGGATCAGAGATTTTTTAAGGGTGTTTTGGCATTTCGACTATTTCAAAAGCAAAATGTTTTGTTTTGCATTGCTGGACTGATGTAAACATCCTTATTCCTGTCAGCATTAAACTGCATTTTCCTACTCCAGCAGCTTTCCCAAGGCACTTTAAGCTGTTGCTGACCATGGAGGGCTCAATAACATGTATGTGCATGTGGTACTCTCCATTAGGTAGATAAAGAGGGATCAAACGAACTTTATGTGCAAAATAGATCCCCCAAAATAAACTAAATATAACAATACAGTTTAGCACTTTACTGAAGAGATTATTTCAGCCAAATGAGATATTTTAGTTTAGTTTTCTCCATATGGAAAAAAATGATACTCCCCAGTTACATTTGTGAAATCCTTAAATAGTGTAAAACATGGATTTTTAAACGTTCAAATCAGAATACATCTGGTTTTACTTGAAAACTGCCTTTACTGGGCCAAGAGGTCAGTCAGGGGAGTACTGAGAGAGCAGAACTGGGAGAACTGGGGCTTATTCAGCCTGGGGAACAGAAGTCACTGGGGATTCCTTATTGTAGCCTTCAACTGCTTAAAGGAGGCCTATAGGAAACAGGGAGATAGACTTTTTAGTAGGGCCTGTAGCAATAGGACAAGGGGTGATGATTTTAAACTAAGAGTGTTGCTTTAGATTAGCTGTAAGGAAGTTTTATTATGATGAGGGAGGTAACACCTTGGCACAGGCTCCACTGCTGGGAACATTCAAGGTTAGACTGGACAGGGCTCTGAGCAGCCTGGTGTAGGTGAAATATCCCTGCGCACAGCAGAGGTGTGGGACTAGGTGGCCTTTAAAGGTCTCTTACAACTCAAATTATTCTCTGATTCCATGATTCTACTGCTGGGATTGGAAACATCCATGGCTTCCTTCTCCTAAGCCTTTCTGCTGGCAAATCACAGCTATTTCTGTGCTCAGTCTTACTGCTGTCAGCAGAACAGAATCTGGAAAATAAACTCTGCCCAATAGTTTTGCTTTATGTCTACATTGCAGCGAGTACCGGCAATTAATGATCTGTTGGCAAATTAACACTGCACATGGCAATTGACTGTGGTAATGAAGTTATAGAGTCTTCTTTATGGTTTATTAGCACAATAATAAACCACACTCAGCATGTAATAATGGCACACAGTTAAATTAAAGACTTGCTGATGCCTTATAAACCATTTTGAGAAACACTCTTGCAGCAATCGGTAATAGTCCTCCCCGTGAGCACGGCCGGGCTTTGCTCTCTACTCTGCAGATACGGCTCTGTCAATATAATTTTTCTATTACTCTTGCATTACTAACAAAGCAGGCTGGGTAGTGGAACATTTACTTTAAGTTGAACTAATTTTTAAGCATTTTGGGTGAAAAATAAGTCTTGGCTTCCTCAGGCTGCACCTACTTCCTCTCCTATGGAGAAATATAACACCAGAGTTGTTCATCACTTTCACCTCAGACACAAGCACCAGCTGAATTTTACAGTGTTTCCCAATGCTTGGCAACTTCAATTGACTATGGCTTTTTAAAAACTGGCAGAGGCTAAAATCTATCTTCCTACCTCAGCCAGGTGAAATGTGCTGCTGTGACCCAAGCTTTAGGATGAACTTCCCTTAAACTTTCTGCTTCATGTATGTGACCAAGATCCTTCCTGTTTCAAGATGGGGCCTCATTTCAAATTCCCTGCCCCATCCACTGTTTGATCCTAAAGTGGGGAGGCGTTCACACGGAGCCAGAGCTCTGTGCCTGCACACCAACTAAGCTCAAAGCACCCAGAGAAGCCTGGCACCACAGTCCCTTCAGATCTGCTTTACAGCCCCTACGGAAATGTAGGAGCATTATCTCTCTCCTTCTTGCAGGCAAGGCAAGTACTTCTCTTTATTCAGTGTTGCAATGTAGGATTCACGCTGGGAGCGATCAGGCTCTCATAGGGGCCCGTAATGGCAACAGTGTGCTGAATTTAACAACAGACAAAAATATCTGGAACTCTCCAGACTTCTCTCTGCAGGAAGCCAAAGCAATGCTTAGGGAAGCTATTATCAGCTTCTTTCCAGAAAGCTGAGATCCTTTCCTGCAGGTCCACTAGAGGACGTCCCAACCCTGGCCAGCTGCTGGCCCTGGTCACAGAAGCCACGGCTGACACCAAGGTCCTCATCTCCCTCAGCCCAATATTAAACTTGGTGGGTTTTTAGGTCAGTCGAGGTTTTCTTTTCTGGACAGACAGAATGAATAGACGGATATAGGAGGAAAAGCAGTCTTTTTCCTACCCTTAATCTGTCATGTCTGCTTAAACTGAAAACTCATTAGGCAGTGGCTCAGTCAGTCTTGAGGTTTGACTATATTACCCATCTGTCTGATATGAGACGTTCTCTCGGTTGAGGTGCTGAAGCAGGGTGTGTCAGGCACTGCCTTAAGCAGAGCCAAAAGTCATAGCACAGAACCCTTAAATCACCACTGGAGATGTTTGCTTGCAGTTCAAGGAGAAGCCAGGTCATGCTCATGAGCTGAACAGGAGCAGTGTTCATTTTGCTGATGCAGACATGATTACCAGGGCCTCACAGGGAAACTTGCACCTTCCGCCTGTGGTCAAGAAAGCTGAAATTCCAAGACAAGGGACAAAAGAAATGAGTCTGTCTGTAACCCCTGAAACATCCAAATTTTCCTTCTATAGAAGCTAGAGTATACACAAGAAAAAGGTGACTACTGCCTTCACTCAGCAGTCATATAAGGAAGAGGCCAATCCATAACGACATGAGATTATGCTGGGAAATGCATATAAAACTTCACTTTGGCCAGTGCCAGGAGGCTCAAGAGGGACTGAACTTCTCTCCATTGACAGCAGTGTGACACTCATCTTCCTAAACCAAGGCTGAGGCTTCATCTCTCTACTGCAGACAGAACAGTATTGTAAATATTTTTGTGCCTACATAGAACTGCCAGGATCTAAAACCTCCTTTGTGATCAGCGTCTGTAAATTCCCCATAACCTCCTGCTCACCAGCATTTGGCAGTTTCCCTCCAGGACACTGTGGTTTGCAGCAGGTCCATTTTGCTGCCAGCCCTCCCTTTGTCTCATCCATCAGACAAGCTGAGTCAGCATTATGTAAGTTCTCTGCAACAGAAGGCTTTTCTCCTTCTAAACGCTTCTATAATATCACCCTCCTTAAGACTGCTCCCATTAAGAAGCTTAAAATCTTCTTGAAGTCTCCAGGATGAGAGAGTCTTAAGATTGACAGTGTTTTCAGCCACCTCTGGCACTGTCATTTCCTTGTGTTGCCAAATTCCCCCTCTCCCCCCTTTTCTTACAGGCACTACCAGGACTTGCTGAAGGAAATGAAAGAATACCTGACAGAGTCTGCTGAAGCTGAATATCCTCATGGGGAAATGGAGAAGTCAGAAGGGAAATGGAGAGGGTTCAGCCGTGTGCTGCTGTCATGAGGCAGTCGGGTTTAATTTTTATTCAGCTACTCCTAGCCGGTCACTTCCATGCCTGGCTTCAAAATGCTAATTCAGAGCTTTTGATTAATTAATGAGCTTTCCCCAGTGGGAATCTACTTACTGGGGGATATCTTTGCCTGAGGTGAGCAGCTTCTCTGGAAGCCTAATATCCCAAGACAAAGATGCTCAGTAATCCCAAATGTGTGCACTAATTAATATGGAATAAATACATCTCATAATGTCAGTGCTGAAAGACTAGCTCACAAATGCTGACTGGACTCAAGGAGCTGTAACAATTCATAATGAGCAAATATGAGCGAAGACTTTCGTTTTCCTTGGTGATTGGGAAGGCATCTATCCAGAGACAAAGTAAACAAAGACTTAAGGGACCAACTGGAGCAGCTCAAACTGTGCCTCCTCTCCACCAGCCTCCCTAGAGGCGGAAGGATTTCTGTTGTTTACAGAATCAGTCGTGCTTTTTGTGGCTTGTCATGCCCTGGTCCCGTTGACAGTGGTGGGACAATATTTCATAGGACAGTGAGTCACCACTAGGTTCTCCTTTTGGAGAACGGGAGGAATTTCAGCAGTGTTATGTTAAGGTTTAGATCATATTCTCAGTGCCCTAAGAGGTAATCCAAGCTCTTTCACTCTATTGCTGTAGAAACTACTGTCACACTCTCTGATCTTTATAAGGACAGGAGGCTCCTGAGATGGTACTTTCTGTCCATTTCAGAAGAACCCAATCATTCACACAAAAATAACCTAGAAAGCACCTCTTCTCACTGATTCTTTGAGCAGAACCCTTGAGGTGTTCAGTGACATCAAACTGGGGAACTTTGCAACCTCTGCTATGTCCAAGGGCAGGGAGGTGAATTAATCTCTTGACATCCTGAGTATTCAGACGGTGTGAATTTAGAGGGTGTTTGGGAACAAGAATACAGATTACATTTATTGTAACACACTGCTTTGGAAATCATCTCTCAGGTTTAAGACTGGGACATGCAGACTTCAAAGCACACCTCCTGTTGTAGAAAAACAGACATCTGGAACTTCTGTTTCTCTTTGAAGGCAGAAGGTAACCAGCCCCACTTTCTTAACACGTGATACAGTGGCTTGGAGACAGCTCAAATCTGATTTCAGAACCATTGTTAGGTTTTCAATGTAGTTGTAAGTCTGTAAGATTTTCTGATTATTGATTGCCACTCTTAAAATACAGTGACAGTGGCTCAGTGCTGAGACCTATTCCTACTAGTGAGGTTGAAAAAAATATTTGTGTGTTAGAAGGACAATATCAGCATCAAGAAGTAGTTTGTCACCCTTTGTGTACACTATGGCCAAAGAACCTGAACTCTGATGGGCGCAGCAATTATCCCAGCCACAGGGATATTTAGTCTTTGGGTAATGATGCAAAAGGATTTTTTTTCTCCCAGGAAGATGTTTCCTCAGCTCTTTATACCAGTCAGGAGTTACTGGCTAAGTCAACTACTTGCAGTTTGACAGCAAATCCTGATAGACCAGGACTTTTCATAAAGTTTCATCCCAGAAGAATGACATAGGCTTATTTTGCAGTAAGAGAGACTCAGGTATGTACCAGTGAGGTGATACTGGTCTGTTCCTAACGAGCTTTTAAAAGAGAAAGAAAAATGAACAGGTTGGAAGCCGCTCCTCATCTCCAGCCAACTGAGACTCCAAGAGTGGCAGCCAGGCTTAGCTCTGGCTGCAAATCGATTCTCGATTACCATATCCAGAGAGAGCTTTGCTATTCAGGTTACTGATGGTGATAAAGTAGGTCGTTAACAATGAGCCAGCACAAAGCAAGTCACTGTAATAGTTGAAATGTTATCCTCTCTAAAGGAGCCATAATAATAATGCAATATTATTGAGCCTTTCTAGTCTGCAGGCATCTGTCATCTGTCTGCCTAAAACTGATAGGGGAGAGTGCATTTGAATTTATTCTGCAGGAAATGAATGATAAAGCTTTATTGCTGCTCTCTTTTTTTTCCCCTACTTTTCTGCCTGTACCTGCCAAAAACTGCATTTTGTCACTTCTTTCACTGTTATTTTTTAAAAATCTTGCAACACATGGGAACTCACTGCTGCACAGGACAATACAGATCTGTTACTATGGATATACTGGCAAAGGTGACACATTCTGACCATAATTGCACACTGATATTCTCATACTGGAAGTAATGAAAGAAGCTTTCCTGCTTAGTGCTTCCTATTCATCTTCCTGTGAGCAATCCACAGCAGAAAGTGGATTCCCATTCCTAATGGGCATGAAGGTGGGAAGTGTTCCTCCCACAGTCACTCCCAGGTGAGTGGTCTGTGGTGGGAGTGTCAGAAGCACCTCCTTTCCTGTACAAGAGGCAGAAGACATGCAGCTTCCACAGATTTCAGCAGGATCCCTGGATGACAGCCCAGCGTGTCAGAAGCAGCCCAGAAAACTCTGAAACTCTGGCAAATGGTACAAATAGTTCTGTAGGTGGTTACCTACCTGCACCTGAGCTAGCACCACGGGTTTGCATCATGCTGGAACTTGAAATGGCACTGCAAGATTGGATAACCCCTGCTCTGAAAGGCAACAGCCATGACATTAATACATCACACAGACAACAGAGGGTCTGGATGACTCCGGACACTGAGCACATCTAATCTCTCGGTCATTGGGGATTTAGATCTCAATGACTCCTGAATCTAAAGAACACAAAATGTAGCTGTAACTGTTCCATGCATGTTGATTAAAAAGGGACAACCTTCCCATCAGTCTTTAGACCTACCTAACATGTATTTATTCCTGATTTTTTAATGGGGTATTATCTCTTAGTGTGTAGATATAAACCTACAATATTAGAAACATGAGTGAAGTAATCATGAAAGAATATGATTAAAATCCTGATGCTTCACCCAGAAAGATATTGCCTGGATCTTTACAAAATAAAGGGCTAGTTAATGTTAATGTATGCAAATACTTATCCAGCCATCTAATTTGATCTGCTTTGGAACTTAACACAGCCTCCATCATCAGACCCTCTGAGTGACTTTTGTTTAATCAGCTTCCATTGCTTAATGAGTTGGGTGATTAACACACAAGCAGAGGATTTGATGTGCAGTATGTCCGGTGTTAGTGGAGGACAAGACTTAATAGGATTTCTCCTCTCTACTTTTCTCCCTTTCCCAAAATGTGAGGTTTGTCATATGCTAAGCACAGTCCCCAACCCACTATCAATTAGCTTGCTATGAGTAAGGCATTATGGGGTTCCTGTACCTATTAACTTACAGGAACAAACCAGTCCAGGAATGTGATCACAAAGGATTATAAAATACATGTGTACTCCCCCTGCTATGATAACAACTGAAGAAACTTTGTGAGCTGTTATTAGCAAACCCATCTCTATCCCAGTTAGATGCTTCTGAGTATCAAGATCTGAACCAATTCACCCCATTTCTTCTGCAGGTGTCTACTTTTATCTGAACAATAACAGCACAAAAGTGTTGGATAGTAAAGTACCACCATATTTGTAGGAGTCCCTGCATGTAGGCCACTGCATATGAGTGATCAGAAATCACCTGAATAATTATGATTTTACGGCTTACACAGAGTGACTCTCCCAAGCCATCAAGACAGGGACAGTTGGGGGGGTAGAGGATTCTGAATTAAAATGAACTGATGTACCAGATGTTAAAGACATCTGTAAGTCAGGTCTGCTGTTGTTATGGAGACTAAATATTAAGCTGCAGGGGACTGAATCCCACCAGCTATGGCGTGAGGACAGGAAGGGTCTGGGCAAACAAATTCCCAGTTCAGAAACCAATCATCAAATCCTCTTCAAAATGACTCATTGCAGCCTTCTAGAACAGTCTTGGTTTTGGAAGATCCAATCCAGAGTGGTATGAAATCCTGCAAACTGCCCCTCACATCAACTGAAGTTGCAAGTGATCAGCTCGTGATCAGCACATCTCAGCCTTGCGTCTAAACTTACAATAAATACAATGATTAATAGCTGTTTGCCAAAGAAATGCCTCTGTGACCTCTTACTCATGTCCTCTAAATATAAATTGGAGTTGTTCTTGTGTCAGCTAACAAGTGAGGTGCTTTTTCGCAAGAACTCATGCTTGCTGAGCCAAAAGTAACCTTTAAGAACTCTCTGTAGCTTCTGATAGTAAAAAGAAATTTAAAAATGCCCTGTCATCTTGTAAGAATTGAGGTTTTTTTTTTGTTGAGTTACTCATATGTGCTGCTACAGAGCAGAACACTTATGCCGTGACTTCAATGCCTGCCAAGAGCAGGTAGCTGGCAGAGATGAGGTCTAGTGGTATGAAAAACTGAGACTTGCTTTCTATTAATGGGAAACAGAGAATTAGACTTGCTATTTCTTCTCTCATGCAGATTCAAGACCTAACATGACCCCTAATGGTGATCCTGAAACTCTGTAACCCAAAACATCTGAAACTTTGACACTTGAATGGAATGTTTTTATCAGGGTTATCCTCTGTTATTTTTTGTTTTCTTTGTACCAGTAGTACCTTTATTTTTCTTAAACTGAGTGGGGTTCCTGTGACCTTTGCGTGGGATCCTAGCACATCCTCTGACTATAATTACTGGGCTTGGTTAAAGCAAATACTTTCAAACAAAAGGTCTCTTAAAAAGCCCTTTTCCCAGGAGGTAATATCTAAATAACATGCTGTTTCCGAAGCCTGGAGGCAGCTGATTGCATCTCAAGAATTGCTCTCTGAATGAGTTTGTCATCTGCATTTCTTGGGGAAGAATTCACTCATGCAAAGTTATCCCTGCTCATGGATGTTTATCTTCCAAGACCTGGGCACAATTCACTTTGGACTGTGACCACCTTTCCTGCCAGGCTTGTGTCAATGCCTCTCCCACATGAGAGCCTTTTTGGAACTGCTCTTACTTTCACTGAAGAGCATATTTTGAAGCTGTGTTATTGTTACTCCTCATTTCCCCCTCCTACACGGCATGAAATCCTAACACGCAATCAAGCGACTAACCCCAGGACCACTGTGTTTAATGTTCTCCTAATGCCTATCATTAAGAAGTATAAATGCCAGTGAGTTGTCTGGATGCTTTATAAAATAAATATATCCATCTGCGGGGACAAATTATACCAGCTCTCCAAAAGTAGGAGAGGCTGCACAGCAGGGACATGCACAAGGGAACTTTGGCCAAAACCAGCACGATGCTCTGAAATGCCCATGGAGAAAAGATCTTTTATTCTACAGCAGGACTGAAATACCTCCCATGCAGTGAACTGCTCAATAATTAATTTATCTATCACATCTTGCAAAGGTACAGGACTGAGTTAAGTCTGCCAAGATTTTCAATACAGGCAGTTAATATTAACCCAACATATTTCTTCCAAGCCCTATTGTACTCAACAACGAGAAATAACAGCTTGTCTACTTCCTGTACAGTAGAAGCAGAGAAACAGCAGGGCCTTTAGAAGGAGAACGTGAATGCAAGCCAATCATCCTCCTTCTGGCTCCTGCCGGCTCTTGTCTCCAGTTACAAAGGAATAATTCACTATCTGAGCTATTTCTACATTTCAAACTGGGCACTGAAGTATCAAAAATTATTGTTAGCCTGCCGTGCTCTTGAGAAGGGGAATAAGGAGGAGATAATAGAAAGACATAAATGACCCAAATCAGTGAGATATTCTTTATGCTTTATCACAAAGGAGTTTCCCAAGAGACCTTCATGCCATGCCCTGTGCCCACACACACACACACAACCCAGAAAGATAATGAGGAAGGGAAAACTGCATCAGTACAGACCCCGGTTTCATTCGGGACATTTATTTCCCTAAAAAATATATTCCCTTTATATCTCGGTGTGCATGGCCATGCTTTCTCCTCTAGGTGACACTGTGTCTGCTTGCAATTCAGAGCTGGAATACCAGGAGCCCTTCAGCACCGGCAAAGTCGTGTGGAAGAATACTGCACCAGCACCTGCACACAGTAGTCCTGTCACCAAAGGTTTTTGCACAACTCAGAGTTGTTGCTTAAGGGCTTGAAGCCACTGAATCTCAATATATCAGCAGCAGCCTGAGATATTAATATTAAATATTAAACCTGTGCAATTCAAGGTGTGAGCAAAGTTGCAGAAAAGATTTGAATATGTATATGTCTATATATATACACAGTTACTTGCTTTGCCTCTCTGTTTACAAATATCCAGGCTGCAAATCAATCTGCAACTCCAGGCAAATCTATTTACCACCAGGTAAAATTCCATGCAGGAGTGGACTGGTAATATGACAAGCTGGAAGAGTAAAACAAACTGGATTGGGGCATTGCAAAGAGTCTAATCCCCAGGCTTTAAACTGCCTGCCTGCACTCCCAGGTCCTCTGGGGGAGAGAAATTTCACTGGAGAGAAAGCTTTTGGAAGTTACGATTTCATCTGAACTCCCCAGCGCACCTCTCATTTCCACAAGGTTACTCATGATTTATTGGGCAGTAATTTGGATCAGATTCAAACTTGTGACATTTAAATGTGTAAATAGTACAAACAGATTAAATAACAACAAAACAGGAAGTAAATGGAACAACTCTAAGGGAATTAACAGAAATGCCACTACTTTTAGTTTGCGCCTCAAAGGCTAATAGTTCCTAAATTTCTTTCCTGTTTCACCAGTAGCAGAATAAGTTTATGTGCTCCTCTTCATAAAATGGCTCCAAAGGATCAGGTCAAATTTGTGATGACAGACATCTAAGAGAACGATAACGAGGTTTGGGGATATTTTCCAGTTGACATCGCTGTGCCATTAGTCATTCCCTGATAAGGAATATCTTGGAGACAAGACAGATCACAGGGCCAGCACAGGCAGGGAGGAGGGGGTTGACACAGGAGTACAGGAGGAGTTACTTATCTTCAGAAATTTGGAAAGAGATGCCCCCAGAAGTGGGATGGAGAAGGTGAACTCTGAAGAAGGTTCCTTGATGACTCATCAACCCCCCCCAAAAAAAGAAAGAGACACCTTAAAATTGATTCCTTCCCTCTTTGTTTGTCTGGAAGATGGAAGAGTGAGATTTTTCAGCTTGCTCTGAACGTGGGCTGCTGGATTCACACTGCAGTGTCAGAAGGCTGATACCAGCCCAGGTGTCTACAAATTGACTCACCATTTTACTCTGTTTAACGAATAAACAAACTTTCCTCTGTAAGATTGAATTAATTTAGATTTATTTGTCTAGGTAGAGACACTGCAGATGTTTTAATTTAGGCAGTTTGCACTGTCAAAGTGGCTGGGCTGGCTGAGCCTTCGATTTCTCTCCATACAGGTAGAATTCAGAGTGGCTGTTGCAGTCTTTTTGACGATGGGAAGGACAATTCCAGCTGAATATCACCAAGAGAAAAGAAGTTAAGTGAAGTTTAACTAAAGTGCATGGAGTGGTTGCCATAGCAAAAGTGATGGAGCCTCTTTGCTTTAGCTGCTGAGAGCAGGGCTGACAAATGCATGTGATACTACACTGTCAGGAACATTTCCGCAGCTGAGATGAACATCTCCTCCAATTTCCACTTTCCTGATCAAAAAATGAATTGAGAGAGAAAGGGACAATTGAAGAAGAAAATTTTCCACTGCAGAAAAGGGATACCAGCTCTTCAGGCCCCAGGGGAAAAGGGAGAGGTTGTGGATTTTAGGGGGAGAAGTTACCAGATGTCTCCCTCCAACTGAGTTCCAAGTGCAATGTTCCAGTTAAGTGCTCTTTATTTTGCCCCAAGAATTGCTTGCCAGTGGATGTGCTGGCCCAACCCCTCTGTGATTCTATTTTTTGTTTCTTGCCTCAGCGAGGACTCAGATTTTAGGACTGAATGTTGCTGCTAGTTTATAATTCTCAGCTGAACACTGAGTTTTGGCCCATGAGGTCAAATTCCATTCTGATGTGTTTCTTCTGTCTTTAACTGATGATTTCATAGGGGACTTTGAACCATTTGTTTCTGTCTCATGGAGGAAAAAGATAGCATCAATGAGAAAAATGGTTTATAACCTTTCATTCCAATATTCAGTTTTGGTATTCCGTCACTTCCTCAAGGATTTTGTTTTCTCAGATCACATCTCATCAGAGACTCTCATTTGTGGGTGAGTAATAGGTTGTTCTCTGTCCTCTCATCATCTGCCCACACAAACACTCCTGCCTGGATCCCAGTGCCATACCATCCTCACACTGTGGGTGGATATGCTGCAGCTTCTACAGATCAGTAGTAACTGGAAAAAATCCAAAGTTGTGGTCTTGCCTGGGCAGTCCCTGCTAGTGAATCTGAGGAGTTTGAGGAGAGCACAGTGCAGACAGTGCAGGGGCACACAGGAGGCACTCCTACATCACAACAAACCAGCTACAGGTAACTGGGCCACCTTATACTCTTGCAGATCATTTAAGCTTCGTCGTACAAATTAATACCCATTTTATGTGTTCCCTATATTCCTAATCAATACTGCAGATTGTTACTCCCCTAGGAGAGTTTTCCAGTAAACAAACAGACTATTCTCTCCTTCTCTTGCTAAAGCTGGTTTTCAAGGCTAGCACATTCTGGACTCCTAGTACTGTTCCCAATCTGGCATCTCCACTAAGAAATATATTTTGGGGGAAAGTAAGTTGCAAGACTGTCTAAGGACAGGTCTCTTGTAAACCCCTCTCCTTACAAGTCACACATCTACTTTCCACCGGTCCTTGCCTCTTATCAACCTCTATTTGGCTGTATAACCATTTTTACCCTCTTAAATCTGCATCCAATCTCCTATTCTATTTCAGCCCATCTCCATAGAAAGCAGAAGCCAAGAGGTGGGTTTGAGCTTTACCCTTTCAAAGCCTTTCCTTACCCTCCACCGACTTCTCTCTTGCCACTTTACTCCTGTTACTACAGCAACCCTGTATTTCCTGCTTTTGCAGAGTTGACATGTTAGCATGGGGACACACACAAGGCATCTCTAATCAGCACTTATGTGGTCTAAAACATTTAGCTCATCTGCTCAGAAGACTTATTAAAATGTTCGACCCATCTGCTGTGGGAGGCTCCAGCGAAACTGCGGCCAGCATTTTCCCACTTGGTTTCCTGTCACACAGCCTGACCAAAGCCTCTCGTTTCAGCAGCACACAGCAATGGTGTCTCTGCCAGAAGGCACAACACTTGCTTGCATGTGCTCTTTGGACAAGCTTGAAAGGGTGTCAGCTCAGTGTTCTGCAGTGGCTGTCAGAGAAAGCTGACATTTGCCTTTCAGAGTGCTAAACGCTAGAGAAACCACATGAGCGCAGCACAAGGGATTCAGAACATCATCTTTCAGAGCGCTTCCTTCACCCCCAGATGCTTGGAGGGAGGCATTTATGGCAGCAGGTTTCCAGAGAGCTGGCTCAAGGGATGGGATCGGTCTCGAGGGGAACGTACAAAGGAAACATGGAACCCATCTGGCAAGCTGGGATCTCCTTTTCCTGTTTTTTATCATCTAATTCTCTGGAGAGCTGTGCAACTTGCTCTTGTGGCTCCCAGAGGAAACATCACAATTTCCTTTAATTCCCTCTCCATCATCTGGTACTGTTCAATCTCCTCACAGGTGATCTGTGTTATGTTCCTAAACCTGCATCTTTCCTGAGGGAGTTGGAAGCACTTTTTAAGACTTACAGCTGCCATCATCTGACCAGCCATAGCTATATGTGTGTCTGTAATCGTTTATTCACAAAAGAATTCCTCTCCAGCTTGCTGTGAGTGTTGGACTAACAGCAAAATGTGAAATTTTCTATTATCTTCACTCAGCAGTTTTGCAATCCCTCCTGGTCATGGCCACTCTGTTAAGAATTAGAAGGTAGTTTGATGCTTATTTGTCCTAGGACTCATCTGCAACACGGATGTCCTTGAAAGGAATGGCAGCAAATCAGAAACGGGATTCAGGCTGTGGAGAGGAGCTACAGGGTGAAAACTTGGTCAGTGGAAGATGGATGAGTGCTATCTAAAAACGAAACTGCAGCAAGGATGAGCAGCAAACAGCAATACCGTCAGCTCAGTGTCTGGGCAATCACTGTAAATCAACAAAGGCATCTCCCAGAGAAGGTTTAATCACAAAAAGCTGGATGCTCATCTCACCTAATGTGGCTGATGGGTGTTTATAGTCAAATCCCCATCACAATGATCCTGTTTAGTACCAAGGTGCACGGAGGGGAGACCTGCTAACAGTCAGTTCATCTCCCCATTACCAGTGGAATTTACTTTAAGTAGCTCTAGGGATTACTGAGGTATTAAGGAAAGTGCTGTGACAGTGAACTGTATTGCCTGTGCAGGAGGATGGCAATGTGGTGCTGTCCTCTGTGGAGATCATGATAAGGAGACCAAGATATTTGTGAAAAGGTTTTTGGGTTTGTTTTTGTTTTTGTTTTTTTGTGTGTATGAGTATGATGCTGTTCTCTTTAGTTTTTTATGAGGAAAGAAAAAGATCCACTGCCACTGCCTATATTAGGGATTTAGAAGTGCTTAAAAGCACTAGGAATGCCTTTGAAATGCAGACCTCATACTAGAGATAAAGCACCTACTCAGAGAAGAGATGCTCTGGTGCCTAGATGTATTTGTTTGTTTATTTTAGAGGGGAGAAAAGAATGGTATGTTTTACTGCTAAGCTATTAACCATCAAGATTGCCCAAAGGCATCAGCAGGTTCATTTAAAATGTAAATGAGCTTCTCAGGCAGGCATTCAGTTGTGCAGGCTCTACAGGCTGCTATTATGTGAAATTGGATGGGGTCTTCACAGGGCACAGCTGAACACTCGGGCTGGGCTCCTTCTCTGCCCCACACCCGTTATCACCAAGGAGAATGGACACTGCCGTGGCCCCCAGAGCTGCTCTCCAGATTAGGAGAGTGGCTTTATTACAGAAGACAGGGGCAATTAACTGAGTCCCTGTGCTGCTGCAGAACTATCTCCTTGGGAAATACCACTTAGTCCTGCAAACAGCAAATAGGCATTTATTCATGGCCTTCCCACCCCTTTTGGGAAGAACCATTCTCTTGAATTAATATTTGGAGGCTACTGGCTAAAAAAAGTGAGCATAAGCAACGAAAAGCAATTGGACTGAGGAAGATTTTCTCTTTTTAATACTAAATTACTGTGTGCCCTGGGCTTGCAAGGAGGTGCACTCTCCAGTGAGATCCCTGCCCAAACAGCACACTGGGAAGAAGAGCTGAAGGGATGCTTTTGCCTGGGGGTGATACTGCATCAGGGACATGTTAAAGACTTGCATTGTCACTTTTTAAAGGTTTGCCAGTCTTTCAATCTGTAAAAGAAGGCTTGGAAGGAAGGTCACCCACTTAACAGGAAAGTTGTGCTGTGGTGGATCATCCTGATCCCATAGAGAGGGCTGGTTAAAATCCGAGAACTCCATTGTGCAAAGGATGTCAGGGTCCTGCCATGCGGGTTTGTTTTGATGTGGAACCAAAGACAATGCCATCACTGCTGCTCTGGAGCGTGGAGCTGGCAGAAGTGCTGACACGTGAGCAAGGGTTCAGCTGCAGCAGCACAAGACTCAGTGGTAGAGCTGTTTTGTGGAACAGAGACAAAAGAGGCCAGAGAGATGGCTGTTAACATATGTGTAATTAAATGCTTATGTAAATGACCCTTGCCATGGGCTTCTGCCTGGTAAGGCCTGATTGGATTGCCCTTGAAAATCCCACTTGCTCACCAAACCAATGTGTAAGAACACATTTTTGTGAGTTAGGAGCAATGATTTCCCTGTGATGATGAAGATAATGATGCAGTACAGCAAATGTCCTGGACAATGTTTATCAGAGTTTCATGGAGTTTAACTGCAATGCCTGTCCTTGTACACGCACACACCTGTGACCCACAGCCTGAAGTCACGGATGTTTTTAGAAGAGACGCAGTAGCTGCACATTGAATTACTTTTTAAAAAGCATTAAATACCGTTGTACTTTTCCATTTCCCTTTTTGTGTGTGTGTGTGTGTGTATGAAAATGGCTGCATTTATCAAAACCTATTGAAGCCAGTTTGAATGCATTGTCCTGCTGAAGAAGAAAAGGGTTTCTTATCTAGAAACAAGCTTTCCAAGTGCACTGCATTTTGTCTAAGTAGGGTTAAATAAATCAAAGAATGCAGAAAAACTAAAGAAGATCTTAATTTCTGCTACTATATCAGTCTTTCCATTCCTTCTGCATATTATGGCTTGCATTCCAGCCTCCGGATAGGACTTGCATAGCCCCTATTAAACATAATCAAGCACTTGTAGAACTTATTTCCAAGTATCTAAAATGGAACCATGATTTGCATGTCATTAAAATAAAAAAGAACCAACGGGAATATTTTCCATCATTTTTCTACATGCCGTATCCAAAAGGAGCTTACCATGCACTTTTGAAAAACACTGCCAGTTATCTTTAATGGTACCATTTTTAAAAAATGAAATATTTCTAATTAAATTACAAAAGAAAGCTGGTTTAGGAACATTTTCAAAACTTGAAAAAGCACAAAACCAGAAGCTATAATGTCATTTACTATCTCTGCTTCTTAAGAGTATAGGAAGCTGCCTGGGATGAAGTTATTTTGTTGGTCAATACTGTGCTGTTGAAAGGTTACTGAAGCTCTACCATCACCCATGCAATGATATAAAGATTTATTGGTGACAAAGCTTTCTACAAATGATAGAAGAATCTAAGCTTCAGCATTCAATACAAACACATTTTATTCTTTTAAAAAATAAATAACTACTCATGATGTGGCTGCTGAAACAGCTGATCTGATCTTATAACATCAGCCTTGGGATTTTGAAACCATCCTGGCTGTGCTTTATGGCTCTTCTTTAGTGGAATAAAAAAGATATTTTTTAGGAGTGAAGCTCATGGAAAAAGAACAAAGAAGATGCAAGTTCCGCTCTTGCAAGGAAAGGTGTCTGCCACAGCAGGGCAAAATGTGCTGAATTACGCTCAAAATCCACACAGAACTTCTGCTACTCCACGTTTCTATTATGAGCCAAGTTCTCCTTGAATTCCTCATCCTGAAGTTTGTACTGATCCTAGGTAGGTGTCTAGACATTGCATCTCTTTATGCTGATGAGCCTGTTGAAAATTACCTCCCTCTAACTTGCTTCTCTGTGATGAAATCAGAGAAGATGCATGGGACATCCTGGAGCATGTGATGTGCACAGGACACCCCAGCTCCTGGAGTCCATGGGGTGGTTGTCCTTGTCCCAGTGTGGAGATGCCATAAAGGCTGTCCAGGGGGAATCTCCCACAGCAGGAAGCCTGAAGGAAAACCTACATCAGTGTGTCTACACCCTCCTCCATCTCTTCCACTGTAGGATGTTCTGTTAGTCCAAGTAACAAAGATTTTATTTATTTCAAGAGACAGTGAAGTCACCATTCATTGGGGCATCTTTTCTTTTGGATAAATGCTTCTTCTACAATGTTATTCATGGGGGAGACCAAGCTCTTCCCATACTGTAAGAACCTCTAGCTGTGAGTTCCCTCTATCCTTGCCTTTTCCACAGTGTTCCTGATTTCTGTGAGCCTGCAGGGGATGTAAAGAAACCTCCTCTACCCTATCACTGCTGCTTGAGCCTCTCTCCCTCACCTGAACATCCACGTCTCTGGGTGTTGAGGTAAAAAGGAGAGAGATTATCAACTTTTCTGTTTAGTTCTTTGCAAACTCAGCAGTGACACCTGGGCAGTGAGGCAGCAGGGGAACTTTCTGCCCAGAGAGGAGCAGAGGGACCCTAAAAAGGTACAGGTGTCCCTGTATCTCCATGAAATAAAAACAACACTTCTGACTCCTTTAAAAGCAGGATGTCTCTCAGTCCATTCTCCTTACAGCAAGGCTGACACTTGATTTTATTAACAGAACAGAGAAACTGGTGCAGAATTAATGGTGGGAGAGATTAGATTATTACAGCAAATATGCTCTGGTGGTAGGAGCATGGGTCTGGAAAACTGGGAGCTGGGCTCTGCTTTGCTGTATGGACTAGAATGGATTAATTCTCCTCACTGCTGTTTTCCGGCTCACACTGCCAAGAATGTTAACAGCCCCTCAGGAAGGGATATGCTGATTTTCATACATCAGATTTAGGAAGAGGCACTGAGATCTTGAGATAAGTAGGGGAGAGAGAGGACTAATGACACGGAACCGAATTCCACTTATATTTCTCCGCAGTAAGTGGATAGTTATAAAGCTGGAATTATCTCCCTGTCTTTCAGACTGGCAGAAACTTCTGGGGGAGCACGTACAGGAACACATCGAGCAGGAACTGCTGGCTGTGGCATTTGGCTGGGCAGCCTGAACCCTTGCCGGGAAATCACCAGATGGCGCCAGCAGAAATAATGTTCAAATGTTCCCCTTTTTTTTTTAAGCAATTAAAGCTGGAAAAGGGTTTATTTGGGAAATTGTGACTCAGTTCCTTCAGTGAGAAGTATTTGCATCAGTCAGAATTTGTTGAGTGGCTGAACGGAATAATTCCTCTAATTCAGGGCTGGTGTTGGGAGCCTGTGTGCACACCAGCCAAAGGAAAAACATCATGTTGTGTAATAAATCACTGCATTAGGCAGTCAGCTTTGGCTGCTCCTGCTACCTGCACTCCAACTTTAATCAATATTTGTGAGGATTTGTTAGGCTATATGGACAAATCCTGAGGCCTGGACTCAATTTCCATCAAGGCATGATGGTTATTAAGGAGAATTAGAAGTTTTCCTGAGTGACAACCTTATAATAAACCCAAAATTTTGAGATCTGAATTTATCACACTTCATCACTGCTCTACAAACAGATTGGCTTCCCCTTGCAACCCTTCTTGCAGAGAAGTTTGCTCATTTTGGAAGCTGGAGAAGTTCATTTTCAAGTAGGTTAAGCCAAAAGGTGCCAAAAATGCATTTTTCTCCTAGTCTATTATTGTATCTTACACTGTAAGTGAGAAGTAGCTTCACCAAGGAATTGATTTCCTGCAAAAGAGACTGAAGCCATGGCTGGAAGATGATTTTCATAACAGATGCAGCCCTTCAGCAGGGATTCTCAGCTTCTCTCACTGCTGGATAGAAGCATGTCTTGAGTTCAATCCTTCTATTTAAATATTTCATTAAGGGCAGGTATGTTTTCTACTTCCCTCTTAGGGCTCCAACCTTCAATTTCTAACTTATAAAAAAATCCACTTTATTTTATTTTTAACTGAGCTCCTCTATTATTTTCCACTTCACCTATCACTCCCACAGACACACACCACTGAAAATCCCAATATATGATCTGAAGATTATTTCACATCCTAGCACTCAAGCCACTGTTACAGCTATGCAGGAAAAGCAAAAATTAAAAGCAAACCCCTCTCCGGAATAGAAATTTAGTTGCAGCAGCAATCCTTTTTTTTGCTTTTCTGTAAGATTTGGAGACATCCAAACAGGGTACTTTTCAGGATGTAACACTAAGAAACCTCATTTCCATTCAACTACTGCACCTTTATAAATATATATATACATATATGTATGTCATACATATGCAAAGCTCAAGAGGTCTTTTTAAACTTACCTTTCAGGCTGGATAAACTGTAGGTTACTCTCCCAATTTCACTTGGTTGGATGGCCCATCTGAAAATTCAGGAGAAAAATATCTCAGTCCAAGGCAAGGAAAATCGTTTTGTATTTATTTTTTTTTCAGCAAAGTGAAAAGATTTTTCACCTTTTCAAGTCATTCCACATTGAAATGGAAGACAAAACAAAACAGGAGCCAAACAAAGTACCCCAGAAATCTGCTACATTGTGGTCTCCTTATTTTGTTTTTCACAGGCTCTTTTAAAGGTCTAGTCTTAATTTCGTTCTGGAAATGAGACAAATACTGGAATCTCCTCTTTTCCCCTCCAGAAAGACTTTTTCACCTGTCTCTATCTCTCACACATTTGAGATGATTTCTCTGGAAAAGAGGAAAAGAAATAATTGCCCTAACACAGATGCTTCAGACGATCAATCAGCATTTTGCTCTAGGCGTGACTTAATTTTCAGGTAGGGATTGGGGGACATTTGTTACTCCTGCCTTGACTTCCCTCCAGTCAATTCAGATTTTAAGAGAGTAGAAAAGTGCATTTCCTGCTCTGGTCATTAGAATTCCAATTTGCTGGGGAAAGAGCACCGGGCCATCCTTTTCCCCGAGAGGGCAGCTCCTTTGGTGCCTGTCATGCTTCATTACTCTGAGCAGCACAACTTAACGCAAGCAAGCGGGAAAAACTGCAACAAACCAGCAGCAAGTCACTGCAAGGCTCCTAACCCACCAAAATAGCACCAACATGATGTCAATAATGACTTTCTTTCAGTTTTAACCAGTCCTGCTTGTTGCATTGATACTTGTTTAGGTACTTTGGTTGCATTGTCAATTACCTGCTCATTTAAAAAGTGCTAATGATAAGAGAAATATTTCATGCCCTGGCCTCAGCCCTAGGCCACTTGTTTATAGGACAAGCGACCCTAGCACTCATGAGAGCTGACTTGAGTGTAAATATGTGCAAAGCCACGAACAATACCTTGTTCTCAGACTCATGCACAGATCAAAACACCTTCCTAGCCACAGGAGCAGGGCAGGTGTGAACAGCGCTTTAACACCTGGCAGTGACCAAACCCTCGTGTGCTAGAGGGGGTGGAGTTTTACGGAACTGCAAACCAGGGACAGGGACAGCATCCAGTATCTCACACCTCCTGCAAGGAGAAGCCAGAGC
This sequence comes from Phainopepla nitens, assembly GCA_013400175.1. NCBI lineage: Eukaryota > Metazoa > Chordata > Aves > Passeriformes > Bombycillidae > Phainopepla > Phainopepla nitens. The sequence continues at coordinate 658,551 of VXBQ01004623.1, read as the reverse complement.
TCTTCCCACAGAGCTGCACAGAGGAAGGCATTACACAAGCCAGCTTAATAGTATCCCAGAGGAAGGACAGTGAGGTTTTCACAGTGGAGTCACTTAACGTGACTTATAAATGTTGTAAGAAAGATGGCAGGGGAAAAAAGAAGTTTTGCTTTTTGCCATTTGGTTTTGATCCAAATTAGAATGAAGCTGGTGAAATGAACATTTCTCTGTCAGCAGTGTTTAGCTAGGGAGGTTGGAACTCAGAGCATCTGCAAGGTCCTGGAAGCTTTTCTTCACCCAGTTGTTGTACCAGCAGCTTTTCCAGAGCAGCAGGCTCAGTACCCTCAAGCACTGGAGTCAGCTCTGTGCATCCACTAGACCATCTGCAGGAACCCAGGAGGGACTCAGTAAAAGTTCATCAGTTAAAACACACAGAACAGGTTTTCTTGTAGATTTTTTTTTTTTTTTTAATTACACTGTTTTACCGGAAAAACTATGAGCAGGTTTACCTTCTCTCACACTACCTGGCGGTTCCCTGCCTCCTCCCTCCACCTTGATGCCTTTCTCTCACTTTCTCTGCCTTTCTCCCTTAAAATCCTCTTGCCTGGAAATTTTCAAATATCAGGAATCTAACCTGTCTTGTGTTTGTGCCCCGCTCCAGTCAATAATCACATTAGCACATCTGTGTGACAGAAATAATGGCTTTTGTCTCCCAAAGATGCAGAGTCTTGTTGCCAGGCAACTCCATCCTGAGGCACCAGCCCAGCGAGGAGCGGGTGTGTGGGAGGACCGAGCCCGGCTGCAGGAGCTGCTGCTTGTGCTGCGGGGAGCTATAATTGGGGGAAAACTTGGAATCTACTGTTTCCACCAGAGAGCCGGGATAACACAGCCCTGACAGGCTCAGAAACTTTCAATTAGGCGGCTACAGACCGTGGCTGGCTCGTCTCTTTTGTTCTAATGTTACAGAAAAGCTTTGGCAGTGCTGCAGATTGGGCTGGCTTCTGTCAGAGGAGCTCGGTCCACGGCAGTGGAAAGGTAAACAAGGTCACCCTTTCCAAATCCACACAGAGCACAGACTAAACATGCTTTGGGGGTTGATCCTCCTCAGGCACGAGGCTCCTTCCATGCTCCACCATCAGGGATTGCAGCAGCTCAGCTTCTCTGGCATTATTTGTGTGCCATTTCAGTCACAGCCTGGCAGCCTCAGCATTATGTGGTTAGGAATGAGCATTTCACTTGATAACCAAGCCTTGATTTATGAAATATTACTCTGTTCATCCCAGAGAGAAAGAGGAGTCCCTAAAATAATATGGTTGGCTGTTGACATAGATGGGATGGGAATTCTTGACAGAGCCTAATTTTGTTCATCTCTGATTTACACTGGCTGCTCCTTTGTCAGAGCTTGATTCAGACAAACACTAAGGCACATATAGCTGCTGCCAGCACCCAGCCTCCTGCCAGGGTAGGACTGTGCTGCCCAAATTTATTTTGGATTCAGTGCATGAAATACAGCCCCTGCCTGCTGAGAGTTTCTCTCACCTGTACAGTGCTACAAGACAAAGGTTTTGCCCAGAAAACTGATGCACATACAGCATTCCTGAATGCTGTTTCCTAAAGGAAACCTGGTATTTTTGCAGCTGGGATATAGCCCAGAACAGGAGCTTAATCTCCACCATCACTTCTGACTCTTTAAACTGATACTTGGTAAATCCAGTTTCAGCCCTGGGATGTTCACTCTGTGTTCTGCATCTGGGGTGCATATTCTATCTTGAATTGCATCTCTTTGGTCTCAGTTTCACTGGGGGGAAGTGGAAGTTCTCCAATGACCTAAAAGACCTAGAATCAATAGCAATCGAGCTCTGAAATGTCATCATTGGATTCTCACTGCATGACAACAGCCAGGCACAATGATCCCTGTGTGCACAGACATTCATCTAATAAGTGCTGCAGGAAAAAACTTAAGAGATTCCTTGAATAAATTATTTAGTGTTTATTATTCAACCTCCTCCATTTACACATAAGTCACTATATCCAACTGGGTAAAGAACCATCTTCATAACCTGTCTGGTACTATAAAACATCTTTGATACTTCCCACAGAGACCTTTGTAGAGTATTTAGGATGGCAAAAGTACACAACCCCACGTCAGGACGCTTTCTCTTCCACATGAATATTTGTTTAGCTGGTGCTCAGTGGCTGGATTGCTGAATATACCACATTTTTTACAAGTTGTCTCATCCTTTACAGCAGCATTTAAGTTTATTTCTTTTCCTAGGTCCCACATTTTAGGAAGGGCAACTATGCTGGGCTCAGCCAGAGCTGGAAAACCAAGCCTTGGATATTAGGAAAGTGTGAACAGTGCCATGTTAGATTCACATCTTGGAAAGCACAGCTGTACCTGGCCATAAATTGGACTTTTTTCCTTTTGGCTTTTCTGGGAACTTTGGTTTATGATCTGAAATACAGGCAAGAAAGGAGGTAATATTACTTTAGAGGCACCATATTTTAAAGGTTAAAGAGAAGTTATGACCCATTTTATAAGGACGAAAAAAGCAGTGATTGTATCCAAGTCTCAAAGGAGGTGAGACACAGATTTTACATTAAAATGTCAGGTGGCGCAGGTTATCTAGGTTTTGCTGCCTGCTGGGAAACACAAATAAAGACATGAAAAAGCCAAGTGAAAACTGGGGAGCATTTCAGGAAGCACAGGGAGAGAGCACTTCTCAGGCACAAAAGTTTGGGGGCCCTGAGACATATCAACTTCTTAGTGCTTCAGAAGAAGTAGATGGAAAGGAAACCACAGGTATAAGTTGGGGAAACCACTCTGAAGACAGTCTTTGAAATACTACAAAGTCTTAAAACTGTTTAAGGGAACAACTCTGTCCATGTCAACCACTATTTGCTCTTTCATCAGCCTGGGAAAAAAAAAAAAATTACAGGCACCCAGAGAGCAAAGATGTGCAGTGAGTTGAAAGCACATGCCTCTAGGTCTCGTTATAATAGTGCTGTAGTTATTTGTTAGCATGAAATGCCTCTCCACTGCAACGGGGGGGCTTTGCTGCAGTACCTAATTTAATCTTTCAATGAATGTATATTCCCTTGAATGCAGTGTATTTTGTTTGACAGTTCTTAAATGCTTGGATGAGTCTAAACATTGAGGAACTGGAGTACACACATTATTTTTCTGCAGATTCATTTAGCAATCCAAGCTAACAGCCGGATTATTAATAACAAGCTAAATAATACATTTTTCAAAGGCTTGATGGGCATTTGAAATCTGGAAAAGAAAATACAACTTTTGCTACTCTGCTTCCCTCTGGAATAGTATTGAAAAGTACCCAGATATCCCTTTAGGAAAGGTTGTTTTTTCTCAGGTTTTTTCTTACATTGAGGAAGCTGATTGCAAGGGGGGACTATGAAAGTGATGTTAGTAACTTTCCCAACATATGTTTTTCAAAGGCACAGAGCTATTGTTACACCAGAATTTTGGCTGATACAATGGCAAAAGCTTCCCAACCTCTTGGCTGAATTCCTCCAAAACCAGCAGCAGTTCTGCAGTATTTTGCAGATGCAACAACTGATGACCAGCCCATCCAGATATGCATAAATTATCTTCACAGATTAACTTTACAGCCCAGCTACTACTGACAGCAGAAGCAAATCCCTGTAGAAGTAAATTTTTAAGACTATATCGTTGTCTCATGGTTCAACTTCTCTTGTTGACAGAAGTGGCTATTGGTCTGTCCTTTCTACTCCAGTAGCTCTTTGGAGAATCAAAGCCTTTAGCACTATACTGCAAGCCAGAAAAGGATGGTTCCTTTCCCCAGCCACTTCTGTGATTGCATCAGTTAAAATAGATTGAAAATAGTGGACAAGACACTGAACTCACAAACTGTTCTGCAAGACCAAAGCACACTTCAAGATAAAGGCAGAAGCAATTGCTCTGAGTGCTTCAGTTGTGTTTGAGGCTTGCAGGGACTGAGCAGGAAGGGTCACTCATACATGTGCAGCACAGGGGTCTCAGAGGGTCAGAGAGGCAGCACCTCTCAAATACTGAGAGGTGACAACAGGATCTGGAGAGTGGAAGAAAACAAACAATCTTATGCAATGAACAGTTGTATCCAACTGAGAATCCAGAATTATTAATGTCCAGAGACCTGCCAAGCTTAGAGGTGAGCCAATGAACACAGTGACTCAGCAGATCTGCTGCTGGTCCAAAAAGTCAGGTACAGCTGCTCTGCCAGGCAGAGAACTGAGACATGCTCTGGCTTAGCCCATCCTGCACAGCCATGCCAGAGCATCTGGGTTCCTTGGACATCTTCCTTTCCACCTAGAAATTCCCTCCAGCCAGAATTAGAAGATTTTTTACATTTGTGCAATAGCCTGGACACAGAAGAGGCATATCAGAGATTCCTGGCTAGGCCCATGGCACATGCTTTGGGAAATGGGCACCAAGGCTGAAACCTCCAGGAGGTGTTGGGTTTGTGGCACATGGAGACATCAGCTCTCTACCTGCCTGTTGTAGGTGAGAGCTTTCCATGGGATCAGTGAACAGGAGCAGCCCCATACACAGGAACATTAATCAGGCAATGCATTTCTGTTCCTCTTAAAACATTTACATTCCTGGAAATTTAAGGCCCAGTTAATCTCCTAATTCCAGAATTAGGAAATTCTCCCTTTTCCTCAGAGATTTCAATACACACAGATCCTCTTACCTCTCTCCCATGCTGAAATCTTTTACATCCACACTCATGCCAATGGTTCCCAAGCACAATCTCCTCCAAAGAGCATCCTTTACAAAGCAATAAATATTTTCCTCCTCCCTTCCCTGCCTTTTATTTTGTAGCTTTGTCAGGAATGTTTGCACCTGTCCTGTCACACTCAGCTGCTCTCTATTTTTGCTGAAGATTTCTCCTTTTCAGTACAGGACACAAAAAGCAGAGGGTCTCATTCAATAGTGACTGTGAGAAAAACATTACAGTCTAAAACAAAACTACCAGCAAAGCAGAGAGACAAGGAGAGGGAGGGAAAGAGAGAGTGTGCCTACAGGGAAAGTAGCTTAAGGAGAAGTGTAGGAGGAATACTGATTCCAGACTTGCAGCAGGTCTATTTTTCATAAAGATAACAATAATATGGTGTAATTAGGGCACAAAATCATACTAATTGCTGAGTGCTTGTCTGCAGGGTTCACTAGGAGGGAAAGAAACAAATGGGGCTGAATAGATCCTCCTGGGGTTGGCACTGAGACAAGTTTTCCCAAACCAATCCAAAGGATTTACTACTCAAAATTAGAAGTGTATATTGCAATTTCAAGCCTTTTTTTTTTTTTTTCCCAATTATAAATTCCCCTGGGGCAGGTGTGGGAGGGCTGGTGAGGATATACTGACCAGAGCAACACCACAAAAACAAACCCATCTGGGGTCCAGAAAAACAAGAATGCATAATCCATGTTGCTTCCAAAGCAAGACTGAACATTGAAAACTGACATCTCTGCACCATACCCTGGCAATAATATAATTTCTTGTCTTCTGCACTCAGTGCTGGGGAGACTCCTTACTTTCCCATTGCTATGGGCTTTGCTCCTTGCAGCCTCCCAAAACCACACGAACAATGCCATAAATGTCTTCTGCAGCCAGCATGGCAGAAGAGCCAGTTCCTGTGTTCAAAGGGAGAAGGATCTAGCTCTCAGAACCTTCTTATACTGAGATGAGATCTCCTCCTGAGTCAGAGTGCTTTGTACTGGGCTGAGTAACTTTCCAGAGGCCCATAACGCACAGACCTGCTGTGATCTCATTCAGCTACTGAACTACCAACTGTCACCAAATTGGATTTATTCCTCATTGTTTCTTATCCTCTGTTGAAAATTACTTTTGCTTTAATTTTCTACAGATTTTTGTAAAGTAAGAACATCAGTATCCCTGAAAAAAATTCACAGTGCCAGTCTATAACAAGCAAGTCTATAACACATTTGCAGAGTTCTTTAACATAAACTGTGTCAAAAATACCCATAGTCAAAGAACCTTTCTAGCTGTAGACACTACTGGGTGATCCCCTCCCTAGGGTTGTGGCTGTAAGTTTCATTCAACTTTTGGTGGTGATTTTCCAGAGATTTTAATCTTTTAAAGGGTTTGTGCTACAAAATCACTGCAAAGTGCTTATGAGTCACAGCTGAAAAGGGAATTTGAGTTAGAGCAGTAGAAACTGGAAAACCTGCAGGCAATGGATGCAGGCAAAAAGCAGCAGCACAAACTCCTAGACTAAGTGTGATGTGTTGGAAGGAAAGAGACTGCCCTGGTCATCAGTCCTGGAGCAAAGAACCTTTGTTTTAAACAGCAGACATTTTACTGTGAGATCTCCCCCTCCAGGCTCTCCTCCTGTCCAGCCACACCTGCATCTGAAGGATTTATTTCCCTGGATAATACCTTTCCCCCAGCCTTGGGCTGAAGGGTGCTGGTGATGGTAGAGGTCTGTGTTATCACTCACAGAGGTGTTCCTCCTCTGTATTGCTTAGATTTAGCTTTCAGCTCCTTGGGATGTTCTGGTATACCCACACATCGCCCTGCAGTACACACAGAGGCCAGTAAGAAATCAGGATTTAGTATCCAAACACCTCATTATTTGTCACTTGTCCTTACTGCAGACAATGCAAGTTCCAAGGCTCAGAGATAAAAAAAGAGGTAAAAGCATAAGATGAATTTAAACGATTTTTGTCACTCTGTATCACCCACTGAACCTGCCAACCCCTTGCAGCTGGGGTCCAGGCCACAAGCAAAAGCTTCACCTTGGACACAGCTCTCCCCAGGGAGGAGGATGCTTTGTGCCTAATCTATTGTTATGCACCCAAGCTCTCTCTGGTGATTTTATCACCCTCAAGATTTCTCCCCAAGCTTTCTTGTGAGTCACCATCTAATCAAGGGTCTCTTTTTAACACTCCCCACACAGAAGGGATGACTGCATCTGTCTCTTGATAACAGTGATGCTCTTTCAACATGACTGGGCAGAATTATATGCTAGCCAGAACATCCTAATGAATATTTCAGTATTTAATTGCAAGCAGACCTTTGCCACTGCAAATTAACTGTACTTTTCTAGCTGCGGGAGCAATATTTAAACCTCAGTGCATTGCTTTTTAATATTAAACTGTAATTTATCTAAAATAACAATGATTCCTTTAGCAAGTTCAGAAAGATGGAGAAGGCAAGCTATTTGTGCTGTTTGTTACAAGGTTTTGATTGTGATCAGACAGAAGAATTTGGGGCTAGGTTGTGTTTGGGACAGAAAATTCTCTAATCATGCCTAAGAGAGATATTGTGATGGAAGTTCACATTTTTGATAAATTAAAAAGAGCTATGAAGTGTTTGAAACTTCAAATGTTGGTTACTCTAAGATAGTACAAAACCAAGTAAATAAATGCTATATAATATTTATATATTTATATAGAGAAGCAAGGAAAATGTCATGGAATACTTGCTCTCAATGATGATCCATCTTAGCTTGGTCTCATGCTTCCAGGAATCCACACAAAAGCACCAAGAAAAAAGAAAAAAAAACTATGAAAGCTATGAAAGTTGTTTGGTTTAAACAAATTGTTTGGTAATGACACCCTTCTTGCCAGCCAGTTGCTGCTGAAATTAAATTGGTGTCTATGTTTTGAGACAGTTTCAGAATCAATCGCACTCCCTGGTCTTAAAACTGTAAATCAATACTGTTACAATAGATCTCTAGGTCCTCACATCCTAACAACAGCTGCATTATTTCTGGCTGCTGAATTTGAAAGTTTCAGAAGGTTCTTCTCAGCTTAAAATCTGTCTTGGGTATGGATTCTGTGCCACAAGAAGCTCTGCCCAGGCGGATTTGTGGAAAACAACCTTGTGCCATCACTTTACAGATAATGAATGAAAGGAGGGAGAGATTAAGTGCCTTCCAGTGAGAGCAAATCTTTTGCAGAGCCAGCAGTGAACTCCTGTTATTTAATTCCCTGTGCAACACCTGGGCCCTGAGCTCGTCCTGCTGTACTGACGTTAATGAAATAACCCTAAATGGGGCCACAACAGAACCACAAAGTTCTCCTGGTTCAAAGGTCACCTGCAGGTGAATCCAATGGCCTCACTTTGCTGTCCCCTCCGCGTTGTCCATTTTAGTGACTGTCTAAGTATTAATCAATTAATCATTTCTGAAGTGTAATCAAGGACTGGAGTGGTAATCAAATGGCAACCCAATAGAACATGGGGATGTTTGTCTGCCTGACTGCCTGGCTGCCCCTCGGAGCCACATTAACAATTATCTCTGCTGAGTGACCCCTTGATCCTGCACACTTTAGCTGAAAGAGATGCATCCAAGTAGCAATTTCACCTTTTGCCTTCATTGTGTGGTATTATTCTAACTGTTTATTAAATTCCCAGCCTCTCCAGAGCTTGCACAATGGGAAAATCGTTAGTTAAACCTACAATTACTGTAATGAGAAGATATAATGAGGTTATCATTAAGGAAGATTAAATATTTTCTTTTTTTTCCCCTCCCCATTTATTTATAATAATCTTTTTTTTCTCCTTCTCCTCAAACTGAAAAGAACTGGCATTTCTAATAGAACCTGCCAAGAAGAATCTGTGGAAAAATCAGTAGCAGAAAGAACCACAAGGAAAGAATCTCACGTCAGCTCATCATGAGGTTTTCTGGAACAACCCAATTCCTCATAGTTTTGTAAAGACAGATCTCAAATTCTGTATCTTATCATATGATTATATTCCCGGTGAAAGGCAGGGGACATAGCTGCAAAATGCATTGTTCTGGTATATTTATTGTATATTTATTTCATTAAAAATCCTTTTTTCCTCACTTCTCTCTGAAGTACTTCTACAGGCAAAAAATATACTCTCAAAAGCTGGAAGTGAATCACTGGAAAATCAGCCTTTATTTGAGACGAACAATCTAGAAACAGTGAGAAAACAGTGAACGCTTTGTCAAATGTGGAGAACACATTTCAGCACTGGATAAGGACTCTTATGCTTGTGTAAGTTGTCGCAAAGGCTATATAAACATGTAAAAATGAACTAAAACAAGCCCCTTGTTCCCAAAACATTAGTAGACTGTTGAAGAGCACATTTTAGAGCAGATGCTGAACACTCTTCCCAGACACTGACATCAGTTAAAGAGATTTAGAAACCTCTGCACTTACATCTTCACAAACTCAGTCTACTTCTCCAGCTAAAAAAAATCCATTACATGCCCGGGTGCTTGAATAACTGTTGAGCTAAACCCAAATGTCCTGCCACAGGCACTCTGCTGACACTCTGGGCAAGGTACCAGACTGTCTGGGATCTAGATCACACTGTGGAAAATAGGTACAGGGTAGCAAAGACATAATCCAAAACATCTCATCTCAGTTTCTAAATGTTGATTGTGAAGATATTCTCTCCAGGGTCATGGATTTGACCTTCTCCTCCCTCTCTATTCTGCAGTGTGGAAGTAGAGACCAAGAATTCCAATGCATAAAGGGGCGACAAGAGGACACAGCACCATAAGAGGGGTTTGAAGATAAATAGCAGTAATACTACAGCTGAATGAAACTGTCATAAGCAATATTCCCATTGGAAAAGCCATTAAAATACTGACTTTGCACTGAGCAATATCCTGGGAGGAAGCCCCTGAATTATTCCTTGAGGTACCTTGCTCTTACAGAGGCATGATGGATGTCCAGGCATTAGTGGTGCCATCTCAAGCCATCAGAAGTGTTGACACAGATGGAGCAGTTTGATTAAATGTTCTTGTTCAGCTTTCTATATAAAACACTGTATTGGATAGAGAAGCAGAACTCTCACCTTTGCTCCATCTTTATTTGTATTCTCAAAATGTAACAAAAACCAGAATAAAACCACCGGAAAGACAAGACTGATCACAACACCACCCTCATGCTTGCTGGAGGCAGGACCTTCTCTTGCTGGCTGTAGATCCATCCAGTTCCAGAGGTCTGAATGGTCTTTAAGTAACTGCCTGTTATGTCCTCTTGATGTTTTAATTGCTCCCCCTACAACAGATCCTGTGTCTGTGCATCCCTCAGCACAATGGGGGCTCATTCACTTGTAGGTGAATCAACGGATTCTTCTTTGAGGCTCCTACTGAGCAGGTGAGGATGATCCCTCTCTCCTCTCCTCTCCTCTCCTCTCCTCTCCCCTTTCTGTGTCATATTCCAGGAGAAAAGTCTGCCACTTAGGAGTGGCTGATGTTGATTCTTCATTTGATTCAGAAATTACCGAGGCCCTAACGAAGAGGCTCTGATTGACAGCTGATTTGCACAGTTTAGGGAACTGAACCACTGAGCATCACACAGGTCACAGTGTTGGTGTCTGCCAGTGTCTGTTGTCTCTAACAGGATTGTTGTGCCAGGTTTGTGGAGGGCATTTGCTGCTAATGATATTTTAACTTTCAACAAGAGCAAGTAAAGTCTCCCAAAACAGAACAAATTAATAGTCAGGGCAATAGCTGTAATGAGGCTGTAAAATGAAACTCAACACCCCCAAACAGGGCTACATTTTCTGGCTTCCCATTTTCAGGGATCTGATTATGCTTTGTTTTGATATCACCTGCATTAGGGAAAATAATGGGAAATTTGAGGTACAGGAATTCTGCAAGTGGATGTTCTGTGTTTTCTTCACCTGGAGAAGAACAAAGATGATATAAATGCTGGAAAGCACTGTAGAATAATCACACCCTTCTAAAATAGAAATAATGACATATATTACATGCACATAAATGGAAAGACTAAAGACTTATTTGGTAAAATAAATTAGTCTTTGGCTCTGTTCCCTTGATCATAAATTACATGGTAAAGAAAAATTTCAATTTCAGTAAGTGTCTGAAAGTGCACTGAACATATTTCAATAAAAATACCAAAGAATTTGTTCTTTCACTACCCAATAGACTGGAATGAAATTCATCACTGAGTGTGACTGACACAAGGACTGCTTCATTTAATAAATCAGGAGAGCCCGGCCTGACGCCAGGTCTCAATCCAACCCATAATGGTCATCCTGAGGTGTAGAGACTGACTGAAATGCAGAGTGTTTGTAGTGGACCAAGGAAAGGATTTTAGTGACTTGTGGATGTGTTTGAGCTCATGGATCAAGAAATGTGAGGTGAGGTTTGAAGGAGGGTGGAAAGATAAATCAAGTGAAAGACTGAGGTCTCTCCGTTTTTCTGAGGTCTTTTGAAGCTCAGTTCTGTGCTGTGTGACAGCTGCTGACCCATGTTTTTGTCCCTCCAGTGCTGCTGTTTCTCCTTTCTGATCCCTCCCTGCAGCCATGCCTCACATTTGGGAGATTCAAGCACTCTCTTCAAGCTGCACTGACATTGCTCTGCAAAGCTGTTCAGTCTCTGCACTCATGTCTGCTTTACCTGACACAAGTCCCACTGCACTCCAGGGCTCTCACAGGTGAGAGCAGGTGTCACTTCTTCTCTTTGAGTTCTGCCTTTACAATGGTTGCCACAAAACCAAAGCATTAATGAAAAGAGTGCAAACTTCTCCACTGTATTTCCAATGAAACGGCTTGTGTGTCCCTAGAGGGGGGGGGAAGATATTTGGATCTTTCTCTCAATTATTTTTCCAGTCTATTAAACTGTCTAAACTCCAGATTCTCAAAAATATACAAATACATAAATAAAACAAAAACCTAGAGAGAATAAATGTAAATGGAGGCCTCTGCTTATCTCACCCAGCATTCTGGTTGATCATCCCCAGGAGACATCTTCAGAAGCATGGCTTTATGACCACGAGAGAAAATAATGATGCGCTGGGAAAAATTGCAAATGCACAACCCTGTTGCACAGAAAATGGATCCCCTATGTGATTCATCATTAGCATTTGCAAAATAAATAGTGGTGGGAGAAAGGAAAGGGATACCTCTGTTTAATTTGATGCCTTTACACAGCAAGAAGCCACTGAGGGTGGAGAAAGGAAGGGATAGAGGCAGGAGTGACAGAGAGGAAACAACTTCATGTCCCCAAGTAATTGAAAGGAAGTGTTCTCCCAAGATATAATGATGCAGACATATATCACGTGGAAGTTTAGCTACCCCAGCCTATATTCTCTTTAGCTTTAGCTTCCTGCCAGTGCTCTGAAAAAATGTCCTTTTGTGTGTCTGAGGCTCTGAGAGGAGACAGGATGGCAAACTGCAGTGCTCAGCCCATCTAAGACACTGCAGATCCTATACCTTAGGTCCATACCTGCCCTTTAAAGCATACATGTACTTGCCCTTTAGCAGTGAGATTTGGTTTCCCAGCTCTGGCTCTCAGTGACTTTTTAAGGACAAGAAGGCCAGGGGGCAAAGTACAGCTCATCACAGCTGTCTCATATACCAAGATTATATTTGCCTGCATTTATCCCATTATTTAGACACCCAGCTCATGCACCTACTTATCTCATAACGCCTCAAAGTCAGTGAAGGTCCTCCACCCCATGTTGATCTGTCACCTTTCTGAAATTCCCATTTGTTTCTACTGCCACTCTGTAGCATGGCTCAGGTAATATTCCAGTGATCCCTTCTACCTCTCCTTTCTAGAGTGTGCCTGGCTGGGAAACTAACTCATTAAGTGAGGAGCAGCAAACAGCAATTTGGTGTTCTGAGCTTGTCCCTGCCTTCCTGACAAACACCTGTGCCAGTCACACCCTGCACCTTCTGCCACAGGTACCTGGCAGGGCAGCTCCCTCGTTGGCACAGTTTGACATCTCCATCACACGCTGAAATGACATGACTGGAAAACCTCATCTTCAGCTACTCTTTCCCATGGGTAGGAAAATAAGATTATGTTTTCATAGTTTTGAAATAAAATAACACAAGCAGTTTGCAAAGCAAATAATGCTGAAATAATCAGGCACTTTTTAGTCAATCATTTCACTGAGAAAGGCTGTGGTTTAGCTTAAAAATGTTGAAGAGGGACAAGGTATGAGCAAATGAATAGAAACAGTTCATTTGCTGGGGTTTTCTGTTCCCCTCGCCATGTTGTTGCTGTTTATACTCCACACAAATCAATTTAAGAGTATCTGGGGAAATCAGAAAGGCTCATATACCCATCTGTCTTATGTGGGATTCATTGAATGGGTTGGACTTTGGATAAAGTCCAACTCTTTGGGGAAGAATTGGGAAGCTTCTTCCACTCTGATAGACATGAGGGGCTCACAGTTTTCCCCTGCAGAAAACCTGCTGCTCAGCTCTGTCCCCAAACCAGATACGTGGGTTAAACAGGCTAATTTTAACCTATGCCTTATAATGGTCACTGCTGAGTGCTCAGAGGAAAGGGGACAACAAAGATCTTTCTTTTGGTAAACTCTGCTAGCTCCTCACAATCCATGATTTAGGGACTACTAGAGCTTGGGAGTGTGCTCCTAGAGGTACCAATAAAGTGCTTGAAAGAAGGTTTTTTGTCTTCCTTTATTAAAGAAAATGATTCAGTTTAGAACATGGAAACCCTTGTAAGATTAATCAGCTATATTGAGAAACTGAATATTGTAAGAAACCAACATTTTGGGATGCCTTGTCATACCACTGTTCAGCAAATACATCTTCAGCTCTTCTTTTTCCTGGAGCATTAATATTGAAAGCACAGCTGTGAGGAGATTCCTCTTTAGGACATAGTAAGTGAATCCTCAGTCTTAGGTCAAGAGGGTTGAAGTGGCTGTTTTCTTGTCTGGGGAGATGATCCAAACTCAGAGAGGAGAAATATTGTAAAGAAATTTTTTGAAAGGTCTCAGTCATCCAGCTAATCTGTCTCTGCGGAGTCACACAGCCAGAACCCCTTGGCACTTCAAAGAGAAGTGAAAACCACTTGCAAAAACTTTTCTAACAAACCCAGGCATCACCTCAGGACAGAACAAGCAGCACCCAGTCCTTCACAAGTGATAGGTTTAAAATCCTATGTCTTTCTCTTGGCCTGAACCACGAGTGAGCACTTCAGATAACATTCCTGTTTTGGGACAGCTTCCTCCAGAATCCAAGGGCTGCTTCAAGCTGGGTGCGCAGTTTGGAAGGCAGAAGATGAAAACAGTTTCATCCTGAGCTGTCACGAGAAGTCACGCAGAGATGTTCCCATGATCTGTTCCAGCAGACCTACAGAGTATCACCGAGCAGGGAACATGTGAGACAGAGCAGACTGAGAGCAGTGAGGATGTTAAACTTGGAACAGCAGCCCAGAGAGCCTGGGCTATTTCTGCCCATGGAAATACTCCAGAGCTGGCTATAAAGGGCCCTGAGCCGTCCTTTTGCCGGGCTGGAAAAAGTCTATTAACTTTGAAAGTAGATCTAACCTTGAACTCGGCCCCGCTTTGAGTGAGGGCTTGATGAGATGACCTGTGAGTCTCCTTTTCAATGTAGGGTATTCTATGATCCTATGAATCCAGGCAAGGTCATCAGCAAAGCAACTTTCTATTTCCATGCTTCTATCTTCCTCCCAGGCTTAGCTTGGCTTTTCCATTTTGCTTGGTGAAGGAGGTTTGTCACTGGGCAGCTCTCTCTTGTCCACCATGAGGAAGACCTTGACCAGCCCCTCAAGGAGCTACAACAGCAGTTGTATCCCTATAAAAACAAAAGAATTCCTCAGTCTGTGCACAGCTGATGTTATAAATCTGAACTGATCTAAAGAAAGCAATGAAAGCCAATATCACAAGTGTATGCTCAGGTTTTCCCCTTTCTTAAGTTGCAGAAAAATATTCTGTAATCTCTGCTCAAGCAGAAGGATGAAAAATGCATCAGCTCTGAGAACAGCGTGCTGGTACCTACAGGAGCACATTAGGTATGAAAAGCCTGCACAGCATGAAGAGAAAACTCCGTTTCAGAGACTGCAGCATGGGTAGCTCTGTTGAGGTTTCTTGTAACAGGTTTGGCACATTTTGCAAAATAGATCATGGCTCCAGCACTCCCCTAAAAGTGCATCTGTCACAGTCCTCCCATGCCAGTCAGGCTTTTCACTGTGTGTTGGTTGGATCTGCATGCTTCCTGCAACAAGAAAAACTATGTGTTTCAGGCAGCTTTTCACTTTCTCAGCATTTCAAAGAACAATTGGAACAAAATAATGATGAAGGTAATAAAAATTTTAAAAAAAAGAGATTCAGAACTAGGTTGGCAAACTTAATCACAAGGTATATTAAAAAGTTAAACATAGCTCAGTGCTTTGAAAATCAAGCACCATGGGAAGCTGAGGATGTGTTGTCCCTCTGGCTTGATGTCACTTTTTAAAAGGAAGGCTGTAATTGAGTAATCAGCTTGCTGGTTGTCATGGAAATCGCTGCTGGCTGCTGCAGGGAACCAGCCCCAAGGCTTTGTGTTCGTGGTGCTGAGGGCAGCACCCAACCAGGACAGCACCCACCGCTGTCCTCAGCACCCCTGCATCCAGCAGCAAAAGGGAATAAATGTAACTCGGGCACAGCAGGAGGATGCAATTCACAAACCCAATGCCCCCTTTTGCTGTCATTGATGCCTTGGGTTGCACTGTTGATCTTTTAGCAGATAGCAGTGCTAGTGTGGTCTGGATCTCACATTAGTGGAGGTCTTGTGGGTTAATTCCGAATTTAAATGCAGTGTGGAAAGGTAGAAGCATGCACAGGATCCATACTGGGAAAGCTGTTTGTCAGTGGCCTTTATGTGGTGATTAAAGTCATCTCCTGCTGATCAGCATTTAAACTTTTAACCGAGGGGTGGATCTGCAAGCCACGGGACGTGTGAGTGTGCACGAAGGAAGGAAAACAGGTTAAGCTGAGGTTTCTAAAATGCACAAAGGAAATTACTTCTATTATCCGCTGTCGGAACTTGACCTGCTGTTTCTCCCAGGGAATCCTCTCATTGGGAGCCAGAGAAGGTTTTTGAAGAAAGAAATGAATGCATTTTACTGAAAGAAAGGCACAAGAGACTAAACCACACAATAAATAAGAGACTGTTCAATTGAGAATAACTCAAAATATTCCATTTTGCTGGCTGCCCTCATTTCTAGGTGCTATGTTGGCGTTCCTCACCACACCAAACAGAACCATCACAAGTGCAGTCCCAGGCCTGTGGGAACATCTGAACTTCCCGTCTACTAACCAGGAGAAAACATGTAATGCACCTTGCTGGCTGCAACCACCAATGAGAAGGTGCACGAGGCACCCAGAAATGAAGGACAGCATCAGTGGGCATCACCACCTCAGCATCTTGTGCCTCCTGTCCACTCTCAGCAGGAGAGCTGAACCACAAGGAGCTCACAATGCTCCACAACATCACAGTGATGTGATGTTCCCAGAGAGGGAGCTCCTCAGGTCACTTCCAGACCCATATCCCCAGGACAATATTCCCACTTCATTTCTCCATCCAAACACCTGTTGAGGTTTTGGTTTACGTCCCCAGTTGTAAACTCAACATCTTGATGGAAAACAGATAATGCATTTAGATTTATGCTTCTTCAGGCACTGGTAAAGGATGGCTATGACACAGAGAGAGAACCAAGGTAAAACCTGAAGTCCTTTAAACACAGATGAGCCAAACTGTGATTATAATTACAAAGCTATCACTCCACAAAAGCTGAAGTTTGTATTATAAAGAACAAAGCACATATTACCTGACCAAGCAAACAAGCAAGTAGAGAGCAGCATGTTCTTCCTCAAATTCAGGTTTTCAATATGCTTTCCAGTCATGCCACAGCTTAGAGTTTCATAAAGGAGATTCATAAAGTGAGCAACCAATGAAAGACTTTTGTCTCTCCAACAAACCAGAAGACTTCTTCCTAATATGTCTGATAACATCTCAAATTAATATAGTTTCATTTGTTTTCTGCCTTTTGCATACTTAAAACCTGTTATTCTAGAAATTACTTCTCATTACTTGGCTGCTCCTATAAGAACCAGAGGAGACTGCATGATGCACTGTTGCTTTACAGAATTAATGTAACTAGTATTTTTCTTCCTCCTCTTTTTTAAAGGGTAAAATGGTGTGTGGTTAAAAGCTCTCTGAACCCAGAGACATCGGCCAGCACAGCATACGGGAATGAACATTAAGGCTGATCAAACTGAAGTTCATCATAACTCTTGAAAGTGTCCTTTAAAAATCAGCCTCTGCATACCACAAAAATTGTTCCCCTATTTGTAATAATCACATTTCCCTTTGCTTCTCTAAGTTTAGCACACTTTGTTTTGCACTCTGTAGCCGAATATGTCATGCTCAAGTCTATCTACCAAGCTGGAACAGTGAGAGTAATTTTAATTAATCACTGTAAGGTTCTATTTTGCATGAAGGCAGCTCAGCCTCTTTGACCCATTAATTAAATAGTGGAATTTACAGTTCCTTGAAAATGTTGAAGAAGCAAAAGATTAGTCAGATCTGAACTGCATTTGAAATGGAAATTGAGACACACTGGACTGTGGATAAAGTGACATGCTAAAAATACTTTTAGTTCAACAGACATCCACTAAGCCAAAGCCAACTGGAAATATGAATTCTTCCTGACAAGAATCGTATAGTAGCAAGAGGCAATAGAGGAGATCTTTAGGGGTGAATTGGCAGAGATCCTTTAATCCCAACAGAAACTCCACAGCAAGAGTTTCGTTTCCACGCTTCTGCAAGTGAAAAAATCTCTTCCTCTTCGTTAAGAAATGAAATCCTGGCATGTCTGGGCAAGGCCCTGGAGTAGGCAAGTGATTAACAGGAAAAAGCAAAGAACAAAAAACACGGTCCCCGTGGCCCCACTGAGCTCTAACACCCAGAGTGTCTGCAGGAGAGCCACTGCTCATCCAATGCTGCACACGAACCTGCGCAGGTGGCTTAAGCACCAGGATCTCATTCAAATTCAAAATACCTCTCCATGCAGAGGTAGGAAAAGTAAATATTTGATTGAAAAAGTGCCTGCTTATAATGTTAAATTCATTGATAAGGAGGCTCAGATTCCTTTACAGTCTTTCTGTTAGTTACTAGCATAAGAATCAGTTTGGTAAAGCCAGTAGTTATTTCTTCTGGGAAATTCTTGTGGGGTGCAGTAGAGAATTGTAGATATTCCTCTTGTTCTTGTTCCATCTTGTAATACTGAATTAATTAACATGGACCTGCTGTGGATCCCCCTCAGACAAACAACTGGAACTCTGACTTGGGTAAAGCACATTAACAGCAGCCATGCATCTCTCAAATCACCAGAGCTTGCTTGCATTTCCAAAGCATTCACATCTCTGTAACAAGAGCATGAGCACAAGCAGTAAGTTGCTGCTTCTCTCAAAGCCTTGAGGCTTTGACCCCACTTGAGTCCAGGAAAACATTCGAGGTCTTACCTAAATTCAGGTGTTTGTTTTCAGATGGATTTGGGTGCTTGTGCCTGGCTGCAAAGTGGGCTGGAAAGGAGGATCAGGCAGATGTGGGGCATCGGGAAGAGATGGGAGACACAGGGACTACAAAGCACACAATTCTGAGGGTGTGATTCTGTCTTTCAGTTGATTTCCTGAATCTTCAGGGCTTATACCAGTAAAAATATTCTTGATGAAGAAGTACAGTGGTAAATTAAAGACATTTTTTAATCCACCAAGATTTTGCACTTTTTCCCCAAAAGAAACTAGGAGTATTCAAATGGTAGTTGAGAGACTCCATATCAGCAATAGTAATTTCTTCACAAAATGTAAATCATTGCCAGTAATTAATATTAATCTACTTGCTTTCTGCTTCCACAGACTGTCCGTGCTTATTGAATTTGTCTGTCCTAGCCCCAGGTATGTACCCTCCTACTCCTACTCCTGGTATTCCCTCTTGCCATCCTGTATGCAGAACAGCTGCTCCAGGGCATGCACAAAGCTAATTTGGGCCAGTGTCCAGGCAGATCAGATGTGCAAATATTCAGCTTTGTAATACTTGGAGGCTCAAACTGCAGATGTATTGGGAAAATTCACTAAAGAAATTTGTTTTTATATTTGAATTAAAATGATTAGAGTGAAACTCTATTCTGCTAGATATTCTGACTAGATATTGTCTTCTAAAATCTTTCTCAAATACAACTTCCCTAGACAGGGATGTTTCTAGGATTGCTTCAGCCAGTTATTATGCCTAGGACAAGTATTTGGCTTCCTAAATCTTGGCATGCCAGTATTAACAATCCTTACAAAAACATTTATCCACATCTTAAGACTCCTTGGCGGCATTAAATCGTCTCCCATCCCACGTATACAAGCTGGCTGATGGATGTATGCAAATGCCTGGAAGTAGGGAAAGACATTTTAATATCCAGCCCCAGTAAATTACTGAGATTATCACAAGGGAAAAGGCATGATAAGTTGTTCTGTTGTTGACTATATATTCCCAGGACACAATGGTGATAGGCAGGGAAGGATGTTTGGGATACCTATACAGTTGGGAATCTCAGATATAAATAATGCCTGTGTTACCCAACTATTTACTTTGTAGCTTCCCAAAGTCTGTCAGCACTGCCCTCTTCCCAATTCTCCCATTTTCTAATCTAAGTGGGTAAAGAAGTAAACCTTTCCACTTCTACTTGCTTCCTATAAACAGTTCCTAGCAGGAACTGTGGTGTGGAGCAGCGGGTATTTCATACCTGCGATGGCCCTCGCTTGGGCTGAAACCCTCTGCCTTGTGTGCCTGGGAACAACACCAGTGTCACTGCAGTGCTGACAAATCCGAGTCCCAGGGCTGTGAAGTCAGACCCTGCTGCTTTTCTGCCCGGCAGGTTTGCTCCTGTGCTCCCCAGGAATCACTTCCTTTGCAGTAAGTGAAAATAAAAGTAATAATTAAAACGAACGAACAAACAAAAACCAACAAAACAAAACCAAACCAAACAAAACAAAGCAAACCAAACAAACCCAATAAATACATTGAAATCGTTCCCGGCTGTAACTTTCCCAGTGGCAGCAGGTGGCGCCGAGGAATCCGCAGATGGATCCCGGGATGCGGGGCTGGAGCTCCCGGACCGCTCCGCACCCTCACCCACATCCCAGCACTGCTGGAAGGAACGGGACAGGGCAGAACAAATCCCAAATCCCACCCTGAAGAGCAGAGCCAGATTTAGCCCCAGCTTCTTTAGATATTTAAGAAAACATACCTCACCAACATTCCTACAAAAAGGATATAATTTTGTAGCAGATTCTAGCAGCTTATGGAAAACTATTTAATTCTCCACTTGATATCTTTTGGACTTCTTCATAGAGGAAATACTTGCATGATGGAGCTGAAAAATACATTCCCAGGTTTGAAGCAGAGAGAGACTGGAGAATAAATCATCAATACCTTTATTTTTCTGTTCTATTTATTTTTATTATTGAGCATTCAGTGGAGACTTTTTACAGTTTTTTTTTCCAAATCACTCAGGTTACTTTTCTGCCATTATTTTTATTTCATTGCCTACTTCCTGGACCGATATTTAAGTGCTTCTGAGAAAAGAGTTATGGATCTGGAAGCAGGACTCTTGGATCTGCCTTGTAAATAGAGACGTGTGCCTGAGCAGGTTGGCAGAATGGATTACAAAGAAGAAAGAAAAAGATATTACCTCTGAAAATAAAAACAAAAGGGAGATGGAAGGAGATTACCTGCAGATATTATTTACATAATTGACAGCTGACTCTGCTCTGCATTTTAAGCAGATTAAGGTCTTCCTCCTGCTTTTTATAAAAATAAATAAATAAATCCATTTAGTGGCAGTGTTAGATATTGTACTAGGACTTGGGGGTTTTATTGCACTTTTTGTCTCCAAGTGTGCTTTATAAAGCTGAATAAAATCTCAAGTAGGAGATTGTTCTCTATCAGAACTTGGCCTCTTAAGCACAATAACAGAAATATTTTGCATTTCTGCTGGTTTTGACAAGTCAAAGCTTTCTGCCGACATTAAGCACAAGACCAGAGGAGAACTTTCCCTGCTGTGTGTGTTCAGAGCAGCAGAGCTGGCGGGCAGGACTTTGCCAGCACTCGTTTTTGGGTGCCAGGCTGTGGGCAGAGGGCAGAGGTGGGTGCTGTGAGAAGAGGCTTCTCAGCAGAGCACGGGCACAGCTGCTGGCCCTGCACCACCCCAGAGCAGATGGCATCACTGGCTGATTTCCCAAGCTTTGTCTACACAAACCTGAGCTCCTGGAGCTCTCTGAAATCTCCTGTTCTTGTATTTTTGACAAATTGTATTTACCTCTTCACAACGGGACATGTGGGTGATCTTGAACTGGCCTGGGGCTTTGGCATCAGTCCGAAGATCCTGCCAAGGGAAATGGATGAGAAATGAAGTTTGTACTCACAGCCCAGGCCATATGTGAGGTTGTCTTTGCCTGTACCAGCTGCTGGCCCTACCTGTGATGGCCCCAGCTACAAGTGGGACGTTCAGGGACAGCGTGTTTGGCTTCAGTGCTGCTACTGACCCCCAGTGCCAGCACAGCCCTGCTGCCAGGGCTCACTGCCAACCTGAGAAATATCTGGGGGGAAAAGGGAGTTGAAGTATGCTAGATAATCAAAGGAAGGCTTAGATCAGTATGTGAGGAAGCCATCTGTGCCCAGACAGCTGTAACTGAGACCAGGCACTTGGGTGGAAGAGTGAGTGGCAAAATATCTTTGTGTACAGTGAGGAAACATTATTGCTAAACACTCCCTGCGTGGGGTGACACCTTTTAGAAATGGGCAAGCAATTCTTCTGGAATAAGAGGCCCATAATATACTTTGGACTGGGGAAAACTTTTAAGGCCTTTTTCTTTGGGTAATCTTCCAAAGTCAAGCTCAATACAATAGGTTTCAGTTTCTACAGCCATTGATTCAAAGGGGGATTTTGAGCATCAGCTACAATCCCTGCTGGCTCACACTAAAAGCCTCAGTAAAGGTTTTCCCAAAGTACCTCCTATGCAGTATCCTGGAGTTGGATTGCTCCTTGGAAACCTGAAATCTTGCTCTTTTCACTAGAGAATAGGATTGACTTTACAGGACATTTGCCTCACCTTGTAATATGAGACTTGTCTGCGACTTGTCTGTAACATCAATCAGCAGGTTAGCACTCAATACTAAAGGCAAAAACGCTGGTTTTGCACTTATGGCTATGTGTTAAACAATGTTTTAACTAGCAGTTCTAATGCCTCATTGACCTCCCGCCCTGTAAGGACAAGAGAGTCCAAGGTTGGAAACACATGGCTAAGGTTTCTGCTATCGGTACTAATAATATCAGAGATAGAACCGAATCTGCACAAGAGCAGGAAGCAACAGACATGCAAAGCTGCTCATCTTTAAATGAGGGTGAAAGGGTTTCCCCTGAAACTGTCACCTGAAAACTTCAAATTTCTTATTCACTGACAATGTTTTCTGCAGTTATCTGGCTCCTGGAAAGTCTCTTCCACATATCCAGTTTGCTATCCCCATCACTGTGCTGCTCTCCAGCATTTTCACCCCTCTCTGTACTTTCAGTTTGTGTCAGCCTGAGCTTTGGTGAGCAGCATCTTCTCCCTGAGCTGTCTCCCTGAGCTCTGCTTCTTCCAGAGGAGGCTGAGAGAAAACATTTCAGAAGTATTCACATGAATTACAAGCCTCACGGGGAAGGTCAGGGTGTGCTGGAGGTCAGCTTCTGCATAGTGCAGAAACAGCCAACAAACAATTAGAAAAAGGAAGGAGAAGGTCTTGAGGAGTGGGATCTACTGCAGGAAGTAAGACCCAGAGAGCTGGTAGGTAAAGGTTTCTGGGATAAATCTTCCCTTGTGTTTTATGCACAGAACCCAGAGCATGTGCTGGGGAAAGTACAGACAGTGACACTGGCTTGTGCCTGTCCCCACACTGCATCAGCTCTGAGCTGGGGCACAGCCAGTGCTCAGGACAGTCTTTTCAGGTGAAATTCTGTCTGTGGTGATTGAAGAAACTTCTGCAGCCTCTACATTTACAGAAACCACAGGGATGATATAAGGTGATTCTGCTTCCTTTAGCATTATCTAATTTCCTTCACTTGGACTTGCCCCATCTTTTTCCATTCATGTTCTTCATGTGCAATTTCCATTGGCTTTTCATTTCCTGTGAGTTTAACTACAGAGCACCTGTCCTGGAAAATCCTCTCTAGATTGAGACTTTATATTCCCCTCTAGGTACATTAATTTTTAAATAAAACAATTAGTAGTTGAAACTCTTAAACTCTTTCTTCCTTGATACTCCAACCTCAATTTCAATCAAACATCTGCCACATATATAAGAAGTTATAATCTATTCCATTCCTACAACTTTCCATAGGTACTACAAGAAGAAAGGTTTTTCTGCTACTTCATATTCAGAATTCTCCTGGTTATTTTTATTCTCAGGAGGGTCTATCATACGAGTTCTATCATTAGTGTGCAGAAAGATCAATTTACTTTGCCCATCATTTTCCATGTCAATTGTTTGACTTCAAAGAACAAAACACAGCAGCTGAGCACCAATAATTTTTAATTTCTGACCTTTTTCACCTCAACTCTACCACTGGGTTTAATTACAGGAATTTATCAATTTCCTGTTTTGTATTTCCATCTCAGTCCTTACCTTTGTTTTTAATTTTTCTTTTTTTTTCTTTTCTCTTTCCCTTTTCCTCTTCTTGAGTTACATTTTAAGACTCATGCTGCATTTGTTTGCACAAATGCAATAAAACAGGTTAAAAATATATCTTTATCTACCAACACAATCGTTTTATTTCCATCGATATTTCAAAAGAGAAAATTCATTTTCAGACAGAAAATATCTACGATGCAATTTTGTTTTACACTGTGGGTAACCTGCTTCAGCCTGTGACAGTACTGTTAAAAAGATAAACCTATTCAGTAGCATTAATCTTTACCCTTCACACACAAAATAGCTTGGATTTATAAGTGCCAAGACACTAATGAAAACTGGAGCAAGAGAGGGAAGGAAGAGTCAAGAGAAACGCTTGTCAGGTTACCGAAAAATCAAAAACTACTAGATTTTTTGAACTATGACCTTCACATGAAAGAAAATGCTGGACTTATTAACGCTGACCTGCAGCAAGATTTCTCTTGCTGGGTAGCCCTTTTCCACCTCAAAGCCCCTGGAGCTGCACCAGAGCCCCCTGCCCTGAGGCCCCAGGGCCAGGGCTCTGCTCCTGTCACTGTAGAGTTGGCTTAGTGGTAAAAGATTCCACAAATCAGAAGGCAAAAGAAGTAAAAAAGTGTTTATTAAGAAAGAACTCGACTTTTACAGATGGGTTTGTTAACTAGCATTGTATTGGTTAATAGGCTAGACACCCCCCAGCCCATTCGTGAGAAGAAAGAAAACCAACTTCTTAAAAACATCTTGAGATAAACATCATATGACATGTATAAATAGCAAGTATAGAATTGTTTATAATTCTTCTCCACACTTTTTCACAGCTTCCCAGGACAGTCTGTCAGGACAGCCTGGGAAACTGATTTCTTTCTCTATGAGTAAGGTGTCAGCATTCACATGCTCCTGCTCCAGCCAGGGGCTCAGCCCCTTCACAGCCACGTGGGGACCAAAGAGGAATCCCCTGGTGCTGCCCTTGTTGCAGAGTCACTGGCAGCAACCTGGCCTTCTGGAATTCTCTGTCTCTCCCCTCATCCTAGGTGCTGTTGCTCTTGATCCAAAGAGGCTCCAAAGCACAGAGGCGACTCGCTGAGGTGAAGTGCTGGGCCTTGGGTTGGAAAGAAGGAATTCAGCCAATCCCTCTTCTTTTGCCAACAGAAAATTCCTCTGCTGTGAATCCAGACCACCCAAGGAACCCACCACAGCTACTGCCACTGAAAATGCTGCTGAGGGGGTAAAGGGGTACCAGGGCACCAAGGCTGTGGCCTCTACAAAAGCCTCTAAACTTTGCCATTCCTCAGTTTTCAAAAAGCTCTCACAATGCTAAGAGCACCTCATTAAAAGAATGCCATAAAAGTTTAGTCATCTTAAATATAAAAGTTGATTCCTTCACTCCTGTAATTCTTCTCCCCACCCCACCTCCCACCCCCCAAAAAATTGCTGTATTTCATTTTTATTTGTACTTTCTGAAGAGTAATGCATTTCCAAGAAAAGGATTAAATCTCTCAAAGTGAGGTAATAAAACTGAAGCTATAATGAAACTCACTGAATACACAGGGAGATATTTCATTTAGGCATTGGAATAAAATTCTAGTTACAATCCTGGTCAGAATAATTCATGATCAAAATGCCTCATACTATTTTTAATTGTCCTTGTTTTTAAAATAAAAGTTATAGATGGTCTGGTAAATCATTGCCTGCCAAGCTTAGGTTATGAATGGCTCAGTGAATCCCAAGGGGCAGTTTCAATTTTTAGGGCAATTCATTTATTTATTTGTCTATACTAATAAAGCACATATTTAGAGATTTATATTCTTATTCTGCTACTAAAAATGTATGAACTGTATGGAGTGACAGCAAAGAACAGCAAGAAGGAGCTTATACAGAAGCTCAGAACCGTATTGCTATTTTTTTCCCACCAAGGTTTGACAAAAAAGAGCTTTTTCACAGAATTCCAGGGAAGAATAGTTACATAATTGAGATCTATTTCTGCTTTTTGAAAAAATATATGAAGCGCTTGATTAAACCAAGAACCAAAGAATCATAGCCCATTTAATCTGATTTGTTAGTAATAGTTGTAAATATGTTGTATTTAGTGACCTGACACAATACACTCGTTGGAAAACTACAAGGAAAAGACACAGCTTGCTCATTTCAGAGAAACACTAAAATACAATAGCAGAGACATAAAACAGAATGCAGTGGGAAAGCTATTGTAGCTTGTAATGTACTTTTCAAACCAGCATTGTTACTTTCATTCGAGGAAATATTGTTCCCTCAAACCAGGATTTGCAGCAGAAAGGGAGGTAATTATTTTGTTATCAAACACCAAAGAGTGTTTTTTCTCTCCACCTATGCTAAAAGAAACACCTTTCTACCAGAAACAGTAGTGGAAGACCATATAGATTCTTTTTCTCTCCCCAACACCCAGAAAAATACAATGGGTGATATTCTAGTAGCCTCATTAATTCTTTAAGTAACTTAACTGCATCTGCATTCTTCAACTTTTATAACTCACTGACTGACAGCTAAACATAAATTTCCCAGATGTGTTTCAAGCATGACCCTCTACCACAGAACTACAGGGCAGAATAACCCAAGATTTGATCAAATTTGCTTTGCAGCTGCTCCTTCTACAGGAGGATTCACCTCCCAAAACTTTCACAAGAACCTTTCATTGCTCTTCCTGCTTCCATAATTAGTTCTTTACCTCTTAGCCAATATTAATGCAAAGCACTCCCCAGCATTCATCCATCAGCCCCTGTTTCCCTGGGTCTGTTCCCACTAACAGCCACAGCTCAAGTCCAAATTTACCAGTCAGGTGAATTAGTTCAGTGAGTAATGAGCTCAGATGTTCATTAGTGAATTAGTTCAAGACATCACCAGACATCCAGCAAGCAGATCCAAACAAGTCATCAGTCGTTTCACAGACACATAATCAGTTTCTCAGACCTCAGATCATGCATTTTCTGTTGATTATTCTGTCCTTTATCAATCAAATGTTTCTCAATGAGTTAATTATCGATGCCAGGTATGCACATAAACACCAATCACCACCACACTATTTTAGCTGCTATATTCCAGCCTGCATGTCCTCATTTCTATTGTCCTTTATCCAGTCCTTTCACAGACCAAAGAGATCTTGCTCCTTGGTTTACTTTCCAGCTTATCCATCACACTTGGAAACATCCCATCAGTTTAGCTGTAGAATTAGAATAATGAGACTTAGTGTTCTGTATGGCATTGATTTCACCCACAGGCCTAACCAGCGTGGATGTTCCCCAGCACTAAACACTAATAATGCTAACTTTAATAAATTACAGACCTATTGCAGCATGCCAAGCCAAAGGAAGATGGGAAATAAACCAAAAAAAGAGAAAGAAAAAAGCCATAAAAGACACACTGCTGATGAATGAAGACTTTCTATTTCTGCTCTTCCACAAGACACTTCTCTTGCAGCTGGACTGTTGCAGAAGATTTGTCACAAAATCTTAGAGCATCTTCCACGTAGCTGTGGTGACGAGAGTACATTTGCTCTTCATTACCCAATTCAGATCTTGAATTGCTTCCTGCAGCTCTGATGTACCATTGTTCTCTGCCTTATTGTTGGGCAGGAGCTGAAGCCTGAAGATGAGAAACTCACA
Organism: Phainopepla nitens; assembly: GCA_013400175.1. Lineage (NCBI taxonomy): Eukaryota > Metazoa > Chordata > Aves > Passeriformes > Bombycillidae > Phainopepla > Phainopepla nitens. The sequence continues at coordinate 631,451 of VXBQ01004623.1, read as the reverse complement.
ATGGGATGCTGAAGTTTTTCTCTTCATAACACAACTGCAAAAAAAAACCCCAAAAACAAACCAACCCCCAAACCCTCAAGTAATATAAAGTAAATAAAAGCAAGAATCTGAGCAGACAAATCATTTCAGATGCTAAACATCTTGCCAAACATCTGTTTGTCTCAGACTGTGAAAGAAAGCAGGGGGAGGTTTGCACAGGAGTGGTTCTACTATTGAGTGGGGAAAAGCAGCACATGTGCAAAGCAAATGCAAATCTGCTGCTGCTTGTCAAACTGAACCAAGCCCAAGTAATCTTATTTCTCAGTTTCTCTGAAGATAAGTTTGTCAAATGGACCAATCTTAGTGATGAAATAAAGGTACAGGAACATATCTGGTGTGAATGAGGATGTACTCAAAATTAATACGGTTAGAATTGGATTTCTTCAGAGGGTAACAAAAGTTATATCCCAATTTAATACACTATGTAAGAGAAGAATGTCCTTTGCAAGTAATGCTAAATGTAAACATTTGAAAAATAGGGAAAATCACAGCACAGCTATCTGCTTGCCAACATTTACTGACTGTAAATTTTTAAGTGTCTTTTTCTGGTTAAGTAATGCAAAAAAAATTAAAAAAACCAATAGAATCAAATACAGGTAAGTGGTTGATTTTCACTGCAGGTTCACACAACAAAACCCAAAATTATCTGCAGCTTACTGCTTTCCAAAGTCATATGAATGACAAAGTAAAAAAAAACAAAAAAGGGTTTAGTTTATTCAGTTATACTTTTTCTTCTTTAGGAATAAGATGCTGAACTTAGCAAAGGGGAAAAATAATAGCCCCTTAAAAATAGCGGTGTTCAAAAACCAGTGAAATAGAAACTAAAGTGCAATATGTTTTCTCAGATAAAGGCAGTGAGAATATTTAAGACTATAAAAGAAAATAGAAATTCATGATGAAGAGGCTCACTGAGCTATCTCCAGCTCTATTATCAGTGGTGAACGATCAGGCAGATGCACTCCATGGCATCTGTTGTTGCAAATGGATTCCAGTGAGTTTTATAAAAATAAAAGATTCAGCTTGCCTGTGTAACCTGCCAGTACCTTGTCTGACCTCAGTCTGAGTGCATTTGGCTATAAAGCAAATTTAAACCTACAAGGTTTAAGTTGAGGCTAACTCCTGAGCCTGGAGATGGATGAGTTATTTTGCTGTTTATGTTTAGAAGATGGTCAAATGCCAAAATAGAGCTTTTACAGCTGCTGTAGCCTCCCCTCAGTGACATCCTACACAGCTTTCAGATATTCCTGTGATGCTCAGGCAATTCAGTTTGCAGTGCATGCAGATTGCAGCAGGTCAGAACATCTGCTCATTTGACTTCTCACTTTAGTTACACAAAATCACACATGCAGCTACTACCACAGCCTAAAATTTCTTTGGGTTTTGCCTCAGCAGAACTTGCTTTCTGGTTAACACAGTAAACCTTCAACTTCTCATGAAAAGCAACATGTTTCTAGGGAAAATATCACTTACTGGTTCTCCAAACCTACAAAATGGGGCAGCAGCTCTGGGCAGTGAGAAGAGATGGGGAGAGAGGACGTAACTGGAAAATTTGAGTGGTCACCTGGAAGCGACCAAAACTGGTTGGAAACACCAAAAACTGAAGGGATAAGCACAGCCTGAAAGAGGCAAAGAAGAAACGAGGCCAAATTTGCTGTGCTGCTCTCCACAAGGGCCCAACTGCCCGAGAAATCAGAGGTGAGCCAGGATGGCCGGGAGCTGGCAGGGAGCTTGATGCCTTAGGATTTTAGCTTTTCTATTTTTCATACATTTGTAACCTGTTATTCTTTAGTGTATCGCTCTAAACTCCATACAGAATGTTAGCTACAGCTTTCCCATTTAGGTCAGACAAATTCCTCTCTAGGCCTGGGAATCAAGGACACCTCACTGTCTCAGGCCCCAGGAAATGTAAACAAAAGTGAGTTGGGGGGAGCAAACTTGGGGTAAATGACTTCATTACCTGAAGCTGTAATTGGAAGATTAACCCCAATATGCAAATGACCAAACTTATAAAAGCCTGAAAACCCTTGACTCGGTATCCATTTTTGGGTGTAGGCCCTGGGGGGCTATGTGTGCCTGAAATGTACCTGAAAGCCCTTCAATAAATATAACCACTTTTTATTCCCTTAATTTTGTCTGGCCTCTGTTTTTAGGCAGCCCAAAACGGCATCAATGTAACGATGGAGAAGGAAGCGACCCGGGCAGCTGCAGCAGAAATCTTCCGGTGGGACTGAGCCACCAGCACAGCTGAGCAGCCCCAGCAATACCTGCAAAATGTGGCTCTGTTTGTGCTGCCTGCAGCTGGAGTCCCAGCGCCAAGGAATTAAAACCCAATCAGCTTTATTGGCCTGCTGATGGCAAGGCAATTAGCATTCATTTCTGACAGCATATGCCGGTGCAGCGCTCTGGCTGCACGCGAACACATCTCCCCAGCCCGGGCTGCTGCTCTGCTCAGTGGCTGCCTCTTCTTGGAGACCCTCTTGGAGCCCACGTCTTCAGAAGCAGAGGAGCAATGGGGTTAGAGGCAACAGCATCCTCCAGCGCTGCAGAGGAATATTAAAACATCCTGGCAATTAGTCCCCTTCAGATCCATAAACCCAACAGCACTAAAAAACTTGTTTTGTTACATGGAGAACTAACTTTCAAAGACAGCAAGGGGCACTTGGGGTGAAAAATGCGGAGGATCCTTGTTTGCACTCTACAAGAGGTTTCCCTAATGCTTTAATTAAGTGTGTATATTTGGAAGTGCTTAATAGTTAAATTAAAGCCTAGATATTAGTTCTCTAGGAGGAGCTGTGTTTTTATATCAGAGTTCTGCATTTATAATTGAGTAGGTCACATCAAAATAACATGTGTTTAAATCAGAATATACTTCTAAATATACCTAACCTCCACACAGAAAAACTCTCAGCAGGTGCCTTGTTAAACAATAAGGAACATAGGAGGTAGATTGCTGTTCTGAAGCCTTTAGTGAAAATGAACTCTAATTGTGTACTTAGATTTTTTTCTAATCAATTGTAAGAATAAATCTCTCTCTCTGGTACAAAAAGAGACTTTTACACTTTAAGCCAGCAAGCTAAGCAGAGTGATTTCAAGATATCATCTGCCTTAATATTTAGAATCTAAATCTCAGTGTATTAATATTTGATTCTGTGAGCACCAAAGTATCTTTGAAAGCATAAGCCTAGTCCCAAAGTCTTTAAATTCTTTTTTTCCCCTTTTATGCACCAAATTTAAACACATAGGACTCAGGCATTATTCAGAAAGAAATCTCCAGCTCCACGCTCCTGGAAAAAAAGAAAAATATAAAGTGGACATAATCTAAACATTACTGGGACTGGAAAATAAACAAGCTCCTTCATATACCTTATGGAAAAGGCAATACTGTGATGTTAATTAAGAGCTTTTCTATTTAGTTTTACTTTTCTTCCTCCTTTCATTAGAGAATTTAATGAATCTGCAAGGGTTTTTCAAATGCTAACTATATTTACAAGTAGACTCTGACAAATACACAGCCTCTGAATCCTCAGCTAACCCAGACCATAATTTGATCAGCAGCCTGAGGCACGAGAGGCACACGCACTTGTTTGTAAACAGCTTGGAGATTTTTCTCCTTGGAATGTGTGTTTTGCTGCTCGACTCCTTTGTAGCAACACCTAACTGTGAATTTTGCTGCATTTCAAACCCTCTTCTGTTGAATTTTGGTCATGCTAACCTAAAGCTTTAACTTAATATTACCTTCTTGCAAATGAGAATTAAAAACTATGAGAATAAAAGGCTAAATTATCAACTCAAGAAAAAGGCAGCAACTCTAGAAGCCGTAATCTTTTACTCACCTAAGGAATAATAACCCATAAAAATGGCATCACCACCCTCCCAAATCATCTGCAAAAAGCTTTAGTTGGCCACAAAGCCTTTTACATAAGGAAATTTAGTGTGGAAATTCGATCTGAGTTCTGTAGCCTCTTGGGAAATGTAGTTTTGCAACTGAGAACCCATCTGGTTGCAGGCCTTGTTTTCATTGTTGGGGAATGAAAGGAGACACTTTTACCAGGAGTTTACATTTATTTACTTTCTAATCCTGCATGGCAGATCTGTGAGTGGTCTCTTTTTAGATGTGACTTGTCTGAGCCTTTTTCTAAGGGAAAGAAAATTTGAATTCCTAGGGAGGAAATTACGGGTAATCTGCTACTTTAAAAAGGAATGAGTGAGCATTTTTCTGGTTTAATTTAATCGGGATTGTATGTGGAGCTCTCAGGAGGAAGAAGTACTGCTCCTGGCATTTAGACAGGAAAGATAGATATTCTTTTTCATCAAATCAGGGTTTATAGATGAGGTCTTTTGTAAGGGATCTTCTTTGAGTTGGATAGCCTGTAGAAACAAGAAATCCAGATGTGAACAGCTTTTAGGCCCCAATAGAGGGAGGAATAAAAAGGCTAGCAAGGAATTAAAGAACCAAGTGGGGTTTTGTTTGGTTAGGTTTATTTGTTTTGTTTTGTTTCTGTTTTTTTTTTTTTTTGGTTGTTTGGTTTTGAGCTTTTATTTGTTTGTTTTATTCTTTACTTTTTAAAGGCATTCAGAAATGTTCCCTGTCCCTCTTCTGAGCAGACCCGAAGTGTTAACCTTGCAAATGCTTTCTCTGGATCTACACAAATCTCTTACAGGACAGGTAAGTGAGGAGAATGTCGTTTGGTTTCCTTCATTGTGCTGTTGACCCAGCTCTGATCTTCACCTTTCCATTGCCAAAGCCCACCCAGCAAACCTCTCTGCTGAAGCTTGAGGTGTCTCCATACCCCTGCCTCACCTGGGAATGCTTTGAGTGTTTCTGATGTTAATAATGTTGCATTAATTTTTTCAAGTAACTTCAGGGTTGTCACCAGAAGCAAAAGATTAACACAACACCTTTGGAAATGATGTGCGGGGGCATTTTCTTTACTGAAATCTGACCAGAGTGACTGTGCTGAAGAACAATTAAGGATGAGAAATCTTGCCTCCTCAACTTCTCCTCTCTGTTTGGGGATGTCTGAAAGGCTTGAACTCTGGTTTTGTTGACTGACAGGCAGTTTAGCTCTTTCCCCATGGAGTTTCAATATGATGATGATGGGCTACACAGAGACTGGAGTAGGTGTGATGTAAGAGCAACTCTCCTCTCAGCTGCTTCTCTGCTCTGGCAGAGATGTTGGCCCATGACACCACAGCTTTGAGGGTAAAACCCAGCATCCTCAAGACCTGTGTGTCATTGGGCACTGGGTTCAGGAGGGCTCCTTGCTGCTCATGGGGCCTCTCTAGTTCAGCCTTCAGCCCAAGTTTTTAGCAGCAGCCTCCTGGAGCTCTGAGCCTCTCAATTATTTTTCCTCAGTCTTAGCTTTTAAATTGTTGCTGAATTGTGAAAAAGAGCACAGGTATGGAACATGCTTAAATCAAATAGTTGTCGCAATTCCACCCTCCCCTCCTGCAGCACTTTCTGGGAGGTGGGATGAGCAGCACCACCCAGTAGTCTCATTTATTTGGAGGTACTAATGAGCACATTCAATCTAAAGTGAAGACCCTGTTGTGCATAGGTCAGCTTCATTTGAAATCTAAAGAGACTCAGGGAACTGGTTTACTGCAAGATGTTAATTAGTTTAATTGAAAGCAACGGCAGTTTAAAAACACAACGGAAATACTTTTTCTTCGAGTGTTTTGTGGAGAAGATCAAACCAGAGCTAGTGACTGGGAGGGAGAGAGGAGAGCAAAAAGATAACAATTTGATTGAAAAAGACAGAAAAATATTACCATGGGCTTTAACAGCTTATTATAATAGCCAATGATATCATCTTGATTTCACAGTGAAACTCAATTTTATGTGTCAGCAAAGCAATCTCAAACTGCTGAGCAGATGTCAGCTGCAGATCTGCCATGTCAGTGATCAGGAAAGATGTTTTCCATGAGCAGTAGCAGTCATTGCTAGCAATGTTATTTTTTCATATACTTTGCACTGAATTGGAGGGTTGCAAGGCTTAAAAAAAGTAATTCCTAATCTCTGCAAGTCATGGATTTTGTTAATTTATGTGGTTTTTATAACAAATGTTTTCTGCAGCAATCGGGAGACAAGTTAGAAGCCTGGAGGAAGCATTGGGTAAGGGGCTTTTGGAGAGCGCTTTAGGTAGGGATGGTATTTCAGTTCATTATTTTCGAACTGAATTCCACTGCAAATCTTCACAGCCCTTTTAGAGCCTGGGTAAATTCATAAAAGTCTTCCCTGAAATACTTGCTCAGCCTTTTTAAAATTAATTTAGTTCTGCACCTGAGCATCCCTTTTCAGCTTCCTCTGGGCTGATGCTCAGAGGTTACTACAAGAGCAGATACTGGGTTACAGTTACAGGACCCTTTACTGAGTTACACACACTTCTTGAAAGCATCTTTTAACTTCTTATGCATGAGAAATGACGCCAGAAAGGAGTTTCACCCACCTCTCACTGTTACTGTGGAATATTGTTGCTGGAAGCCAGGCAAGGCTTTGAAACAGGGAGCATGAGATGGGAGAGGACCGCATTTTGAAAAAGGTAAAACCACTGCTGTTAAGGACCTGGGGGGTAAAGGGGGTGAAGGGAGAATTAAAATTTGGATTAGAGAGTGTTAAACAGACAAACTGCCCACTGCCACATGACTGGATCTGAATAGACCGCACACAGTCATGTTATCAAGAGGGATTTCCAGGTCTGCAATAGACCAGACCAATTTTCGCTCTGTTTGTTTTCCCTGAAGTAGAAGCCTGGCTCAATAACCTCACAAGTCACTTTTCAGGGTTTGTGGGGCTTTTTTTGTTTTCTGTTCAGGGATTAACTTTCAATTCCATTTGTTTCACAGGGGTCAAATATTTTGAAGATTTCAAAATCTGTTACCCCTCAAGGGTGCAAAGATGGGACTAGTGATTAGGGTGAGCTCAGCTGTGCTATACCCTGGCTTAACTCTTGACACTGTCTAAAAATCTGAAGTCTGCTCACAATGCTGTTCTTTGGGTTTCAAAGCACAGGAGTATTTCCTTTTTCCTGTTTTTTATTTTATTTTTTAACTTTGGTTTAGCCTAGCACTTGCTTTGCACATCAGAGTGTCCAGCCTCATGAGACTGAAGCAGACAGAACATTTTGAGCTCTGCCTTTTGCCCAAAGTCTCATCAGGACCAGTAATTTCACTCCCAGAATTGCAAAAAGATTTCTCAGTATTTTAAGTGCAGGTGAAATTAATGCTATTCTAAGGTTATGACTAGTGATTCTTTAATTTTCTTTATTCAGGTTTTCACTCTGGAGAATGGAGACTAAAAGGAGAAATGTTGATCTTTAGATTCAATGCAATCAATGAAGAGCTAGAGCAGCATTAATTCTGACAGGACAGTATGCGCAGTGAGAAGAGGAAAGAAGTCTCTGGTAGCTCATTATATATAAATAATGCAAATGAATATTTGAATGGGAAGAGATGAAGCTATGTGATTTATTCCTCCTTTTTCCCATTGGGATGGATTTATAGTGATTGCTGTGAAAGGATCTGGAAGTGACTGGGCATGTCAAATGAAGGTCAGCGAGGGGAGTCAAGGAGTGCAGCCACCTGTGGGATTATCTGCTCATGAACAGTTGAAGAGGTAGAGTTGGAGCTACTGAAACTCATCTTTATGTCTGAATTGTCACTGCACATTGAAGCCAGGTACCCTTCACAGAGGTTCTGAGCAGCAGAATCCTCATGTTCTGCTCTCTTTGGCTGGAAGATGCAAGTTCTGCATGAAACTGTCCAGCACTTTCACCACAGCAGAGCATGCAAAGTGAGAGGAGACTCTTTCCACTCACCCCTCTGATCTTTGTTTACTGAGATGAACAGGAGCTGTAAGATCAAGCTCAAATCCTGAAATTCATCTTTCTATGGTTGCTACCCTGGACCCAGAGGCAGAGGAGATCAAAGGGCACTGATTCTCCAGCCTTGGCTTGCAGCTGTCCCTGTCTAAAAGCATCATGCAATATCTGGGAAGCATTCTTCCCAGTTCCTAATCTTTTTCCTGTTGGTTATAAAATCCTGCTGGCTACTGAGTTCAAAGGGGCTGGCACTGATTTTATTCCAGTGCTCCAGATCTGGTGGATTTTGAGGTGAGCAGACATGCTGTGTTGAGCTTCTGCATTCTGCTGGTCGTTACCATTTCTGGGAGTCCTACAGTTTTCTGTGCTGTTTTGTGACAGAAAGGAGGGAAATGAGAAAGGTGCCACAAGCCCATGTTCTTGCCCCAAGGGAGCAACGGCTGCTCCTGAAAAATTGCTGCTGGATGTGGGTCCAATCAATTCTTGTTAATCTCCACAAAGGTGACAAAGCCCCAAGCCAGCCTATGCCAGCAGTTTCCCTTGCAGTCATTAAATAATTAGTACCATACTTTAATTTGGGTGAGTCAGGCTTTATCTTTCATCCAGTGGTTGTTATTGTGCTTTTATGATATACTGAATTTACCACTTGATATCTTCTCCCTCTGAATATGTTTGTGCATTGTCATCGAGTCACTTCTGGGTGGCCTAAATAGATTTTGATAAGGTAAACAAATCTTTCTGCTGACGCTGATGGCACAGATTGGATTTGAAGTATGATGGTATCACTCTAATCAGCCCACAAGGAAGAAAAAACTACTTTCTTTCAAAGACAGAGTCAAACATAGGATTGCACATCCAGTCCTTGCTGTATCATCAGGTATTCCAGGGAGGCTATGTGTGTCTAGACTTTTTTATAGCTGCCCTTAAAAAAACAGAAAACAAAAAATCAACGCAAAGCTAAAAAGAAAACCCTACTTCCTGTGTTTTAACCTGATATTGGGGAAAAGATCACTTTTACTTGACCCTGGTGACATGTCTCACACGACTCATCTGACAGGTTATTTCATGGCAGATGAACTGTCTTCGTTCTTAAGCATTCCTGTGAAGGGTCACGTGGCTTAATGCACTGGTTCAGTCAGATTTGTGTGGGTGTATATAGCAAATGCCCCCATCTCCTCCATTAGAAAGTTGATCTGTTCATGGCATCATATCTGAATTGCTGTGCAGCCTGGACAGTCTCTCAAGGTTTTTCCATTTGAAATGTCTGAAATCTGATTTGGCAAATTTGTAGCATTGCAGAGCTGGCTGGAAAGGTAATTTCTTGTGAAGCTTTTGTAGCCTTTCCTGGAATTTGTGTGCAACTGAACAAATACCTTATGCTCTCCTTAGAAGAAAAAGATGCGTTTTAGAAAATTTATTTCATTATTCTTTGCTGCTTACATTTTTTTGTGAGTTCTGTGAAAGGAAGGGGTCAATTATAGCAGTTCTTAAAACACTACAGCTTTATTTTCCAGTTTGAAGAGGTATCAGATGACTTTTTTATGAGAAGCAGAATTCATTTGTGATGTTTGCAACACAAAGACCCACCCTGGGTGATTTACAAATAAATGATGTCCTAAAAGAGAAAAGAAATTGCTTCCATGGGGTGTTGCTTTTCAATAGTTTTAAATAATTGCAGTGAGTGAGGGCACTGTGCTGATTGCTGCAATGGATCAGCACTCACTTTGCAATAACACTGAGAAGCCAAGCCTCAATTATAACTCCAATCTACAACCTACTTCAAATAATTGAAATATTTCCCTTGACTGGAGTGGACTTTGCTGTGCAAACAAGCTCCATCTCGCTCAACCTCTGCAGGGGGAGGCAGAGCAGCTGGGCTTTCCTACTCTGCTTCTTGCCTTGGCAGGTCACAGAGGGGGCTCCAGACCCGAGGGACAGGTGACAACAGGGGCTGCAGGCCTGGAGACCTGGGGGAGTGCCCCAGGCAGTGTGCTCCTTTCTCCCAGTCCCAGAGCATCCCAAACTTTCCTCACCCAGCCGCTCACGTGGTGGCACCTCCTTCCAGTGGCAGTGACAATATGACATGGAGACAGAGAGGGGAGGTAGAAGAAACAGCTCCAGAGCTCATTAAAAGTTCCATGCCAGAAAAAAGAATGAAGATGTATATATGTGTATGTGTTAGAATTGCTCAATATTTTGTGGGAATTGCATCGACTGAGTAGGAAGAAATATTCCAGGGTGAATTCCCAAGTAAATCTATGGCTGGAAGCGTAAGATCTGCAGCAAACTGTCCCATTCTTGTTTTCTCCTTTGTCCTTCTGATACATGGACTTACTGTAGCTTCAAACGTCATGTACCATTCCTTAGACTTCCACTGAATGGAAAAATCTGTCTCATACCATTGACAGGATTTGTGTTGCTCCAATAGAAGGCTGAGAACATGCAAGAAATCAATAGGATTCTGTTTTGCTTAAAATTAACAGCATGGAATTCAGGTGGCTGCCTTCTGTACACAATTTAATTATTGGAAGCACAACCTCCTTTGAAACAGAGCCCAGGACATGCCTTTGTCTGTAAATGAGCGAGGCTTCCATTACAGTGTAATGCACTGGAAAAGACTCCAATAAAATCAGCTTGCTCACCATAAATTCTTCTCTCTTAGAGGAGTTCCTGTAAGTGAGGAGCACTGGAAATCCTCTTCCAGTAAACTTTGAATTTAGAGTACTGAGTATAAGGGACCATCAGGATATTCTTCTTCTCCCTATTGCATTCCCCCTTCCCAGTCACTCAAAGGAACTTGCAGTTTTGATTTACTTTGCAGAAAACTGGTGTTCTTGATAGGAATTTAAAAACCCACAGAAAATAAGAAAATGTACCTGTACAGTCAGGAGAAAATGTCATTAACTGTAATATTGTTTCAGTTTCTTTCCATTATTTCATTAGAGAAATTAATGTGCTATTTCAAGTAAATGTTCAGAGTCAAACAGGGAATCATGTTTCAGTTAATGTAATCCAAAGAATGAGACTATTCTTTGTCCGTACCATTTATTTTTGTTTTTTTTGAGAACTCCACCGGGGCTTGGAGGTTCCCATAGGATTTTTTTTCTTTGCTTGCTTTTAGGATTTAATAACCAAATTCTTATTTTCCCCATCTCTTTCTTTTTACATACTAAACCTATCAGTATTTACTATCTATTTGCATATGCTTGAATTATCCATGAAATTAAAAATTAAATTAAGCAACTACTCAGGCAATTGAGTAATTTTAAAAAAATAGGAGGAAAAATTCCTCCTATTTCCTAATAGAAAGTTGTTCATCTTGATAATCTTTAGCATACTGGAGACATTTACTACATGGGTTGCTTTTAAAAATTCCATTAATGATGCTGGGGCTTTGCCTCCCCCCAGCCTGTAATTCTGTTTATACAGTCCCAGATGTTCTTAACACCTTTCTATTCTACTTTCCTGACATAATACAGGAAATAAAATGTGTGGCTATTAAGGGATACCCCAGCCTGGAATTACAGTATTGTTCCCCACTCACCTAAGAGCACACACATATTTTAGGTGTTGATGCTAATTAGAGATTTCCAGCATAAAAAGCTGTTGTCCAAGTGTAGACGATGCCTTTGTGATCCAGTAAATCACAATGCAGAATGTGTCTCCTTTTAGTGTTATGATTAAAGCTCAAAATATTCCAGAGACTTGCAAATGAAGAACACCAAAAACAAATGCTACACATTTTTAGCTGAATTGTTGAATTCCCTTGGGTTTGCAGAAGCAGAATACAATTTTCTGAAATACTCAGCTCCTCTTCCATTAGCGTTTTTGCTTTTTCCATTTCCTCCAAAGAAGAGGTGGAAGCATATGATAAGTTCTAGAATATATGTTTAGAATATGTCTCTTGGAGCAATTTAGCTGAAGCCTGGACAGAAATGCATTTTCTCTGAAGGACTGAAATTATGAGTTAAGTGAAAGAATTTGGATCAATATGAGATGAATGCTTGGTTTGTGCCTTCTTTTGCTGTGTTTTGTTTTTCTAATAAGAATAAATCAAGAGCTCACAAAATGACTGACTGGTGCAGGAGCAAGAATGAGCTTTGGGTTTGGGGGAATGCCTCCAGTTCTCTGCTGTGATTTTACCCTTTTGACAAAGTATAACTCTCAGCATTTGGAGGTTTGTGTTTCTCCTTCTCCAGGCGTCAATAACAATTTCCAGGTGTGGTGAGGATGTTCACAGTGTGGATTCTTGCATATTTAGCTCTATGGAAGCTGGGAGTTAGCAGATATTCCATCACTCCAGCACTGTGCTTGTGCATTCTCTGTCCTGACAACGTCCTTCATTGCCTGTCCTGCACTCTCCAGTGTCCCTGTGTTTGATTTCCTCTCTGCCCATGGAAAACTCGGCTGTTTTCCACACGTGACTCTTGCTAATGCAGCACTCCAAAAGCCTTCTCTGCCCTGCAAAGGCAGCACTGCTTTCCAGTGGGACTTCAAACGGCTTCAGAAACTGTTTGTTTCTCACTACAAGGCTCCCTTCTCACTTTTAAAAGCTGCACTAAAGTATTTTATGTGCTTGCATTTCCAGACTCTGGACTTGATGGCGAAGGAGGGAGGCAAAGCGTTACTTTAGCAAACTGTTTCAAGTGAACTTTTCAATTTCCTTGCAAATGCTTGCGTTGGCTACCTCAAAGAAAGCTCAAAAAAAAAAAAATCTTTTTCCTTCATCCCCTTTCTTCCTTCTCCAGTGAAGAGGAGGAAAAGGAAAAAGGAAGTATAAAATTCTAATTTTCTTTCTATGATTTACTGGGCCTGCCAAAATTGCTAGAAGTATCTTTACATTTCTGAGCCTTTCTGATATTCGAAAACCCTCATCACAAATCTCAAAACCAAGACAGAACTCAAGGACTTGGGTATCTATTCACATGAACAGTGAATAGATACAAATAAAAGTACTGGAGATATAATCATAACAAAACCTGTGCGTAGGCAGGATTCTGAATTACTGGGCTTCAGGCAGACCCCTCCACAGCTCTGAGGGCTCAGTGGAAAACTGAAGGAAAAGCCCAGAAGAGCTTGTGCCTGAGTTATTGAATCTGGATTAGAGCCTAGCACTGTTCTGGGATGGTAATTCCTTTAGACTTGTAGTTCAGAAGTTAAAATAAAATAATCAAAGGTAATGTACTGAGAAAACAGGCGTTAAAGATTTTATTTTTAGTATAATGTAACTTAATGCCAGAAGGTATCTCATCCTTTTTGTTTGTTTTGTGAACAAACCTCTATCATTCATCATTCCATGGTATGTCCAGCAGTGATTTTTAATTGCACATAGCAAGTAAAACTGTTCTGGGACCAAGTCTTAGAAAATAAAAACATTTTCTTCCTCAAAGCACCTTTGCTGCAAACTCTCTTTCTGAGATTTTTTAAATAGAGGTCCCAATCTTGGGATCAGATTGTATCTACCGGGGCAACTTCCCTGGTTCTGCTGCCAGCTCCTCATGCTCTTCTCAGTCTGGCATCTGGGAAACTGCTCTGGGCTCCCTCCTGCCTGTTCTTTTTTGGGCTTGGGAGAGGGTGGGGTGGGCTGGAGTGTCCTGTGAGGTGGGAAAAAAACCAGGAATGTGTTCACCTGCATTTCAGCTGTTTCCTGTGGCTCAATGAGAGGTTAGAAATTATCTATTATTAGCCAGATCCACACTCTGCTTGTATCAGAATTGTGTGCTCTGTTGGCTCAACAGTTTTCAATTGCACTGTGTGTGCATTTCGGAGGTTTACTCCTTATGAGAAGCTGTGATTAGGGAGGGCATTTTAAATATAAGATGCATCAGAAAAATATTGTTGTTCTGGAGGCAGAAGTGCTCGCTCTTCAAACCTGGGATGATACTGGGTGACAGGGTAATAAGATCCCTCCTTTGCATGATTTCATTGTGAGTTCTCAACACATTTCATTCCCCAAACCTCTCAGAAGGTCTGCAAAATCCTGCAGCTGGAGAACCAGTTTGGTCCTGCTGCTGTGACTGCAGCCTCTGAGGGGGCTGAGCAGGATGAGCCACTCTCCTTCTCCTCTCCACTGCTTCGCAGCTTTGCCCAGTTAATTATGTCTGGTACTGCTGCCCCAGAAAGTGTGTTAACAATGATGTTTCCAGCTGCTGCAGGATAACAAACAAATAAATAAAAGTCAGAACTAATGAATCTGAAGGAGCTGACTTGAGAAAAAACCCAAGTTTTAAAACTTTGTGTTCATGGTTGGCGGGGTAACGTTTTACAATGTTTTCTCAGTTTTATGGTTATATGTATCTGGGGACTGGAGAAAGGCTTGATTTGTGTTTTCCCAAGGTCCCTTACAATGGCTGTAATACCTCATCATCCCTTGGCCCTTGCAGTTTTCAGAGAACAGCATCTGTAAGAAATGCCCTGGGCTTCTAGAAATGGCTCATGCAGTAAAGACTTGCCAGAAATGTGCTGGAAAGAAGCACTTGCTGTGTAAAGCCAGTGGATGAGGAACTATAGTCTTCTTCAGCAAATACCTCCTTGTATGTGAAATCAGCTTAAATTCAGTCTGCCCTGACTCATCTGTGCATGGCATAGCCCATACAGATGACATGCAACCAATAAATTTCCTACTATGGGAAGAGTAGTTCCTAATATTTGTATAAAGCTGGAAGCTTGTGCTTATTTTCTTTTCCCTGAAACAAAAAAAGAAGCACAAAAAGAAGAAAAAATAAGAAAAAAGAAGATGAAGAAGGAGCCTCTATGGTGAATCACCACAGGGCTGACATTGACTCTTGTTTTTCTTGAAAATGCAGATTGTAATTGATTTTCTATTCATTACAGGTATTAGTTAATGTATTTAACAACCTGTGATTAAGCTGTAATCACCATGTCCCTGGTTAATAAAAAAGGTAAGCATGTTTTTACACCAAAACCTTGCTTCCTTAGATGGTGCACAGATGATACCAGTCAGGGAGAGAGAATGGAAAGAAAGGAGCTGCTTTAGCACTCCATGTCATAAAGAACAAGCCAGAAGGAAAGAAGAACTTCATTTTTGTCCAAATTTACTGGCCCTTAGGACATAGAACAAAAAGTACTTAACTCCTCCATGAGGTAGAAGAAAAAAATCCCAGAACTAGAAAGTAAAATGGTTTTCTTGTTCTTTTAGTACTTGGTACTGGTTGGAATCTGGCCCCAAACAGGGTTAACTTCTGACCTGGGAGTATTTGAGCTGCTGGATACTGAGGATGGACCTCAAATCTGTTTAGGTCTCCAAAGTAGGAAGGTTCTCCTTGTCACAGAATTGAAAAGAATTTGAATCCTTGACTACATCCTACATCATCCTGGCCTGGATACAGGATTTCTGAAACTGTTTCAGGAGATCAGTGGTTGCGCAGCAGGAGTGAGACACAGCCCCATGGGATGTTAGGAGAGAGGTGGAGAAGGTAGCAGTGAATGCAGAAGGTAGATGTCAGGCCATAACATTAATTTACTTCAGCTAATTGATTTCCTGAGATGCATTTCAGTTTTAAAAGGATTTGTGCAAGAGGAGAAACTACAAAAGGTAGTTTATTATATGGCCTCAAAACAGATGGAAATGTGGAGAGACTGGGGAGTGGAACGGAAAAGAGGAGGTGGCACATTGCACCCACTTTAGGGCAGGCTCTGTCTCCCCAGGAGAGAGGATGCAAGCACGGAATCCTGTAATACATATCTTGGTTGTACATCTCTGTGAATAATGCACTAAAAATAGGAATTTACCATAGCCTTCACTCTGAGACATTGGTTCCTAATTCCCATGTAGAAGTCCATGCCTTTCATTCTGGGAACTGATTGTTCAGTCGCATGTGCCAAATGAAATACCAAGTGTTCATGTCACGAGCATTTGAGAGAAGACAGACTCATAGAGGTTGGAGGAATTAATTCTCCATTTTCGTCCAAGAAAATTGGGTTGGGTTTTTATAATTTTTTTTTTAATATGAATGAAAATCTGAGTTAAAATGTTTAATGCTAACTTTGCCTCGGATATTAAGGCATACTGAAGGCTCTGCTTTATCTGAGTGTGTGTGTCAAAAGATTCTTCTGTGCTGCTTTTATAACTCTATCAAGGAAATTAAGCTTTGCTGGCACAATAATTGCTGCATGTCTGTGAAGCCTAATAGGTGTGGGCTTCCTTCCCTCCCCGGGAGATTCCTTTCCATGATGAAAATTTCCAAGAGCTGCTATGTGCAGGACACCACATTTGCCTTTTCCCTCCAAAATGTGCCCTCCTAGTGCCTCTCTCTGGGTCTGCAATTGGAGCTTAGAAAAGGAAAAGATTTTTTTTTTACCCTGAAAGAGTTGAAGGCCATCAAACTCCTTGATCAGAGCAGCACTTTCAGTTTTTGTCCCAGATGTGTGATAAATCCCTGTGGACTTAACCCTGATTCCAAATTGCCATACAGAGAGCAAAGAGCACTTCTCAGACATACTCTAAATCTATCCCCCTTGATCATTACTGATTCGAGAGTCTGATATTTCAGTGTCATTTCTACTTGAGATGATTAAGTCTCTCAATCTTTAGTCTAAGGGAACTGATATGAACTACCCTGACAGGACAAAGTCTTCCCCCTTCATCTCTCCTGCTTTTCAAAAGATGCCTGAAATGAGCTGATAAATGGGATTTCAGATGATGGAAGAGGCTGGTCAGCAAAGCCTGTCATGCCAGACTCCCTCATTTTCAAGGGCTGCAAAGATGCTGACTTCTGGCAAAGTTTTACAGACCTTGGATGACTAAGCAAGCTTCATTAACTCAGATTTGACTAATTGCTCGTTTAAGGAAAACAAATAGAAACAGAAGAAGTCAGAGCCAGCAAGCCAAATGCTGTGAATAGGATATGGAGAGAATTGCTTGAAAGCCAGCTTCGGGGCCTGTGTGCAACCCTGATTTGCTGCTGTTCACATCCTTTGCTACTGCATTTTTGCCACTACTGAAGGCCATAAGGTGTATCAGCCATAATTTTCCTTTTGCTGTCATTCCTTTAAGCAGCAATTCCTTTGTTATCCACTGCTTGCACCCTTTTTGCTTTTCTTCATTCTCTTATTTAGACCATTTCAGTAAAAAGAAGGCAACAGAAAAATCTTATACCCTCCTCTGAGCAGCACCCTGCTGGAATTTGCAGAAGATCTGGAGGATAAAAATCAGATAGTCAGAATAATCTAGCTGTGACCTGATTTTTTCTTCACCAGTGGTCCTTAAACACTAGCAAAATCATCCCTATGTTCTTCACTCACCTTCCTTTTTTACAATCCCTAATTTGCTCCTAACCTGAACTATTAGTTTAGGAGTTTCCAGGAGACCCAAATTAAGTTTTGATTTCGTCACTGATTTAACCAAAAGTATTCCTCATCATATAGTTTCCTTCCTGAGGTGGTTCTTTGTCTTGTAAATTTAATTGATAGGTTGGGTGGGGCTGGGGATTTGTTACCTTTCACTGCTCATAGTTTTTATACAGTCCTCTGCCGAGGCTCTTGTTCCACCCCCAGCCTCAAGGGCTCATGTAATACAGCTCAAAAAAAAAAATCTGGTAATTTATTCATGATGAATAATTTGCCATTGTCTCACACACCAACTTGACTGTCAGGAGTGCTCAGATGGTTTTGTAATGAGCTTGTTTGAAAGGTGCTTTATTTAAAGAAAGATAATTCTTCCCAGGCAAGCATTGCTTCGCAGTGGGAAAATAAAAAATAAACACAGCACTTAACATCATCAGGATCTTATTATTCATGTTATCCTGGGCAGCAGAGGCCTCCCTGCTTTGCTTTTTGCCCTTGTGCCCTGCATGACCAATGATTTCACTTTTCTTTACATGTGGGGGAACGATTTCAGCTGAGAAACTGCTGATTGTTGGTTTTATGGTATCCCACTAACCTTAGAGAAATGCTGTGAGCTGGTGCTCACCTGAATGGGCTGAAAGGAAGATCTTTTTTGTCCAATTATGTGTCCAGGCCAGTTAGTGGTACATGTTGATGAGGGGCCTGCTGGAGATGGTTCCAAGTGTGTTTGTCTGCTGCCCAACACCAGAGCACCCTGATTCCTGCTGTTCCTGAAATATCCAGGTGTGACCTCAGTACCCATATCTGTAAGGGGAGAGGAAATTTTTTTTCTAATGGCAATGTCCAGGCCGTAGCGGTCTCAGTGGGTGTTTTTGGCTTGTTCTGGGATGGATGATTTGGAGGAAGGCTCTCCAATCCTGCCTCATAATTGCCCCATGTGTGACTACGTGTGACTCCCTCCCATGGAGAATTGCCAGGGTCCTCCAGACACCCTTGGTCCCTTCTCCAGATGCTGGGAGCAGGCACCAAGGCAATGCTTGCCTTAATCATTATTACACATCCTAAATAGTTCCAGCTCCTCTCTTGGTTAACTCTTTAAGCCCTCTGATGAGCCTCACTTATAAGAACAAGCCTGTTTTTTGTCTAGACAATCCATGAGTGTTGTAAGTGCCTATCTTTACATTTCCAAAAGTGGGGTTTTTTCGCTCTTCCAAAAATGTAAGTTAAGAAGACACTCTGAGATGAACTTTGGCAGTTTGAGTTCAGTGGTAATTAAGTCTCTGAATACATATTTAGCATCAAGAAATCAGTCCTTAAGCATGAAATAACAATGGCCAAATTCTTAATTTTCTTTTTAAGCTGAGAAACTGAGCTGTTGCTTTGCCAGCTCAAGACACAATTTCTTTTTAAATGTTCTCACAGGCTTGTGGGAGAAAACAGGCACAAATCACTTTCTGTATTTTGGCAATTCCTTTATTTTCGGAGGTAGTTCTCATTCTTAATTTAGAGTTAGTATTCAGAATTAGTATTAGTATTGGGGCTTTTAGGGGTTGGGTTTTCTTTTGCTTTTTTGGTTTTTTTTTAAACTAATGCTCTCCCTGAATGACAGCTCTCCATGGATGTTCTTTTTCTGTCTCTGTTCTGTTACCAGCAAAGCGAAGCTGTTGCTCTGCCTTGTTTTGGAGCCCTTAATCTGCCGTGCACCTGTCTGCACACTTCTGTGTTTTGCTCCTCGTAATGAAGTCCAACAGCTGCCAAGCCAGTCGAGAGGGGAAAATGCTTCCTTTTGACACCAACATGTTGAACCATTTGTTCAAAACTGCAGCTCCTTTAATCACGTATGCTGCATCTTAACTGAGAGCCTTGTTGAAATTATTTCTGCTGGCATACCCCAGCACTCAAGATGTTCCAGCGTGAATCATGATGGAACCTCTCCTAGGCTCAAGATAATTTATTAAAAGCTGCGTTCATTTGGAGGTGAAACATTGGCAACAAGCTCTAATTTAAGTCCTGTGATGATTTTACCAGTTTTAAGCGCTGTGGAGCGAAGGATAAAGGAAATAACTTGTAATTGTCATAGGAGGCACATCAGCAGGAACAGAGAGAAGTGGCTCTTATGGACTGGAATGGGAATCCAGTGCTATTTCTTGTGCCCATATCAGCTGCCTTAAAAAGCTGAAAATTGTGTACATTCATCCCAAATTCCTGCTAGAAACCTATAAAGTCATTCATGGTAGAAAATTCTTGCAAAACCAGATTTCTGAGTCACACGGTAGCAAGTGAAAATGGAGTTAGGTGAATGCAGGAGAGTTTATATTAGACAGGACAATTTATTAAGTAACAGTGGAAACAGCATGCAATTGTATAAACCGGTGGTGGATTTAAGATATATATTTGTATTTTATCCTGTTATTCACAGAAAACAACAAAATGGCCCTCAGGAGGAAAGAAGAGAAAAAATACTCAATTAAATGGTTCTTTGGGGTTTTTTACCTTGACTGCAACAGTGTATTTTACCTGTTTTTAACTTCTGCAAATGGTAAACAGCCTGAGATGAAACTTTATCATAAAGCTGAACTGCAGAAGAGAATTCATGTCCCAACTGTTGTTTGACAATTGAAAATGAAATTCTGTTAGAAAAAATGCCAGTCAACCTTCTGTTTATGGGATGCTGCTAAATTCCCCTGTGCTCAGATGATAAAAACAATTGCAGTTGTGTTTAATTGCAAAACACAAAAGTGCAAAAGGTTGCCTGAGGAAGTAAGTCTTCTGCACATAAAGAGAAGGCCAAGGAAATACAGATTTAGACAGCTCAAAATTAAAATATTTGCCACTTCCCACTTAGCCAGTTCCCAGCTGGCTTGAAGTGAGTCACATTCCTTCTGATCAAATCCTCCAAGCTAATGGTGTTACTCGGATATCACCTTCCCCCTCCTCTAAATAAAAACAATCAATTATTGAAAAGAAGGAAAAGTTATAAAAAAACCAACAGCAACAAAACAACAGTGAAATGGCAAAGTGCAAGATAGAGAAAAGACTTGGTTTCATCTTGCTTTTTTGTTCCCATAAGACACATCAAATGACACTCCCACCATAACATACACCCCTAATAATGGAAATAATAGCAGCAATATGTCTTATTGCATACACTACCTGTAAGCAGATGACATTCTTGGAGCTCCTCGGTGATTTAAAAGCTCCTGCAAAATTAAAACAAGGGACAATTAAATGGAATTTGATATAGAAATAAAATCAGCGCACCATAAAGGAAATAATTTTGAAATAAAAAAAAAATCCAACACACGTATAATAATAGTGATACATGATTCTATCAGGTTTTGTAGCTGGTTTTGCCACCCAAATCAGTGGTAAACATGCGACAAGGTGCATGTCAGCTCTGATCCTGCTTTCCACTTGAACATATAAACAAATGGAAAATTGTTCCAGGTGGGGATGTGCATGTCAGGGAGATGAATGTTAATTTTAAGAAGCCTCGTGCAATTACAAGTGAGGGACTCCCTTAATTTCCCCAGTCCTGGTTCAGCAGCCGGTGCTGGGAGGGAAGGGTGGCAGCAGATTTCCACCTGATTTTCTCCAACACCTGAGGAGTTTTACTCAAGTCCCAGGCTGGGAACAGGGACTCCCCAAGTCAACAACATCCAAAGGCCACTGAGATGCAAAGCAGCACCAAAACCCAGGTGGGTGTCTACTTGTTTCTAAGAGACGCCACCACCCTGGAAAACTGCTGACTTAGAAAATTTAGATATGCTACTCTGGAGGCAGGGAGTCTGGAGAATGGTTTTAAGCCCAGAGTAGAGTAGGGTAGTCACTCTTACAGCATTGAAAGGCTCAACTGTTAATCTTACAGCATTAAGAAGAAACATAAAGCTCTTGGCTTTTTAGCTTACAGGCAAATTATTATCTTCCTTGTGCTGGAAGTTGATGATAATTGCAGGCATGGTTCAGAATTATTTTTCTCTCTTTTTTTAATGGAAGAGACTATTTTTTTAAAGGATTTTTTCACATAGGTCATAGAAATACGCTTTCTCTTGAGCAGAGAGGTTAACTGGTCTAAGGTGACTTGTTTGTAATTAGAGCAGATACTCATCCGTGCTTAATTGTACTTTTAAAACCTCACATTACTAATTGACTATGACATCCCTTTTAGGACTTTCTACTAATTCTCAGTCTTTCATTAAAAAAATAAAACACTCATGCTTGGCTTTCCACTTGGAAAATGCTTGTAAATGAGCACTACAGGAATATCAGCTGGAGAAATCAGTATCTACACAGTACTCATTTGTAGAAATCTGTGCTCTTTTAAAACCAAAAAAAAACAAATAAAAAAAACAACCAAAGAGAGCTTCTCTGGCAGGTGGCTTGGTCCCTGTGGGTTTGAAATATGTGTGTTTCCCTGGGTTCTAGCTGCTTATTTTGGTGCAAGCTCCTGTGGGGAGGAACAGGAGATGTGCTTTGGGTGCACTCCAGGCTGGGTTCTGGTGGATCCGTGGGCTGAGGAGCAGCAGCACTCCTCACAGCTGTGTGGCTGGGACTCCAGCCCATTTGATCAGCTGGAAGATTAAACCCCACAATTTACATTCAGGAAAACCTCCCATGCACCTCAGCAGGTTTTCTCTTATCCAGGAGAGAGGAGTAAAGGCCCAGCTCCCTGGGAGCACCAAAAGGGAAACTCAGTTACATTAATTGTCGTTTTCCCTCCCCTTTCCCTGAAAGACAATTCATTTGAATTTTTCTTGACTCCAGCCACCAAAAGCAAATCCAGGAGAGAGAAGGAATACTAAGCACAGTCCCAGAGAGAAGTTCTGGCAGATAGAAAGAGTGAAAAAAATATTAAAGCGCCTGATGTTGGATCATAATTTTTATCTCCTTTTTAATTACTAGGAAGAGTTACGATTGTCATCATATCGTGTTCCCCAAATTCCCTCACCCAATCATGCTATTCCATCAAAAGGCAGTGAATCTCATCATGGATGTAAGCCTGATCTCCTCATCTTGTAATGTCACCAAGTTATTCTGTCATAATCATATCTGTGATGACCTCATTTCACCAGGTGAGGAAAGCACACCTCAATTTTGGATGTATCAAAGCTTCTTTTCTTGTTTCTTTTCTCCATGGATCATTTATTTCCCAAGGAAATCACAAGTTCTTAACTATTGCATGGCAGGAGCAGCATCCAGAGCAGCAGGTCTCCAAAAATAGATTGCTCCATGTTCTGACAGAGGCCCAATCTGTCAGTGAGTGCAGCTGATGTTCTTGGGACACTGAGCTTTGGTGGGTTGGGCATGCACTGAAGTAGAAACAAACCTAGGCAAGCTCATTTTTGGTGGCAATGTGATAATGACACATTATCAGCACAGGGCAGCTGAAGCACCTGTGTTAACCCAGGCTTTGGGAACCATTTTGAAGCCTGTCCAATGTCTGTTTGCTCTGCTGGAGTTTTGGGTCCTCTGTAGCTCTGAGAGCTGCAGGTGCTGCTCCCATCACAAAGCAGAACACACTTTTCTGCTCTCTGTGCCACACTCCACTTTAAGTGCCTCAGCAATTCCATTTTACCATAATGAGATGGGTACCGTGCATCTATCTGATGTCAACTGATTGCAGAGAGAGCGTTCACTGGAAGTTTAATTAGCATGTAACTGATAAGTCCAATTACTCTCTAATGATTTGGAAATTACATGAGCTACGTATTCCGTGATTGTGGCCTCATATAAAACATGAAACTTGTGAGGAAATTTTAGCTACTTAATGAACACTTAAAAAAACTTATTCTGTGTTTAATCAGATATCAATTAGTTGGAAAAGGGAAATCTTAAATTAACTTGTATTAGCAGTGTTAATTGGCAGCAGCCTTTGCATTGAGCCAAGTGCAGCATGGCAGCCCATTTCCACCACATGTGTAACACAGCCCATACAGTGCCTCTTATTGAGCCATAGCTTTATAAAAAACTCAATTATTCCCTTATACTGGGGGTGGATCTGATACATAATTAATTCTGGCTTGTTTTAGAAAATGCCTACATAATTATCAATGCATGAAATACATTATCCCTTGCATATTTTTAAAACCTTGGTAGCTCCCCTTTGAAATTGGTCCTTGCTCTTTAATTAACAGAGAACCAATATGAGATTTGTGGTGTTGCCATTTTGGCAGCATTTGAAGTGATGTTGTTCATTATGGTTGCCATGGAGCACACTTCATTTCATTTATGATCATATGTCCTTATTGATGGGAAGAAAATCTTGGGGACAGCACCCACAATGTTACTTCAGAAATGCTGGTTTATATTTAAAGATGTGCTCTGGAAACCCGAGTAATGTGTGCAGCAGGAGTATTTTTGCTGCATGTCTCTGGTGTTGCATGGTTATTTCCCAATGAATGTGCGAGAACTTATCTAATCCTTCTGGTGTCAGAGGCTGGAATTTTAGGAAGATATGGGAGCCTGGCCTTCAAAAAGAGTTAGCAGAGAAAAAAAGTTGTCTGAGAGAATTAAAGCTACAAAGGTTAAGTGTTTTCAGCGAACTGGCATCTGAAGGAATGTCTCTTTTCCCATTAAGCCCTGCAGGGATTCTAGATGGATTGGTCATTCAAATTAGATGCTTAATTGCCTAAATCTAGAGGTTGTTAATAATCATCAACATGCCCAGAATTGTCCAAATAGCAGTATAACCTGGATGTAAGACAGCCTAAAATGCCTTTTCTTAAATAAGTTGGTAAAACCCACAAAAAAAAAAATAGGAAAAAATCATGATTGTTGAACATTCTCATAAAAGTAATAAAAATAATATTTCTTTTTTTCCTGCTTGATCTCTTGAAAATTATTTCATTTTGTTCTGCCGCTTAAAGGGACATATGACTCCTACTCTTTCTAGTCCACCAAAACACTTTGAAAGTATAAAACCCCAAAAATATTCTAGGTGTATCCATGGCAGGAGGAGGGAAGGGAAGGGTTACAGACCTATAGTTTCTCTCTTTGCTCATAGCCAAAGGTTTTTTATTCTCCAGATATATTTGGGGACCAGATGGCAGATTGATTTCCAGCTTGTCAGGCAGATTAACTGAAGTTGAGATCCTAAATCCGTTTGGGGGCCTGATGATCCTGCTTAGCAAAGATGACAATGATCTCACCCAAAGTTAGGCACTTGGTACTTGAGAAAATGAAATGGGCTTGTAAGTCCAAGTGTGAACTCAAAGTTAAAGCTTTGTTCTGAGAAAGGGATATTTGGCTCTTGCGAAAAAAAGGAGACAAAACAATGACCCCCACTGAAATATTTCACTTGGTTTTCTGTGATAAAGATTTTGTTTTGTATTCCAGGAATACCAAGTCTCTCCCTCTTTGCCTTCCCCCTCTGAGCTTCCTAGAGAAGTGTATTTATCTTTTTTCCTCTGCTAATGTTGCCCCAAATTAATTTTTGACTGAGTGTTCACAGCTGTTGGATAGCTCTGGACACTTGGAAGGTGTTGGGGTGATTTTGGGTGGTATCAGTAAGGATATTGGAAGTATCTAGAAAACAAGGTAATTCCAGCTGGCTTTTTGGCTGCTTTAGTACAGCACAATCACTCCATGAAGTCAGCTGGGGGTGCTGACTGGGTGTACTGAGTGGCACTGGCCTAAATGGAGCAAGGCTGTGGTCGCAAAATGCTGCCTTAAGGCGGCTGTAATAACCACTCTTGCTGAAAATAATGTAAAGCTATGCACATAAATGTAAAAGAGGCCACTGGGAACATCGGGTTTACACGGGAAGATATCCTCATATTGGTTTGTGAGTTGTGATAAGACCATTTTGTGGAGTTGATTATTTTCAATTATTTATTTCTATTTCTCCAGTAAATTTTCCCAGGATGTTGAAATGGAATAGAAACAAATGGAAAAAAATTCAGATCAAATCAGTTTTTTCCAAAGTGGAAATAAGTATAGGTATTTTGTGAGTAATCTTTAGCTCAGAACAGAGTGTTTGACAAAAAAACCCTCCCAACAAACTGACCAACCAACCAACAAACAAAAAAGTATTTAAATGGGTTTTCACTGTAGGAACACTTTATGGGGTGCAGATTTGTGTGTGTATGTGTGTGTTCGTGCTCCAGCTCCAGACTTCTTGGGTCTGGTTGGACTGCAAGAAACAGGACAGGGACTGAACAGCCTGAGGAGGCTTTAAACCTTCTGTGTCCTCCCCCAAGCCTGACCCTGGCAATTTGAAGGGCTGAGTAAGGGACCTTGCTTCACTTGTAGGGTGAGCTGTGAGCTGTCAGCCCAGCCTGCAGGGCTGGCTTTTTCTGACAAAGCCCTGTCACCTCAAGGCAAGTCTCAGGGTATGCAGAAGCCTGGAGAAAGCATCATTTCTCCCCCTTGTCGTCACAGAAACCAAGGCAAACTGGTGAGAGATGTGAGTGTGGCTTTAATGAGTTGCAAACATGGCACAATGATTCAATGTGAGCCAGAAATTAGTCAGGCTGAGTAGCAAAATGACACTTTCTTTCAAAAACACCACAAAAGCATACTGTAATTTTGTATAATTACTGATCAGCTGCCATTGATTTATGCCTCTCATTTGCCATCAAAGGACCAAGTAGAATTTAGCCCGAGCACCAAAGAGCAACTGGATGCCTTTCTTACAGAGTGTACCAAATTATTGTGCCACATGCACCTGGGCTTCAGGATCACAGAGGCTTCTGCCATGAGAAATTCTAACCTAAGAGCACCAATTTCTCCTGAAAATGAAATTTTTTTTCTCCAGTGGAGCACAGCTTGTCCTTTGCTAACACACTGACTCATATTTGCCCTATTGCAAGGACAAGGAGTCAGCTTAGTCCCACCTCAACTGGCACTTTCTGAAGAGTCTCAGCTGGACCTCAGGTTTTGTGGGCTCCTTCTTTCACTAAAAATAGGTGAGATGTCCTCACAGGTTGCCTAGAACAGAATGAATCTATTCGTTCCTGACTGCCGTCACGGGCACTGACTTTTTTAGCCAAGCTCCTTTCTGCTTTTATGACTGGTGGTTGAATCAGAACTACCTGGATGTATTTTGGGTGATGGAGTCGTGCTGCAAGGACCAGGATGGGGCTCCTGTCCAGCTGCTGGTCACTGCTGGCTCCTGTCCTGCCTGGGCTCCACTGCTGGGCTGCTGCTGCACCCACCACTGGAGCAGGACTGTGGGGCAGTACGGAAATATCCATTCCCTGGCCAGAATAAAACTTCTACCTGCATTGCTGTGCTCAAATGTGCCTGTCAATGAAGATTTGAGTAACAGGTTCAGAGGCTGACTTTCTAGTTGTTTTGTGGGGTAGTTTAAATCAACATTCCTCTGTGACAAATTATAATTTCTGTCATCTGACACAACATTCTGTTGGGAAAATTCCCTGCTCTGAGGAGCATAAAATGTGAAATGGGAACAGCAAAATCCTAGTTTTCCTTTCTGCTTGCTCTCCTTGACCCTGAAAGGAGACCAAAACCCCAAAAGAGATGACAGTGTGATTTTTGGCACACCGCCTGTATTTTCAGGTGCCACTGGGCTGTGTGTGTCTGGGTGTGTATAGGCACTGGAGCTCTGTGTGGGCCACTGTATGTGAATAAAGTGCCTGTATGCACTTTCTCGCTGAGATAGTGGCATTTTGAATTGATTCTCATGAGGGCTAAATTTAAATAAAGTGGAAAAGGCAGCAATTCCACAGTGCAAACTATTGATTTATAGTTTCCCTTTTGAGCAGAAAGTGGTAGGTTACAGGGCAGAGAAGTGCTAGGAGAGAAGGCAAAAGGATAAAAAAGGGTTAGGGAGAAATGAGGAGAAAGGAGGTCAAAAAGAGCAGCTATAGAAAAGGGAGAGACACTACAGACAATGGGGCTTGCAGGAAAAGGGCATCTCAAGAATGCTTAGAAAATTGTGTAGGTAGGGTACAAAAACAAGGGAATCATCAATCTAAGCAGAGGGTAGGCAAGGCAAACAAGAGATGGAGTAAAAAAATAGAGGTGGATAACAGGAGCTGAACCACTTCTTCTCAGTGGTGAAATCTAACCCTGCTCTGCTTTCCTGGGCTGTTCTCCTTTCAGGGCTGGGGTTCTCCCGCACCATTGGTGGAGGCTGCGTTTGCTTAGCACCACTTGGGTGCACTGCACTGCTCAGCTGGACCAGTCATGGGACCTACCAGTTTTCCTGGTGAGTATTCCCAATAAGTCTTCCCCAGGGCCTGGAAAGTTAAAACTGTAAGGGCAATTAAAGAAACAAGCTTGTTACAGTTCAGGTAAAATTGACTAATTAGTAAAAAGGACTGAAAGGTAAAAACTAGCAGCTTAATATATGTATTTAGACCTTTAGTCCAGGGTCTCACCTTTGGAAACACAGCACTTGTGGGAATCTTTTGGCTAGAAGACAATGGAGGGCCAGCGTTAAGGCAAATGAACTTTCCCTCAAGGCGTATCGGAAGTTAGGGAGGCGGGGAATGATTCATCATTCTGAATTCTCAGAATAGATTTGCTAAATTTACAAATTCCATGTTAATTCTGATTGTCTTCTCCAGCCTTGACTGGCAACAGCTGTTCCCTTTGTTCTACTTTACTCCTTGGCTTCATAATTTTCCCATCCAAATGTACCTGTTTGTGTGCTGTGAGATCCTGAGCTGGTTTGTTGATGACGGCAGGAAGGGGATCAGTCTTTGCATAGTGAAGGAAAGGAAGAGGTTTTATTCTTTTTTTTTTTTTGCTTTGTTTCATTTTCCACTGCCCATTTTCTGTAATTATTCTAGCTAAGATTGTTTGTAGGCATAATTCTGGAAAGAAAAAAGTTTTGATGATTGCAGAATATTTGGACAAAGCAAACTTGCATCTCTTTGAGAAGCTTCTTTGAGACTTCTTTGCCCTTTTTCAAACACAAAGCCACAGAGTTCTGTGACCTTGTTGGTCAATCAAGCAAAGCAAATTGAATTTGAAGTAATTAATACTTTCCACAATGTGCTTGGGAATATGCTAACAACCAAGAACTATTTGCAACAAATTAATTCAATTAATTAAACAGACAAAGATGAAACTATTGAGATAAATTATTCCTTTTGTCCAGGTCTAATAGTAAATGTCAGTTACAGGGGTTTTTTGGCTGTTGCATTGCTGATAACTTCATTGATAAGTCTTGACTCTTGAAGTAAGCAAAAAAAGCATAAAATGTAGCATTATCATAGGATTTTTATTCTGGTTTGATTTGGAATTTTGAGAACAATCTCCTGTCTTGAACTTCTATATTTTACAAAGAATGAGAATTTCCTAGTGTTAAGTGATTTGAGATCTAGCAACCAGAAAGATGAGAAGAACTGAGGCTGCCCAGCTTCTAGAGAAAGAGAATGCACAAAGATGACACCAAAAAAATGTGTGGAGGAAGATAAACTCTTTTGTATATTTGATTGGACTGGGACAAGTTACCATGGAATAAAACACATTGAGAAGTTCTAGAAAAAATATGATAACTGGAAGGTTATTTAAACCTGTAGGGGATCATCTGTAGTCCCCAGCCTTGGAATATTTTAAGAAGAGTAAAGGCATGATTTGAAGTCTAATATGCTCCACCTTGAGACATGGGGAATAGGTACTGTGACCTTCATCCCTGTTACTGCCATGTCTGTGATTCTGGTACAAGTTGTGTGAGAAAACTGGAATTTAACCAGGGAGAATATTTGTTTTCAGTCATAAAATCCAAGGATTGAATGTCGCCTGAACATCCCCTACTTAAAATTAATATAAACAAAATAAAGGGGGTCTTGGAAGAGGAAGAAGTGACTGCACTTTTTGTACATATTTTGAATAAAGTTTTTCCTGGTTTAGGGGGTTGCATGTTTTCTATCTGTAAGCCAGGTTTAGCATCTCAATCCTCCTGTGTTAATGCATTCCATCTGTAATAAGTGCAAGCAGAGATTAAGGATGTTCATTCCTTTACCAGGAGCTGCACCCTTATGAGGACTGTAAACCAGGCCTGTGAGGGTTTGGTGGGACATCTGCCGTGTTCTCCTCATGGTGGATTTCAGGTTGCTCCATCAGAGTGTTTGAAAGCTCACTGGCAGTGGTGCTGTGGCTCACCTCATGCACTGTACCCCTGGCTGGAAGTTAATTCCCCTCTGCATCATCCTTCTCATCTGACAGCAAGAGGGACCTTGAACCACCTTGACCCAGGAGCCTCTCTCATTACTTGTGATTCCTGAGGGACTCCTGCAGAGGAGTGTGGGGGTGAATCAGGAGCCATTCTTAGGCTGCAAGACAGTGACACAAAGCTGAAAGTACCAGAATTTGCCTGAGACAAGTTTTGACACACCACATTATCACCACCAGAACTAACTTACAGACCATTATATGCATTTATCGTACAGCACTGAAGTATGAAAGACTCAATTAAAGTTTATTGGATATAAAATTAATGCTCCTTTCTTTCTCCTTACTGTGCTGATTACGTTAAAACAGAACAATGAGGCAGCTGCAGTGGAACAGTATCAGAGAAATTTCTGTCAGCATTTACTATAGGCAAAATTACCAGGCTGGGTTTTCTCAGCCAGATCCTCTAGCCAACTGGCTGCACATGCTGCAAAGGCTTTTTCATACGATCATGGGCTGCAAAAAGAATGCTTTGAAATTTTCCTCCTTTTTTAAAAAAAGTGAGAGAATGGTGCAAACACAGGAAAAATTTCCATGTTCAGCTCCTGCATTGTGCCTCTCCTCCACAGCTTCCCAGGGCTGGGATTCAGTGGAGCCTCTCAGAGCTGGTGCCACTTTAGGCACCCACGCAGGGTCTGGGAAGTCACCATGGGTCTCTTTTAAAAAGTGCAGTTAAACACATGTTTCACTTGAGCTTTAGCTGGATTTGAATGTTGGCATTTTCCAAAGGAAAAATACTGTGTTTTACAATTAATTCTATTTGTGTGATTTTAGCATAGAGGGAAAACTGGATGGTGATGATCACCTTTGAAAACCAGTCAATGAAAATCAGTCACTCGGACTCTGTTGATTTTACTTTTTTTTTTTTTTTTTAAATTAATAGTGGAACAAAACTTCTCTAAACAAGGTTACTTTTACAGGGTCTTTAGTGGAATTCCTCTAGGAACTTTTTGGATCAACTCCTATTAAATTTTATACACTTCAGTTCCACGAGAGTGAAAAGTAATATTTCAAAGCAAAAGTCTATTGAAATAGTCATTTTTTTATCATAAGGATTTTTTTTAAAAAACACGTCCTTCAATTTATTTTTTCATCTATGATGGAGTTGGAATAAGAATGGTAATTTGACAATGTAAATTTGCATGGAAATACGCTGCCTAAAACCACATTTATTACACGAGTTATAACTCAAGCAGATATGAAATGGCCCAAAGGTAAAGCTGAGTTGATGGCTGAATAAAAATGTGCATGCAACTTTTTATGAGCTGAAGTTTGTTGACTTTGTGGTTATTTTCATTTAATATGTCTCCAGATGAATATTAACCTTTTTTTGCTGGATGTTTCCTTCTGGTTCTCTAGTACTGAAATAAGAATAATGGGTGAGCTGATTAATATTTGGTTTAATTTCAGCCTTTGTATTCCATGCTGAAATAGAACTTTATGGCTTTTTTTTTCCGGGTGATTTGATTTTTCTCTTTCCCAGTGACTCAGAAGGGATATTCCTATCCCAAAAGCAGTCCCTTGTAGTGAGCTACTATAATTTTTCTCCTTTTGCAAGAGTGTACATGTACTGCTTTCCTTACATTCAGATTCATTGAACACCATGTCAAAGGAGCGGAGTTCTATTCCAGTTCTAGTTCAGTTTTCTTTTTTTTTCTGTTTTCCATCTGTATTGTTTCCTGACTTACAGCTGAGAAAATTAATTCACAATAAGTTTTAGGAAAAAAGTGAAGCGATTTAGGGTTTCATAACAGAGAACAGGAAAGGTACCTCTTTCAAAGATATCCAAGCCTGCTCCCACCCTGCTGAAATGCACTGGAAAGCGTGTGCGTTCTCAGCTGG
The DNA here is from genome assembly GCA_013400175.1 of Phainopepla nitens. Classification (NCBI taxonomy): domain Eukaryota; kingdom Metazoa; phylum Chordata; class Aves; order Passeriformes; family Bombycillidae; genus Phainopepla; species Phainopepla nitens. The sequence goes on along the minus strand of VXBQ01004623.1, from coordinate 600,300 downwards.
CTCGTGAGTGGCCTGGGCAAAGATGAGACTTTGAGACTTCCTGGAGTGGAGACAGGAGGAATCTTAAGGAAAGAAAAAGAAAAAAAGGATGAGATTTTATGGTTTTTTCCACTTATGCTGTAGTATCTTTTCTCTCTGATGATGTAGTTGGACTCTGAGTATCACTCTGCAAGCTGAAGCCAGTTTAATGTTGATTTTATACATCTTGCAGCTGCCAGTCAAGGCAGATATTGCATGTTTCAGCAAAGTCTTGGCATCCTTCTGAAGAGTCACCAGGCTATAAAATCCAATTTCGAAGCTGCAAATGAAGCTGAAATGTCATATAATATTACAAGGGTTAATTGGGCAATAATTACTTTTCTGGTCTCTTACTCTCTGCTAATGACAAATTAAAAAAGAACAAAAAGAAGGCAAAATTGCTCATGTTTCTATGCTGCAGTCAATAATGACCATCACATGGGTTGTTATAATCATCATAGGCTCATGGTATAGTTTACTATTTTGTATCACTGACTAGTGATGTTTGCTGCTTTAGAAATTAGCTCTGTAATTTTAAATATCTTTTTCTTCCATGTATTATGGACATATAAATAGAGTAATATTTTTCTCTCATTGCTTTTGTTTGGTTTTCTGACTCCTTCCATATTGATTTGTCTCAGTGCTCTGTGAAATTGATTACCTTTGCTTGTTTATAAATGAAGCTTCTGGAATTCTGCATTATATTTACCACTCAAGAAGAAAATGACAACAAAGAAACGAGTTTCTTTTAGAAATGAAACAAAAGCCTCATTCAGATGAGAGTTAATTTAATGAAAGTATTTAATCTTTCCCTCCTCCCTCTCCTGAAGCAAGAAGTTATGGCACTTTTTTATTTTAAGATCTCCTTGCCATGTTTATTCTGAGCCATTCTCAGTGTACTGGCAGAAATGAATTTTTATTCTGTTAGACCTGCTGAGATTATCCTGCTCTGTAAAAACAAGCAGCTTTAGATCTTCATCTGGTTTAAATATCATCAATAGACTGAACTAAAGGTCTTGTGGTAGTGTGTTCACTTAAATTTAATATTCCTTGTCACATGAATTTCTATTCCTTTTTGTATAACCAGAAAAAACCCCATAGAATCATTTTGTAAAATGAGGCTGTAAAAGACCTCAAGTTCTCATTGAGTCCATCTGAAATGAAGTGGAAGATGGCAATTGCTTCTGCAGCTAGTTCACATTCTGCCAGGTTCCACAGAATCCTTGAAGGGTTTGTCTTGGAAAGAACCTCAAAGATCATCTGTTTCCACCCCCCTGCCATGGGCAGGGACACCTTCTGCTATCCCAGCTTGCTCCAAGGTCCATCCAACCCAGTCTTGGGCATTTCCAGGGATGGGGCAGCCACAGCTTTTCTGGGCACCCTGTGCCAGGGCCTCAGCACCCTCAAAGGGAAAAATTTCATCCTAATATCTAATCTAAACCTGCCCTCCCTTATCTTAAACTCATTCCTTTTGTCTTATCCCTGCATGCCCTTGTAAAACTTGCCACTTCCAGCCTTTTTTTAGCCCCTGCTTTGGGTGCTCTTGGGTTTAAGCTCTAAGATATCCCCGTTTGTTCAGAGGATTTCACCCATCCCATCCCATCCCANAGCCCATCCCATCCCATCCCAGCCCAGCCCAGCCCAGCCCAGCCCAGCCCAGCCCCAGCCCACAGAAGATTTCAGTGCAACATCACTCTTAGCAAACAAACCTCTTCCTGCCAGCTTGGCAGCGTGGTTTCACAGGTCATGCTCAGCAAAGCTCCAGCTGGGGTGCTCTGGCTGTGCTTGTGGCAGTCAGCCCGCTGGAAAACTAGACTCCAAGGGAAGTTGTGGCTGTCAGCTTGGCACCCTGCCCACAGCTGCAGAGCTCCCTGGGCTTGGGGACAGCCGAGAGCTCTGCACTGGTGGTGGGAGACCCTCTGAGGAGGAACAGCCTCTCCTGTTCACAGAGGAGACAGATAAAGTTTGGTATTGCTGTTTGCCTAAAGTCAGCCTGGTGCCTTTTTGGAGACAAACAGACCCGTCTTCAATTCTCTTGGGAGCTGTAGCATTTTGCAGATAAGCTGACGCCTGATTTTAGAGACAAGAGGCAAGGCAGCTGCAGCCCAGCTGTGTGGAAATCTTTTGGCAGTATCAGGACTGGGATGTGGATTTTTTTTATCCTACAGCCTAGAATATTTGCTGGAAAGGTCCCCTTATGGCTCTTCTGCTTTTATTTTGTGTCTGGGGCAGCTACAATAGCAGAGGAAATATAGGAAGGCTTTGTGGAGGTGTCATTATCAGATCCAGAAAAGCTGCTTCCCCTCCAGGTGTAACCATGCAAATGGGCACAGCAGCCCTGACTTTGAGCTTCTCTTGTTATCAGTCTTCATTTTTACATACCTGTGACAGTGAACATTAAACTCAACCTCAGTTTCTGGAGATCCAGGAGAGCTGGGAACATTTATTTCCCAATGCTTGATCTCCCACCTGGATCCCTGCCAGCAGGTTTGGTTCCTCTGGCACTCCAAGACCTGTACCCAGCCAAGGTGTTGACAAATGTAGAGCATGATAAGGATCTTTAAAAAGAGAAATAACTTTGTATCTATGCATTGCAGTTCCATTTAGCTTACAAATTGCTGCTGTGTAAAAAAAAAAAAATCAGATATAAAATGTTTCATGGAAAAGTTCTGCAGCTTCATATCATATGCCATGATTTTTCCCCCATTATAACCATATTATGTCCTTCAGACACTCTGAGAGGGTGTGGGGAGAGGTGAGAGTGAGAGAGAAGAAAGAAATACTAGCTCCCAGTGTTAGCGACATGTTTAGAGACCCAAAGTTTGAAGTCAAACAAAATCATCCCTCAAAGTAAAATGTATCTTACAGTGGAATTAAGAAGTTCCACAGGAGAAAAATGACCACAAGTTAGGCTATTCCTTTTTTTTCTCCCACTTCCTGCCATGTTTTCATAGCTATTATTGAACAAAATCTGTGTCACAACAGATTAATCTCTTGAATGATTCTCCCTTGAGTAGGAAAATGTCTCGGGCCCTGTGTGAGTGTGTGAACAAGGTGTTACAGCAACCTGCTCGTAGGAGGCTGCTGGGAGAGGAGCAGAAACAGGGACTGCTTTGAAAAGGCTTTGCCCCTTTCCAGGGAATCACTGAAAGGAGCAGGAAATGAGAGACAACTTCTGTGTGGTGTGGTCAGTCAGAGGGCTCGGACACCCTCTGCTGTGGGACAGGGATCAGGGAGCCGAGGGAGAGAAGGTGCAACAACATCATCCAGGCAAAAGGGGGGTGGCTGGCACACCCTCGTACCTCAGCTTGGAGGGCTGGAATGCAGCCTCTGCTGCAGAGACACGGAGCTCCAAGGGCAGGAGCTGAATGGAGACAGATGGAAATGTCTTGCAAAGTGATTTGCTTGTGTCAGAGATGGATAATGCATGGTCGGTTGGGCAGAGGTCATCAGTCAATTCTTGTTGAATTTCCACAGCTGGACTGTGTTTTAGCCCGGGATGGGATCCAGAATTGGTTTTTAACACCCTGGAATATCTTAACCCTTTCTCTTTGTTCTATTGCTTAGATTCAGCTGCAGGGGCCTGGGGGAAACACCAGACCTTGTCACCAGCTCACAGCTGCTGGAAGCTGCGAGTCATTAATGACTGGAATAGTCACTTTGCAGTAGCTGTAACTCCCACCACAGACTGTTATTTTCAGATAATAAATAAAAGACTGAAAATACCTTTTTAAAGAAAATTTGTCTGCAGGGAGAATTTTTGTAGTCCTCAGTCCTTAGGAACAAATCATTACAGTTGGAACATTAAAGAAATGGAGACAATCTCTTCATGTCAAGCAATTAAATTACTTTGTCTAGTGCTTCAGTATCTTTTAAAATCTGTATTAACAAATATAAACAAATCACCAGGGGATTTTTTCAGTATAATATTAGTGACAAGAGAGTCCAGAAAGTGTGTGCTCTCAATCCATTATTAAGATGTAAATTCTTAATGATACCATATATGTCAAGCCTGTATATTACTTAGACAGCTATAATAGTTCTGATGTTCCAATGAAAACATGCTCTGAAGAGAAGTCACTGCACTCTTCACTGCATACTTAATCAGATTTTCAGTCAACGCATTCTGAGCAAGATTTTAAAGCTCCTGAAACCACAGTTTATAGCAAATTATAATGTTTGACAGAGTGAAAACACACTCCTCTTCAAGTCACTGTCTTCATCTGAACTACACCTTCAGAATATCTTTGGGAAGCAGGAAAATTCATAAATGCTGTTTTATAGATAAGGCAAAGTGGCTGCAGGGAGCGTAAATTATGTTCTCGAGGTTGTGGCAGATTTTCTCCTGTTTGCTCCCCTCTGTGGTTGTAGGTATGGTAGCATAATCAGACTACATCACCTTTTCCCTCCTGCAGCTTGGTGATAGTGGGAGTGTTGTCTTCAGAGAAGACCAGAGTTAGGCTGAGCCTCAGCCTCACATTTTGTGCCTCCTGCAAAAAGGAGAAGGTTGTTGGAATAGCCTTAGAGTAAATCAGCCCAGTGCATCATTCACAAAAGGAGAGTCCAGTTCACAGAGACAAACAGACCATCTTAACAGAGACAAAAAGAGAATTAAACGTGGTTACTTCTCAACTTTGTCTTTGCATTTCCTTGCCTGCCTTTCTTCTTTGGTCTCATGGTAGCTGTGTGTTTTGTATTCCTACATGAAGTCAATGTCCCAGAAAATCATCCTCCAACGTTTCTTGTCTCTTGGATGCTTGCAAAAGAGGTCCCTCAGCTCCATCATGTGAAAGATTTCAATAGTTTCATCAGGGAAGAAGAAATTACAAAAAACAGCAAACTGAATTTTATGTTCCCAAACCTTAGGCAGTTTCACTGGGCTGTGCATCCTCCTCATTTCCCTTCCCTCTCCAAAATAACTCCCCCTTCATTGATGTTGGGTCTTTCTGGTTAATCTTTCCTCTCATCTCAGATGTGCCTAAATATCTCTCTTCTAGAAACACTGCCTCCTGCATCCCTCCGTGTGATTTCCTCTTGGAAATCAGCCAGGCTCAAATTAATCTTCTGGTTAGAAAGCTGGCCCTTCCTGCCTGGCGTGATGGGTGACTCATGTCTGTGCTCCTGCCTGCACCCCAAATGTGGCAGCCTGAGTCACTGTGCTCCACCACATCCCTCTCTCCCCTCGCTTCCCTGCCCCAGGCAGAAATTCCCAGCCGATGTGTGCATGAGCTGCCAGAGCTGTCAGACAGTCCCAGGGCACTGCTGTGACCTGCAGGCTCCCCGTGACCCTCGGGTGCTGCCCGTCACCTCCCATGCTTCCTTGCTGAGCTCAGGGACAGCACTGCCACCCTCCACATCATCTCCAGGCTTGGTTTGCTGCTGCAAGGCAAAGACCAAGCCCCATTTCAGAGTTTGGTTCTTCAGGCACTTCTAGACATTATCACTATCATGTAGTAAATGGAACTGTCTCAAATATACACCAATATTTGGCCTTGGCCCAGACCTTTTGCTTGTGTTTTTGACCAGCCCAAATTCTTCATTTGGCAACATATCAAAACATACAGATGGATGAAAATAGATCATCATTTCCCAATAAAATATGATTCTTTGCAAATAGTTACCCAGCCTGTCATAGCTGGTATTCGCAGGGCTTGAATTATACATGTGCAAGCTGGAAGTGCTGTGAGGGCTCAGCCATCCAGAACAGTGTTCACGAAAATCATTCCCCAGCCCCATCCTACCTGCTGGTCCAAAGGAGTCCCCTGTGGATGTGGTGGGAAGACTTTTGTCCTTCAGCCAAGCTGTGTTGGCCTCATACAGAGCTCAGCCAGTGAAAGCCGCTTCTGTCAGAGAGCTGCTCCACACCAGCTCATGGGCACCCCACACTCAGAGGAAGTGTCTGATGTTCAAATGCTATAATACATATATATTAGAGAGATTGTTGGTCTTCAGCAAGCAAAAAACATCTCATTTAGTCAGACAAATTATTCACTGGAAATAATTTGTTCAGCTCCAGTACCCAGCAACAAAAGGGTTTACTTTTCCTTCCTGCCGTATGATGAGGAACCTTCTGTCAACATTAGTGTGGGATATCCAGAACAATCACAGTAATATTGGGTTTTTTGCTTCCCTACATGTTCTTTAGAAATGGATGCAATGCAAAACTATACCTGTATTAGTGTTAGATTCCAGCACAGGGAGCTGTGCCAATGAATTTCTCCTGGGCACATACAGTGGTGCACATTCCAGTGAGAACATATTTCACAGTTCAGTGGCTACTAAAAATCACATTTTTTGGTTATAATATTTTGATATAAGTGACATATTTAGCTGTCTTATGAAGTCCTTTCTCTATTCCCCTGATTAAAAATAACATAGCGTAAGAAGTGGGTGAGGCTGAAGTTCCAACTGGTCAAGTCTGAGCACAGAACTGTACTTCCCACAGTTCCAGAAATTTAAAGCTTGGGGTCGTAATGAGTTTATGTTTAAAAATCTCTGGATATTCCTTTTAGGAGCTGGTCAAATGAGTGTGAGTGAATTCATCTGTGGCTTTGGTCAATTCCTCCCTTTCTCATTCGTTAGCTTCACAAATGTCCCCTACTCCTGCCAAAAGCCAGAGTAAGATTTTTTATCTTTCCACTTGAACATGTCACTACTCTGAATTTCCCTTCCAGCCTCTCCCAATGTGCTTGCAGAGTTTCCCAAAAAAATGTAATATGTAGCTCCATGCTGTCCCGTCTCTTTCAGAAATTTAAAAAAGATCCTGTGATTTACAAGAGAATATGTAACAAATTCCAAGCCCCAATAACTTACCTTTATTGGTTTTATTTCTCTTGGTGTCTGCTTATCTCAGTGGCCCTCCAGATAGAAAAGTACTTTGTCTTGTGAATCAATTATTAAACCTTTGATGAATATTTTTGCACTCTATATTCCTCTGATGCCATTACCTTCTTCCCTTCCTTGTTCTTCCTCTTTTCCTTGTAATCTCAACATTACTATTCTTCTGGCAGTCCCATCCCTAAGGTAGGCATGGCTTCAGAAGCTTCCTGGATGACTTCAGAGGAGATGTGGATAAATAATACTGTATTTAGGCTATGTAAACCAAGCTGACCTTTGGTCTGTTCGTTCTTTGCCGTCTCCCAACTAAACAAGCAGAGAAGAAAAGCCTGTATGCTCGGCCACCTCAGGCTATCCCTTACTGAAAGCTTAGCTCCAAAGGTTACTCGGAAGGGGAGAGAAGCAAATCTGTATCTGTAAATAAACAGCAGACAAATCAAAAAGATAAACATCAGAGGGTGTTTATCAAGGGTGAACAGCAGAGCAGTTAGCAAGAGAGACAGATAACTTCCTACACACTAAAAAAATTCCCATGATACCCATATATATTTTGTCTGTGGCAAAAGGAATAATGAACGAATGCTGGGGATTCAAGTGCCAAAGGCCCCAGTGCTCAGTTCAGCCCAGGGATGAGTTTCAGTGAAAAGCTGGCAGCAGTGTTTTCCAGGATTCAGTGTGCTCAGATATTCAACCTTTGAGTTTTCCACTTGGTTTGGGAGTCTCAGCCAACTGGAAACAATACATTCACCAACCCAAGTCACCTGAGTGTTGAGACTGAAGAAACAAAGAGGGGTGGAATAACTCCTTTTGGTGATCTGGATAAGGAACATACCCATAATTCTGGATTGTTAGGACCAGATACTAAAAATAGTGGATTGAGAGGTGCAGTTAGTGGTCTATAGTTGAACTAGGTAGATTCGTGGACAAAGAAAATTCAAAAACTACTCCTGTAATTGGAACAAATGTTTTACCAGTTCAGATAGGATATGAATCCTCAGAGATGGTTTTAACCTGGTTCTCTGGTTCTTAACTGCTACTGAAAAGGGAAAAAATTATCTACTTCCTATTCATTTATCTCCTCCTTCCCTGACACTGACTTTGGTCTAGGCTAAAAGTTTCCCCAACATTTTAATCTATAGAATCCTAATACTTACTGCAATCAGCATTTCTGCAAAGATTTTTGCATTTTCTGTGTGCTCAGTGATGTCACCCCTGTGACAGTTTTGCTTTATTTTCTACAAAGCAGTTGAGATTTATGGTGCATGTCACTCCTTTTTATGAGCTTATTTTATGGTGTGGCTGTCCTTGTGGCAAACAAAGCTTTTGCTCATATTTCCAAGATTTTAGTTTTTTTCCCCCCTCATTCTGTATTCAAGAAAAACACAGGAAATGGGGAAGTTTGAAACTGTAACTCTTTAAGAGGTAATATTTTTTAAAACCCTGAAGTATAGAATTCCCCCAAAATCATCTTGTGGCAGCCAACTTTTCATTATGTTACGATTCAGGTATGAGCTGACACCCATTCAGCTGTTGTCAAGTGTCTTCACTGAAGTGATGTCCAGGCATTTGCATTCTAAAAGGAGCATAAATCATAAAAACAAACAGACAAAAAAAATTACCCAAACCAACAAAATTTACTCTCTGAACTGTTTTAACCACTTCTGGTGGAAGTGTCATCTAAGAAAAAAGGTCACAAACTGTTTCCCCATGAGAATCGCTGACACAGAACCCTTTTGAAAGGAGGGAAGAATAGAAGGTTAGGACAGGACTTGGATTGCAAAAATACTTTGTGTTGCCACCCTGGTCTGGTAAATGTAATGGTAGTGGCTGGTCCTTCAAGACCTCAAAAATGAATATTTATTACTCAAAACTTTTTATTGAAACACTACAAAATAGCAAAACCTTTACTATGCCACCTTCCAAAAAAGAGGCTGTTTTCTTCCTTTAAGCCACATTTTTTTGCCATGAGTAGCTGTTAGTTTATGTTTTAATGCTGCAGAGGACATAAAATGAGGAAATCTTTGCCCTAAAGTATTGAACAAAAAATGGATATGAGAAAGGAACTCAGAAGGGCAAGCAGTGTTAGCTCTGCTTTATAGACAGGAAATGGAGAGCAAAGGACGAGTGGTTTTGTTAAATCTTTCCAGAGAAAAATGCTGGTGCCAACTGTGTGTCAATGTAACAGAGTCTCTATCACCACAGTCAGCCAGGGAAAGATGAGGATATTGGATTCTGCAAGAGTGGAACTAAAGCTACTTTGAAATAAAGAGGAACCTTTGGAGTGGCTCAGAAGAATTTAGTTTTATTTGTAGTGATTTAGACAGTGACTGGGGCCGAGGATTTTACCTTTCACAGCCTTCTGTCTCATTTTGATATACTCATATCCATCTTGCCTTTCAGCATCTTTAACTGTGGCACAGCAAAGAGCATTTCTTCTTTATGAATCTGTGTGCACAGTGTCTCAGGACCAGTGCAGTATCCATATGAATGATAGTAACAAATTACATGTTCAAAATCATATCGTCGATTTGTAGTGCATCTTGAAGCTCAATCCTTTCCACCCCAATTTTCCCCAGCTGACTATCCCAGTGTTCTGCTGTGCAAACAGCTTTGTGAGAGCTGTCACTGCCTTTCCAAGTCATTCTCTGCATGTGGCAGTGGCAGGGGTGCATCGTATTTGAATTTCACTTCCTCATGTGGCTTTTGCAACTCTCAGTTCAGCAGTTCAGACCTTGCCCAGATGGTCCCTCTATGTCAGAATCCATCAAGTCTTTTCCATCACTCATGAGCAGGATCTGGGGACTTGGGCACATGTTATTGTCAGAATAAAAGCAAATTCCAAACACAGAAATATGTTTCTTTCCCCTTCCCTCTCCTCATCCCCTTCCTCCTTTCCTTTCCTTTCCTTTCCTTTCCTTTCCTTTCCTTTCCTTTCCTTTCCTTTCCTTTCCTTTCCTTTCCTTTCCTTTCCTTTCCTTTCCTTTCCTTTCCTTTCCTTTCCTCTCCTCTCCTCTCCTCTCCTTTCCTCTCCTTTCCTCTCCTTTCCCCTTCCCTTTCCCTTTCCCTTTCCTTCCCTTTCCTCCCCCCATGGCTGCAAGTGTTGGTCTCACAAAGTGGTCGTGTGGCTGGTTCAGAAGTGACTGTACATTCAAAATTTTCTCTCAAAAAACTGGAATCCACTGAAAGCCCCCATTTGTATTCAGGGCATTTCAGCCCTGAGCAGCATGAAGGGAAGAGATCAATAATCACATTGCACGATTACACAACTTCTTGCTGTGCCAGGCTAACTTAAACTAACTCACTCTAATGCTGAATCCAGCCCTCCCTGATTTGCCCTTCAAGTAGAGTATCCCACCTTCTTCCCTCTCACTTAGCTGTCCTCCAGGGATATTTCCCAACTCAGCTGTGATAACCTTGTTTTATTTCTTCATAGTTCACTCCATATCTATCTTTGTCCTCCCTGATGTATTATTTAGGAATACTGGAGAGCCTCATGTTCACAGTTATATTTGTTAAGCCTTTATTTCAATGCCACTCTCACTCATCCTGGCCCTACAAACTTGCTCCACTCCTTCAGTAACAGGTGTGTGGCAGCTGGAAGGAAAACCCTGATTAAAGAGCAAATGTCTGTCAGGAGGGAAAAGATGGTAGGAAATCTGTGGTGACGTGTTGTGAGGTGGCAATATGGCCAAACTAGGCATTGGTTCCTAAAGGAAAACTGAAACTGGCAGCTAGGAGTAGCTTTTGATTTTCTCTGGTCTTCAGTGTTTTCACAACTTAAGTAATTCTTCACCCAAGATTTTTCATCATTAATTAGCTCAGGTCCTACTTCTATTCTGCTCTGCCTGTTACTTATCCCCAGGCTTTAATAGCACTGACAAATCTCCAAAGTTGTCTTAAAGTGCATTTCAGGTACTTCTGTTGTTTTTTGAAAACCGATTAAATTTTCTCCCCAAATAGCTCTTACTGATACCTCTTCCAGCAACAAAGTAATAGCATTGGTATCTCCTACTCAGTAATGCTCCAAGATGGGAGAAGTAGGGGAGGCAAGCCTGTATCCAAAACTCAGAGTTGCACAAAGGGAATTTACTGTGGGAGGATGGAGGGAGAGAGAAAAACTGACTGTGAGATTGGTGCCAAAATCTGGTGAATGTGGCAAACACACCAAATGGCCAAAGCAAGGTGCCCTTCTGTGTGACCATGAGCCAAGGCAGGGAGAGAAGGATGTGCTGATGTTTGATTCACTGCTGGTTTCGTGTCATGAGGAATCTGGCAGTCACACAGTTTCTGCTGTGTATCACAAAACTCCTGTAGTAAGAAGCCACATACAAAAAATTGTGGAGCCTAAAAACACTGGCAAGAGTATTTCAGGCTGTCAGTCCCTGTAATGAAATCTTGCTTTAGGTATAGTATCAAATCCCTCTAGTCTACCCTTACTTTGACTTTATTTATGACCAAGTCTTATTTTCCACTGTTTCCAATTGCACAGACATTAAAAAAAAGCTCTGAATAATGCTACATGAATAGAAAAGTTCTGATTTTGCAGCAATACCATGCTTTAATGTCTCTTGCTTTGTGCCCATGTGAGTTTGCAAGTCCGGCTTAGGCCAAAAGATACCACAGAGTGTTTGCTAAGATTTGGGGGAAGGTCTTTATATACCCAGGGTTTATTTCAGTGTTGGGATCTCAAGGGTTTGAGGTACTGGAAATGTTGGATCCTGTTGTCTGTCTGAGTTTGTAGAATGTGGAACAATTTGGAGGCTTGAGCCACCTTACTCCTATGGGCAGCAACACTTAATGGGGGCACCTGTAATTTTTTCACTGTGTTTCCAGAAGTAACCATCAAGTGAAGAAGGGCTTGAAATCTTTTTTCTAAAAACAGGCTATCTAGGGAAGTGGGGATAATCTGGGACATGATTTGAAAATTTAAGAACCCAAGAGAAACCCTCACCCCTTTCTACGGAACCAAGATCCTCCATCATTTTCAGCGCAGACCAAACTCTGCAGGAGTTATCAAAGAAAACTGAATATTTTCTTCCTACACTGTTTGTTTTCCCTCTCACTTGCTGGCTTTAAGTGCAGGAACCAAAATGCTGGTGTGGGAGAAGAGCTGTTGCAATGCAGTTTGAAGGTTAAACATCAAGGTATCTTTGAAACGAGAGAAGCGGGTGGCGGGATGTTCCCCTGAGATTTGTGAGCTCATTTTTCTCTTCCAGAACAAAAGAATCCACACCCAGACTTCCCTTGGCTTATTCTCCAACTCAGCACTGATCCTTTTGGGTTTTACTCATGCCTTGTTTTTCAGTAATCTTCAAATTTGACATTGAATCTTAATCCACAAAAGGCAAAAAACTTGGATGCTATAGGTATTTTCAAGATGGATAATAAATAGCCAGAATTCCACACTGTTTTTTCTCATCACCCACTTGAACATCCAAGGGCAGAGAACTGAATATTGCAAGTAATTACCAGTGTGTTCTACAGTGAAATTTCCATCAGTTAAAATAAGACTTTTATCTATTTTTTTTGTAGTGAAATGGGAAATTCGCTTGCTCTGAGCAAACTGAACATATGTTTATCCCATGTGAGAATCTGCTATTAGCGCCCACAAGCCTCTAGTTTACACAACATCTATTTTCTTTTTCAGTGGGTAATGAAAGAAGTGTCAGAGACACCCAGGCTCTTCTTTAGTCTCACAGACAGTTATTTCAAGAACCTGGGAGCAAAGGCCATGGCATTCATTCCTCTTGACAGATTCATGATGTTGTGCACAAAAAATAATCAAACTTTTACATATTTATTTTAAAATTGGTGTTAAATCCCCTTCAAAAAACCCAAAAATAGTACAGAAGGGAAGAGCTTACTTAATTTTTTTTTTTTGTTCTGTTTATTAAATGTTACATTATAAGAAGAGGAAAGTCTTCTGTTGGATTTTGCAGCAAGGTTTTGGCCGGCATTGTTAATTGTTGTTTTTAATAAAACAAATTGCCTTGGGCTGAAGCTGAATCCCATAAGCCACATGAGTGAAGATTAACTTTTTATCCTTCCTCTTTTGTGAAGTAGTCACGGAAGTTTCACTTTTGTTTTTTGCAGTTTTTTTCCCCCTAAAGTGTTGCACACATCCCTGCTCAGCATCCTTCAGAGCTGTTTCCCGACTCCATTTCCCTGTTCCAGTGCAAGGGGCGAGGGCATTCCGCCTGCATTGGAAGCAAATTGCTTTCAAGATTCACACTCCAAGTACAAAATCCTTTGTCATTTCCAAACCAAAGACAGCAGTGTTTGATGAGCTGATATTAGGAACTGCTAACAGCTCAACAGGCTGATGCCACTGTAGTACAGCCTGTGAAATCTTCTCACATGCCAGCATTTGCGTTTTTAAAGGTCCTTCCTACACAGTGGCACAGATTTCTTCAGGCTTTGCACTCAGTGCTCTGTTGTAAGCTAATAGGAACAAAACAACGACGGGAAGTTGTACAGCAGAGGTGCAGAGAGGCTCACAGACAGGGCAGCTGTCAGAGGGGTTACAGGCACTGTTGCTCACAGGGAAACTTCCCCAGAGTGATTAGCGTTGGTTCATTGAACTACTGTGACATCCAAGAGAGCGCTGCTAAAATCCCACTGTTCTTGTCATGCCTAATATCGGGGAGGTGATGACCCAACACTGCTCTTACACTGATTTTCTTTTTTTACCCTGGGAAAAAGATGCTCTAAGAAATCAGAGTCTTTTTTTCTGCATGTTTGCAGTGATTAGTCCCGTGATTTAAATCACAGTTAATGAATCTTTAGGCATTAATCTGTAGAATTGGAATATTACGTTATTTAATCGAGCATTTCTACTCTAAGAAGAGAGCATTTCTAACCCTCATGAATTTTAAAGATTCAAAATCCAGGAACACAATCTAGAAGTCCAAACCTTATAGGGCAGGAGGTTCTGAGGGTAAGCTGAAGATGCCTTTTCCGGAACAAGATAAAACTGAATGAAACTAGAGACTGGGGGAAAAAAATCAAAGAAAAACAACCAAATTCTTTCAGAACTCAGGTAGAATGGTTGGGTTTGAAATCCGTCTGCAATTTCTAGAATGTTGTGCATGTTATTCCATGTGACTCAGCAGCGTTTCAAGCATAAAACATTTCAAATTGAGAGAAAAATGTTACTGAAAGGAGGGGATGTGAAAGAAGATTGGATTTGGAGGTTTTTTCCCCTGTTTTTTTCCAAATAAAATTATTTATTTTGATCTTGAAAACGTTTCTATTCTTTTTAGAGAGGCATATTCAGAAGAGAAGAGCAATCCTTACCCAGCTAGTATTTAGCATTGTTCCTACCTGCTAATTAAATGAAAGGATTGTCAGGGAGCCTGACAGACACATCCATAATCCCTACTTGAGAGCATTTCAGCAGAGCTTTGTCCCTCATCCCATCACACACTCACATAACAAAATGGCTCTGTGGCATAATGACAGCCGTGTGTCAGCAGCGTCTGCAAGGAAGGAGATGGAGAAGGAAGATATTCCAGGCTTTCATGTTGGCACCCTCCTGATGAGTAATTCAGACAGTTTGGAGCCTCCTCATGGTCCTCTCCATCACCCCCACCCCTCTGTTCCCAGCAGCACATTTTGTCTCCTTCAGGAGTCACACCAGCCTCTCAAAACTAAATGGTACATGATGTTAGATTAATTGGCTGAAAAAGCATCCCCAGAATGAAGGGAGGTGGGGACGTTGCTTGTCAGAAGTGTCGTTCTGTCACACTGAAAATCATAGAAATGGGGAAAGGAAGGATTTGAGTGAAAATGAAGGATCCAGATGAAAAGGATTTGTAAATGAAAACAAAATTCTTGTTCGGAAGTGGCTGGCAGTGATGGGGGAAGAAAGGAGGGACCAGGGAAGGGAGGGAAAATAAAGATACAGAGTCCTGGAGGTATGTGATGGCTGTCACCAGTGCAAACAGGGATCTGAGCAGACGTCCCCAGCTGCTTCTGCCTCACACCAGTGGAGAGGAGCCCTCCCCTACCACAGATGGACCCAGGCAGGGATCAAATGGGCTCCGGAAATGCAGAATCCTGCAGTGGGGAGTGTGCTGGAGAGAACTGCAGTGCTACAGCAGCCTAGGAGCTGATCCTGTGCTCCAGCACCAGGCACCCATCACATGGAGAATTTGCCCTGAATAAACCACCCGTTGGTGACCCTGGGTAGACCAACCATTGTTGCCCATGGATAAACCATTGGTGCCCTGGATAAACCATTGGTGCCCTGGACAAATCAACCATTGGTGCCTCTGGATAAACCATCCCTTGGTGCCAGCTGATCACTGCAGCTCCTGCTGTAGCAGTGGTTGAATTCAGAGCTGTATCCTGCTGCTTCTCATGGTTGGCCATAGTATAATTCATACAAAATCCTCTCCTCTCTGTTGCTTTTCTATGAATGTTGTCAAAAGAGCTCTGCTCTCCTTGAAGCTGAGTTGAAAATGTCTGAAGTTGAAAACTGACGCCTTGCAATATCTGCTCAGAGTCACCAGAATGATTTGATGATCTCCTTGCTGACTCAGTCCAAACCCTTCCATAGACTTGGAGTTCTGTTACTTCTCACTCAGGTTTGGGACTTCACATTCCTGAAGTCTATTTTTTTTCCTAATTTTTTCTCTTTTTTTTTCCTGTTAAACCCTTCCTATCACCTTATTCTCTGTGTGCTGGGGCCTCCCCTGTGTTGCCAAATTGCTTCTTCCTCTGCTTTCCCCCCATGCGATTTTCTCTTCAGTGTCCACAAGGAATCTGTAGAACCGCTGTTTTAATTTCTTTTTTTTTTTGAGTTTTCATTTCTTCTGTGTTTTGCACATGCAGAATGGTTTTGGTATAACCCACTGCAAGGACTATTTTGGTTACTGGTTTTCTTTTTTAAGAGAGACTTAAATACCTGTGGCAACAAAAATCTGAGATTCCCTCCATGGGAATTCTGGGGTTGTTTTGCTAGTTGAAATACTGATGCTCTATAGAAATATGTTGTCACATTCCTTTTGACTGACACTGGCAGACGTGAAGCTCCTATGCAATAATTAAGACTATTTCTATATTCAAACTAATTTTTCTCATAGCCTACATTTGGTGTTCAAAAAGGATTTTTTTTTTTTAAATCTCAATTTCATGCCAAATATTTCATGCTGAAATACAACAAATGAAGCAAAATGACTTCTTTCATTCAGCTCTGCTGCTGATTTTCTTCCCTATGTAGGGACCAGGTGCTGACTTCCTAGGTAATAACATCCAGTAATGTCAACAAATAGGAGCTGGCTATTGGAGACAAAAAATAAAAACAAAAATATTCCAGTGGGAAGGACAAAGACAGACTGAGACTTGGGGGAAGTGTTGAAAACCCTTCTCTGGAGGGTCTCAAATAGAGGTTAAACAAATGTTTCATTTTAGCTTTATTTGAGTTTGTGTTGGGACTAAAGGAGGAATTACTGGCTTCATGCTCATGTTTTTTGCACCTCTAAGATAAACAGATCACAGTGGCAGGAGAAAGAGAAATTAGCTTCTCCCAGGATGTGAGATCAAGGTGAAGCTCCCTTCCTACTTTAGTGCCAAGTCACAGATGCCTCTTTGTTCTGTCACATTGCTACAACATCTCACGAGGAGATCTGTCATTTAAAAAAAAACAAAACCAAAAAGACAAACAAGCAGCAGTGTTTGCAAACTGAGATGGGCACATTAAAGCATCTTTGGGATGGGTTTCTCCCTGTGCTTTTTTCGACCATTTGTTTCCTTTAATTGGAGCATGAAAGGACTGAGCATGTCCAATGCAACTTCCCTATGCTAAGTACCACCTGTCAGGGAAATAAAAACACTCTATCAGTCACTTTTCCTTGGAGATTGTAAGTTTTTCAGAAAGACATGCTGGCACACACCCACGCTGCTCCTCGCCACTGCAATCCCTTCCCATCCAGACTGCAGTGTGACAAGGAGCAGGAACAACACAGAAAATCCATCCATCTCAATGGTATATCAAATCTAAGACTTAAGCCACAAATAAGTGACTTACCCCCAGCACCTTCCCAGTAATTGGACTCAATTTTAGAACACTTTTAGCAGTAATACCTGAATAAAAGGGTGGTAGCTATAAATAAATCAGAATCGAAGATATTATTAGGAGATGTTATTAGAAAGACAAAGGTAGGTTAAGTGGAAGGGATGAAAAAAATACCAACCCAGCCACTCCAGCATAAACAAAATAGAGTAAAATTAGAGCTGGCTGTAGGCAGAGCTTTGGATGACTGGGGAGTGCATTTGCAGCCTGCTGAGCAAAGGCAATTCTGCCCCCACACTGACGCACAGAAGATTTGGATTAATTTCAGTCCAGACAGGTAGTGCAGCTGCAGTTTGGGGCTGATAGCTCTGTGGAAAGGCAAACCAGAGGGCTGATACAGACCTGAGTATTCTGCACCTGCTGGGTAACAGAGATATAAATGCTGGAAAAGGGGCAGCCAAAATGCATCTCTTAAGCAACACACAGCGTCGGAGCAGTTTTAGCACAGCTTCCACAACGAGGGGTGTGATGTGAAGCTGCTGTGAGGACCAAGGCAGCAATCAGTCTTCCCTGCCTTTGAGCTTCAAAGGGAAGCAATAGGATTTCTTGGGGAAGCTCCAGGATCAGTTGGATAGACACCTCTGCGGGTGGGTTAGTTTGGGTCTGTCCTCCCTTGGTTCTGGTTGGGGTGACATTTTCAAGGTGCTTTCTGGATTTATGTGGTGTCTGTGCCGGGACAGGGCTGCCAGACACCCTGAGTCCTTCCCTGGGGAGGGGAGGCAGGCACCATGGCCTGTGGAGGCTGCCAGGAGGTTTTGGGACTCTCAGCTGTGCACAGGGTGGAGCAAATCCAACACCCACCCACCCGGGGAGGCTGGTGTCATCTCCTGCACGCAAACTGCTCCCGGGTCTCCTGTCACCCCAGCTCCCCAGGGTTTGCAGCACATTTGCAGCTTGTGCCCAGGCAGTACCAGCAAATGAGCTCCTTGTCTTCCTCAGTTTGTGCCAGCATTATTTTTCCCTGTGATTAAGGTCCAGCCACAAATCTGTTCAGACCCTCATTGTATTTGCTGTTTGCCATTGTTCAATAGTTTTATTCCGTTTTAAGATTTAAAGAAATAGAAATCCTTATGGTCAATGTCCCTTGACTAAAGAACTTTTTCCATGAAAAAAAGCAAATCTCTTTAAAATGTGTTTGTTTGACATGCCAGAAGATTTCTTCTGTGAAGAACAGAGAATGGGAATAAATGTGGCAATGCAGAAACATGTAGTAGGATAAGACAAAAGGAACAGGAATTTTTCTGACTGAAGAGTTTCTTCCCCCAAGGAAGTGAGAAGAGTTGTGTGCACATCATTTAAAGGAGATTTCTTTTTTTTCTTAACAAAGAAAAGCTTTTCTTTAAAGTCTATTGCCACAAAAATGAATTTTGGACAGCACTTTGTACCATATAGGTCAGCTGCTAAAAATATGTATCTTAAAGGTGAACTTTTCTTTTGGTTTTATGCAGTGGCACAACCAATCACAGCAAATGTTAACCACAAAGTACCGAATCCCACAAAACCCAGACAGCTCAATGCTTTGTGAAACAAAAGGAAGAAAAATCCTTAAGTACATTGGCAACAAAACTTTTTTTAACCTTTCTTACCCATTTTTCTTAGGACATGGGCATTGTTCCACGTCTTTCTAACCTTTCAAATCTGTAGGGAGTACAAAAGGAGGAGGAGGGACAGCTGACATTGTGACCAGTGCTTCCTACTCCGTCACCTCTTTGCTCTCCTTATTTATGTCCCTGTCAGAAATAGTGTTGCAAAACCCTTCCAAAGAGCTCTTTTACTGAAAGATTTTTAATAACTGAATTACCAGAGCTGAATTACCAGAGCTCTGAGAATACATGCATCTTCAAGGGAAATGAGCACATGGAAAACACCTTTAATTACCTCTATGAATTTTTCTGTATGGCATTGTTCAGGTAGCTTATATCACAACAAATGAGGTGCCAATTTGAGGACATGTATATTTAATTGTAAAATTGATTTTTTAATCTGAGTTTCTGACTGTAAAGATGCCATTACTTTTATTGCCTTTTGATAAACACCAGCTCCATGGACTGTTCTCAGCAATGATCTGATTAGTTCATCCAATGATTTGCAAGGTAATCCATGGGTTCCCAGTCAGAAGTCAGGAAACCCAGCAGGAATAAGGTCAAAATCATGATTAGGGGAAATACAGCTGTGGGTGAGGTGTTACCCTTTGCCCATTGGGCAGGTTTTCTCTGTTGCCTTTGCTCCATGCCTCTCTGGGATGGGGTTTGTCCCCAGCAGTCGGGCTGGCTGTAGCCCTGTGTTTTCATGGACAGCATTCGTGCAAGGTGCTGCTGAACCAGCTTTCGTTTAACCTGGCATAAACCACGCCTGTTAGAGAAAGCTGTTGCAGGCTTAAATCAAGAGAAAAGCAGGCAGGATAGAGCTGTAAATGAGCCTGGGTCACAGGCTAGTAGCTGTAAGGAAATTTTTACAGTGCTGCTAAAAATCCATTATACACAGTCATGCAGAGAAGTGGTTGCAGTTACGTGCAGGTGCAATCTCTGTCAGGAATATCTAAACGTTCTCTGTACAGGGGCTAAGAACCCTCACAGAACTGTTGGACATGGAAGAAAACAGCTCTTTCTCACTCAACCTCTTTTTTAAATCTTTTCTATGAATCTTGAATTTATTCTCAAAGCTCCTACCCTCTCTCTTATACAGTAGAGACCAAAAGAATGGTAAATAGGTTAATACAACATTCATATCCACTGAAATATTTGTATTAGCCTAAATATGAACCTATTTATCTAAGTAAAATAAAGACATATTTGTTTATTTTTCAGGCAGGAGAAAATAGAACATGAAGATCTTTACTTAGCTGACTTCAGGAAGGAGTCACCTATGGTCTTTTTTAAACTCTTGGAAGAAAAGAGCTGCAAATAAGAGATTCCTGTCTTTGGAGTGTAAAGGCACCCCAGCAATAGGGGACGTAACTGAATATGATAAACTCAACCACACTTAGCAAGTGGTTTGAAATTGGTGTGGAGCTGTGTAATTAGGAAATTTGGAGACAAAATCAGCATATGGACATTGTGTCTTTGAAAGCACAGTCTTGGGCACCAGATATTTATCCTGAGAGAATTAGGCTTATTCCATTAGTGTTATTGGCATTAACTGCATTAGTGGGTTGAAATGCTCACAAACTGCTGTGCAGGTTGAACATTTGAGATGCCTGCAGTGTTTATGGGGATAAATGAGGAGGGGGAGATGTAACAGTTGTGGTGTGTGTATGTAGGTGGCCAGTGAAAAGTTATTCTGTTTAACTTTGCTTTTAGCAAAAGCAGATCCAATTCTCCAAGTTTAAACCCTTGCTGCCATATGGATTATGTTGTTTTCCTACTGTAATAGTGCGGGAGTGGATCAAATTCAAAGAGTAGTGTTCCTACCTCAACATTGAGGAGACCAATATTCTCCATAATACGCTTATATATGTTATTGATCTGGAGTGTATATGGGACTCCAATTACCAAAAGTATAGTGATTGAATTGATTGAATTAATTGAAGGGCATTTCAGCAAGTATGATATCACACTCTATGAAATAAATAAATTTCTTTTACACAAAAGCTGTGTTGGTTTTGAGCCGCTCAATTTGAGCACTGCACAATTAACACCTGAAATGTTTTTGGGTCATCTCAGCTGAGAATAAAATTGGCCAAGAGAAAGTTTTTGGCCTCATTGGTGGCTGTCAGCATTAGAATTTCTGTGACTTGGAGCACCAGTGTTTGGACTGGGATGAAAGGGTTGAAAAGGCTGTGGATTTTTGTCATTCTCTGGATGGTTTAAACATTATAATCATGTTGTGTTCCTCTGAGACTTTGGCTGCAAAAGAAGAGTTGAGGAAGCCTTTGTTCCATCCCATTCCTGTTGTGTAATAAGGAGTCTCTAGCTGGGCTTGGAAATGGCTCTGAAGGGAGCACTGGAAAGTGTCCAAAAGAGCCAGAGGGGAAAGCACAGTTTGTCTGCTGAAGGGCACCAGGCACAGGTGCTGAGTGGAGTCTTGTATGCTGAACTGGTTTGATACGACTCCAAATCTGCATTGGGTAAATAAACATGAACACCACATGCACTCTTCTTCCCACCAAGTGTTATGTGACAGTGTCACCCATCTTTTGGATTTTGCAAGGTTTGCTTATTGAACTCCACGCCCACCCATCCCTCTTACCTCACCTAAAAGTCATTGTAGCCCTTGGGGCAGCAGAAGCTTGTGGTGTGGTCTGTACATTTCAGAGCAGACAATCCCAGCAGAAATTTCCATGATACCATGACAGCAGTTTTCTGATCTCATTTAAATTACAGAATTACTTCCTGTTTTGAAAGAAAACTGGAAAGGACGTTGTTCTGGAGATGGATTGGTCTGGTTCAGCTTGTTAAAGAGACAGCTTTGGGAGGGGGCTGTTCAAAGCCACTTCCAGGCAGCTTCACTTGACTACAGAGTAGTCTGGGCCCAAGTTCTGACTCATGGGAAGATGCTTTTCCCTATCCCACTGGCTCTTGAATTGAAAATAAAAATGACCCCAGAGCCTGTCCCAGACCTTAACTGTTGTTGTAGTAACAGGTGTGTACCTACTCTGTACAGAAGAGAGGTCTGAATTAAGAATTGGACAATGGAGGGAAATTTTGGCCAAGCTCTCAAAGTTAGTCACAGGATGAGTACATAAGCTGCTAGATTCAACTCAGGAGAAAACAGGATATGAATGACTAGACAAAAATGTTACACCCACTCCCTGTCAAGACCATAAATCTGGTCCAAGAAATTGGAATGAAAATCTACCAGTCCAGGCTCAAAATCCACTCAAATGTTCTTCCAATGGAGTGATGAGTGTCTGTTGTTTAATATAATGAGTTGAAAAATATTGCTTGTGTGGGTAAGTGGAATATTGAAGGTTGGAATAAGGATTTAGAACCTGTCTGAACCTTCTTAGAAGATTTGAGTCGATGAAAAGGTTGCTTGGTGTTTATCCAAGGATAAGAACATACAAGAGCTCTTTCCACATCGTATCCACCTTGAGGCAAATTATTCACTGACACAAAATATGGGATCTCTAGTGCTGTTTTCACTGTTGCCAGGATATAGTGAAATCCATCAGCTCTTTAATAAAGATAGAAGTACTGCAGAACTCCTTGATTTCCGCCTGGCTCCACCAAACTCATAGTCTGTAGCTGAAACTCATGGTCCAAACCTCAACAGCTTTAGAGGGACACAATTCATCATTTCATGTGAGCGGGTCTGTTCACAGTTTTTGATTTTGTCTTATCAGTCTTTTGCAAATAGGTTCTTCAGCCCCACATTGCATAAATCTGTACACACAAACTATGTCTATGTATCAATATCAGCAATCAACACCCTGATGAAAAGGATTAAAACTCCAACTGTTTGTGCAGGGCTCCCTTGATTGACAAAAAAACCAAAACCAAAAACAAAAAATCCAACAAAATAAAAGAGGATAAAGTAGTTGAATAATTTTATTTCAGTGTTGTTTTATCTTCTCCCTAAATGAAATGGGTTAAAGTCCAGCTCTTCGAGGATTTTCAGGGTTTTATTCGTCTTTCACATTGGTGACCTAAGGGAATGTAGTACTCCGTGTTCACTCCAAAGCAAAAGATATCACTTTTTTGGGTCAAGCTTTAAAATCTTCTTTGGAATCCTTGCATGATAATTGAAAAGAAAACAGAGAAAGGATCAGTGTCTTTCTAACTAGGGCTGGTAGATGGCTCCAGGTACCATCACATCACTGGGACATGAAGCCAGGAAGCAGCTGAAGAAGGGATGTTGTTTTGGGTTGTGTTGTCACAACACCACGGGCAAGAGCTGGTCACTGATGTGAGGCTGCTCATCCAGCCCTGTATTGCTGTCTTGGGAAATAAAATGACAGAATAATGTAACACAGCCATTTTACAACCAGCAAGGTGGAAACAATGCAGCGGCGAGTGCTGAGGGGAGATGAGAGCTAAAGAGTTTCAGATTATCCTATAGAGAACAAGTGTGTTTGATATAATATTCACATTGTCTCATATGAAAGTTTAATGTCTTGGGGGTGCCAGCTCTGCACAGATCTGTGACTGTAATCAAGCCACAAGCAATGTCTGTGTGAAAGATCTTGGAAAAGTTTCTTGGCATCTCCAATGGATGTGTTGCAAAGCTATGACCCATTTTTCAGTCACTGGTTGTATTTGATAATCATGAAACCCTACAGAGTGGAGACGGAAAAGAAATGAGGTTGTCTGAGCTGAAAGAAATGGCTGTGTGAACCAAACCATTGTGAGGTTTTATATCTTGATTGCTTTTCTCTGGAAAAGTCTGCCAAGTCTAAAATAATTTCCATAATGGCGTGCATTGCTGATATAAAACAGATAGAAAATGCAGCATTTCTTTTCAACTTTTTAACTTGCAACTTCTTACAACTTCTACTATACATCAAATTCCTTTCAGGATATAGTTACCACCTGTTTATCAGTGACAAAAAGTGCCCTCTTGAGATTCTTTCTATCAACACCCAAAGCAGAGATAAGTTTTCTAATGAACCATTCAGTACAAGCACTTTGAAACTATCCATTACCTGGCATACTTTACCTGCAACAGACCTAGTATACTCTCAACTTTCTTTTTTTCTTTTTTTCCATTCTGAATGGATTTTAGTGGCATTCCTTGACTCTTGTTGGCAGGAATGGAGATATTTACCATCTGTTCAAAGGCACATTGGCCATGGTAAACAATTCAGACAATTCCCCAAGAAATGGGCATGAGGAAGCAACCAATACTGGCTGCTGGCTCTTCCTCCAGCTCAGGTGGAGGCAGAGGACAAGACAGTCGGGTGAGTTGTTGGCACTCAACTCATGAACAGAGCCCCTCTCCAGGGTGGATCCAGCAGAAATGAAGTGATGAAAGTGTTAATGATCAGATCAGATCAGAAGATATTTGGTTTTGGCTTAAACAGCTTTTATTCTGTTTGTTTTGGTATGTGTGATGCCCAGCACATCTTCTGGGGAGGTATAGGACAGAGTAAAAGTGAAAGGAGATTGCTGCATGAAAATGAGCTTCAGAAGCTGTAAGACCATGTCAGAGCAGCTCACAGTGCTGCATTAAGATGTATTGCTCAGGGAGAGCTGTAAGAAAACACATTAACTCCTTGAAGTGTTTAGCTGAACAACCTCCTTGCTGCATTCTTGCAACAGTCAGAGCTGTTGACTTTGTCCGTGAAGGGAGGCAGTGTTTTGGTTGGGCTCCCAGCAAGCAATTTCCAGGCAAACCCATTACAGCTGGTGGGCCTGAGTTGGGGATTTGCTCGTAAAGGTGCCCATGCTGCTAAGAGCTGGATTTGCAAGTGCAGGTGGGGAATTTAGAAGGTTGCTGCTGGGAGGAGTGAGTGTCTCCCAGTGGTGTCCTTGCTCCAGAAACAGCGACTGCTGCCTGTGCCTTTTGTGTCACAGCGTCTCAGATTAAGTCTCTGCCACTCATGGCATATTTGCTTTGTGTTTTGCAGAACTTTCCATCTGGAGTCACGCTGTACGTTTGTTCCCCATAGCATGAAAGCATGGCATCTTACTGCTTTTCCCTGGAGCAGAGTAACACATTCATTTTTAATTGTTGACCACTCTATCAGAAATCCTATTTCCCAGAGTTTAATTGTTTTGCATGATGTTTAATTCATGGCTTCCCTACAGAAATCAGCTGTTAACCTTTTTTTTAAAAAAAATATGTATTATTTAGTATTTATTTATTATTTAGCAATAACATTTTTAATTGTACAGGATGATATAATTTATTTATATTTTCACTATAAATTTCCGTGTCTCAGTGGTCTCTCTCCCTTCCCCCCTTTTTTTGACTTAAAATTATGAAGAACAATAAAAGCTGAAGAAGTCTTACCATAAAGGTTTCAAGAGCTAGTTTTTGATACAAGATGTTCTTATACAGTACAACACTGAAGATACATTTGAATCCTCCTGGAAATGCTAAGCCGATGCTTCAGGGCTTTTGTAAATCAGGGCATAGGTGAATATATTTTTCTTCCTTTCTGAATGTTTTCTTCCATATTCTTACAAATGAGCTGCCCTACAGAAAAGTTCAGTGGCAAAACTGAAGCCAAAGTTTCAGAGGATTTGTAGAAACAAGAATTCAGAGTTTCTGCCAGAGACCTGATGTGACTGCTGATATTCATCCAGCCAGGGGACTGTGCCATGCAGAATGTGTCTAGCTGAGTTTCACACACAGAAAAGTGCCTTTGGAAACGTTCCAGGACAATAATTATTGGATACCAGGGAGCTGCAAATAAGTGCTAAGAAATGAAGAAGCACAGCACCAGCATAGATCACATCCCCCCTTCTGGCTGCCTGGAATGCCCTTTCCTTTGGCTGCCGTGCCAAAATCTCCATCTTTTCTTCCCAGCTTTCAACGAATGCGAAGCAAGATGAAAGGATTGGGTGCTAGGGGATATTTGTAGTGTGCCCAAGTCCTAGAGCTCCTTCCAAACCCAGAGACCAGGCAGAGGCTTCAGGAGTCCCACTTTCAGCAGAACAAAGCTCTCCCATGATGTATAGCCTGAATTCAGCTGCCCCCATGGGGTCCAGCCACTCCGGCAGAGATCCAGGGATGGATTTCAGCACAGAGGATGTGTTTGGATGGTTCATATCAGCAACACCTTCCTTACCTTCTGTGTTCAGACTTTTACATACATGGAAATATATATATTTTTGATTGATAGGGCTGAGAGGCCAGTGTTTATTTTCCTTCTTTCCAAGGCAAGTGGTGGGCCCAAGAAAGCAAGCCAGGATGGATGTTTCTCTGTAACCACTGGACTTCTCCTGTGGCTGATCGTCTGCCATTCCATCGCTTTGATTTACAAATTATTCCTGCTGTTATCCTCACCCACACAGGGAGACATCATTGCTTCCCTGCTCTGAGCGGGTGCTGTAGTGTCAGTGCATCATCAGGGGAGGAAGTGCTACATCTGGGCAAAAATCAGTTTACAGTGGAAGAATCATAAACCTTTTAATGATGAAACTAGAAAGCAATGTAAAGCTTTTTGCTGAGTGTGTTTGGTTGAAAAACAAAATTTCCATCAAATCCTGAGGGAACGGAGCAGTATTTCCTTTCCTAATTTTTTAAATAAACCTTGACTGAGATGACGGCTGAATGGATAAAGCAATAACAGGAAAACTCCAATTCAATAGGAAACAGGAAAAAAACACAACTACAGCAAAACCCTTGGTCATTTCTAAGAGATAGGATATCTAATACAGCTGCTGCTCTTTCAAGAACTACTTAAAAGCGTTTTTGACTATTTTTCTCTGGAAAATACTTCAATCAGCATATATTAAAAAAAAAGCCTTTCTTCTCTCTTTCACTTTCTTCCTTATTTCTTCCTTCTACTGCAGTGTAAATTCTACTGCAAAGGAAAAAAAAAAATCTGTATAGCACCAATGACTCTCACTTCAAGCAAATATTGCTATAAGTAATTATGCTTCCCTCTGTTCTTGTTTCAGACATACTGATGTTACGAATGAATTAAGCAAGGAACAAAATGCTTCACTGCCAACTGAGAGCTAATCCTTGAAGTTTAGTGCTATTACTCTTAACGTATTTCAGTTGGATCTCAAACCACGACATGAAGAGGAGCTGATACCAGTGAAGGAGATGCATTTCTTGTCAAGAAAGAGTCTCACGATTCTTTGGCTCCAAGGAAATTTGAATAAAGGAGCACTCCATTTGGAAACATGCCTATTCTACTTGGACAGAGTTAAAAAATGGGTTGAGGAAAGCAAAGAGAGCTAGAAAACATTGCAAAGCAAAACTATAATTTTTTAACCAAAAATTCGAGTCTTAAAATTTTCCATGGGACTTTTTGACCATCCATCCTTTTTGGGACATTACTTCTGCACTTTACCCTTAAAACTCTTGCAGGACAAGGAGTTTGTTGTGCTTGAATGGTCTGGATCTGCTTGTTATTTCCAGTGGCTCACTTGGTGACTATTGAGGTGTTTGTGGCTTGGGGCTGGAGCACCTGCACAACAGTGACCCTTTTGTAGGCTGGCGCTCAGTAAGGTGGTGGTCCTGATTTTGGGTATGGCATTAACCCCAAATCCCTGGGTCTGTGTCACTTCACAGCCCAGGGTGCTGTGGAGTTCTGTGAGTAACAGCTGTTTTGCTTTAAAAATAAGGATGGGAACAGTTTCACGTAGCAAGGAGCTGCAGAACAGATCAGGATCCTCTGACAACAATTTGTGGTCAGAGGAAAGGCTGGTGTTTGCTGTATGAGCTGTCTGTGGTTGCTACCCTTGCCTTTTGTTATTGCAGGTAGCTGCGTGTCAGGATGTACCTTCAACACCCCCAGCCTGCCTGAGTTGTGCTTATACACTTATTAAATGATGGTGTGCATTTGTACTCAGACTATTATAAATCCATTACTTCCCCGAGGCCAGAGGAAATGGTTTCAAAATGTGAGGTTTTTCTACAGGGAACTGAGTGATAAAAATACTAAAGCTCTGTGCTTAGCTTGCGCAGATCAATGTAGTACAATAACTGGGAAGAGAAACCAAGCTTAAAATGTTACAAATGTGATTGCATGAAAGCTTAACTTGACATTGAGTAATTATCTCTACAAAGTCTCCTCAGCCACCCTAAGAAAAAACAAAATCAAAACCAAAACCAAGCAAAGAGCCTGGCTGTAAATCATAAAAGAGAAATAACAGTGTGTGTTCTTGGAACCAAAGTCTGAGTAATATAATTGCACAGTAGTGAGTGAAACTTCAAATTTGTCCTTCACTTTTTCAACACAATAGAGAAGTGTAGATGAAAAGTCTTGGGATGGGAGATATCAAGAGGTTTTGAAAATTATTTTTCCACCAGAAGTTTTGCAAAGATTTTTTTCCTTCATCTGTAACTTTGTTTCTCCACTAAAAGTTCCACACAGATTTTTTTCTTAGTCGCTGACTTTGTTTCTCCATCAGGAGAAACTAGTTGTTTGGAACAATTAGTTCCAAACCTGACAATTGCTATTTGTGACAGGAACAATGAAGAAAAGGAGAACAAGACAATCTTTCAAACAAAACTTGAAACCAGTAATTAAAGTTCCTACCAAGTTCAGAAGCTGGTGCTAGGTTGAACTAAGGCACAATCATTACCCAGTGAGCAATAAGGTTTGCCTGCATTTTCAGGACAATGAGATAATATTTCATCCCACAACAGTCATGATGTACCAGTTAGTGAATCTTCCCATTTTCTTTCATGAATTTATATTAAGCAGAAAATAAATACTAATGAAATGTTCCCTTTTCTGAAGCACTGAACCACTTATAGGACTAATTTTTTGGGGGAGGAGTAGGTAGTAAGTTTGTATCTTAGACTTCTGTCATTTCATTTGAACAGATGGAAGCTCAGCCACTTGTGATTGAATCACTAAAATGAAAGGACATCACTGAAAAGATGGTCACTCACTTGCTCAATTCCATGTGAAAAAAATTAGTAGTGGATAGTGATGGCTGTGAGATTCCTGAAAAGAAAAAAAAACAGCCTTTCTGAATAACTCCAGTTGTATGCCCACATTGCTACGATTCTCCGTTGCCACTTGGGATACATTCCTGAGCTGTCCAGTATCCAGAAATATGCAAATCCCTTCGAATCTAAATTGTGCTTCAGTTTATGCACTAAGAAATTCTTTCTCTAAATATTGCAGGTACCTAACCCAGAACTCTACAACAACAAGACTCAAACAGAGATTACTCTAAGTAATTCTAACATGTGGGACCATCAGCAATGGGACCCTGAACACTTTTGTATTCTCAGCATGGAAAGGATGTTCCTGGTTTTGGAACATATTAGTAGCTGCATAAATCCATTTGAGTTCTACAAGTGTTGGATTTAGGTTCCTATCTTAGAAACTCAGAGTCTGAAAGTGTCCAGTTCTCTTTGCTATTAACCCATGTCAGCTATTTCAGGTGCTGTCTGAGAAAGTGGCCAACACCTCCATGGGTGTTGAAGTCCCTGGGTGTTGAAGAATGCAGCTACTTTCAAAGCACAAAAATGCAGTTTAAAAAAAAAAAAAAAAGAAAAAAGAAAACAAATCTGCCAAACCTATGAAATACTATTCACTTAGATCTTCAATCAGCTTCTCAGTGTTCCATTTCTAATTATTTGCCATCTGGTGCAGCCCCTTCTCTTCCAAAGCAATGTGGAATATTCTTCTGGAGCAGGCACACGCAGCAGAGCTGCCCGAACATTAACTGCTTCTGACTGGTGATCCTGGGGAGCCTGATTGTTTGAGGCAAATCTCCTCCCCAGGGCCAGCAGGAATTATTCCCTGCATCTGGGCTGCAAGTTTGTTTTGTTGGGGGAAAAAAATTCTTCCGTGTCATTTATAATGGATTTCATTCCAATAAACAGCCATCTTCTGGCTTATTATGACCGTGGCTTATCAAATAATAAACCCCTGTCACTCTGAATTGCTGGGAGTGGGACCAATCCAGCCAGCGTTGGTTTCGGTGTGCACTTTGTCATGCCGTGAAATCTGCAGCAGTCTGGAGCTGTGGGAGTCACGGCTGCCAGCAGGGAAGGGCTTCCCTGTGCCCCAGGGGAGCTGCAGGAAGAAGGGGATGGGATTCCTCAGGTTCTGGGCCTTTGTACACCATCCCACTTCAGAGCTACCTAATGTTCATTAGGGACGATCACAAAGCCATATGGCCAAACGAATGCAACACATATCACGGCGTGTTGGCAGAACGAGTTCTTGTTAATTCTGTCTCCTTTTCCACCCTCTGCCTGGGAGAGAGGATAGTGAGGAGGCTGGTTTTACTGTGCTGAAGAGATGACAGACTTGATAACTTTAGTATGGAGCATTTCCAGAGCTTAACAAAGAATGGCACAAGCTTTCTGAGGAGAGAAAAAAAATAGGCACGGATTTTCAAATGCATCAGCAGGTTGCAAAAAAATGTGCTGATTAGCCATTTTTATATTTGACTTGGGATGGTTGGTACATGGGAGATCTCAATTTAATTTCTATCTCTGCAACATTTTCCCTGTGTGACCTTATTGCACCTTTTAATTTCTCTGTGCTGGGATTCTCCCACTTTCTCCCTAGGACAGGAAGTGGTACACATATATTTATATGACACTTGCTGCTTTTGGTCAGGATGGAGTGGATTTTGTTCATAGTAGCTGGTGTGGGGCTGTGTTTTGGATTTGTCCTGGAAGCAGTGTTAATAATTCAGGGATGTTTCCATGACTGTCAGGCAGGGCTTACACAGAGCCAAGACCTTTTCTGCTCCTCACTCCTCAGTTCAGGAGGCTGGGGCTGCTGGGAAGTTGGGAGGGGACACAGCCAGGACAGCTGACCCCAACCGACCCAAGGGACATCCCAGGCCATGCGGTATCATGCTCAGCATATAAAGCTGGGGGAAAAAAGTAGAAAAGAGAGGATATTCAGAGTCGTGGCTTTTGTCTTCCCATGTTACAGACCATGTGATGGAGCCCAGCTTTCCTGGAATGCTGAACACCTGCCTGCCCAAGGGAAGTGGTGAATGGATTCCTTGTTTTGCTTTGCATATGTGCACAGCTTTTGCTTTACCTATTTAACTTCAGAAAATTCAGGTATTATTTCAAGGTGGATGCTTTCTCAGACACCCGGAGTTAATGACAGCAGGCATCTAATGACTCGGAGGGGACTGGGACCATCCAGTGGTGCTGGACTTGTCTGGCCTTGCTGCTGGCAGGGTTTGTCCAGCAGCACCCCTGTCATGACTCTCTGTTATCTATGGCAAAGCACAGCCTGGAACCCCTGGGGCAGTGTTTCTTTCTGTGACCAAAAGTGATGGAGTGCCCATAAATATTTTTCTATTGTATTTTTTACAATTCATCTTTCGTTATACCAATATAGATATATTGGTAAATTTGAAGAATTATTTTCCTCAATACTTTTTTTTTTTTTGTATGCTGTTATTCACAACATGTTAAATGAACCAGCTCTAATTTATGGTGATTCTTGATCTGCTGAAACCACTGTGCTCAACTCTGTTGTCAGGTCCAGGGCTTGAATGTGCTCTTTCCATGGACTCCAAGGGCCTGCAGGAGTGCACCTCTTACACCACTGCATGCCCTCAGTAGTAGAACAGATGAGTAAATTTGAGCAAATCTCCTATTTGAAACAGACCCCACAGAAAGGAATAAAAATGTCATCATCAGCAGGAGTAAACTAATCTGGCAAGTAACAGCAACAGAGTCTTAAAGCGAAGGCTGGCTGTGTCTATATAGAGAAAATACTTAGTGTCTGTGTGATATACTAGGCAGCTTATCTCTTTGAGAGCAGGAGACTATAAAAATACAATTGCCAGAACGAAAGAAAATTGAAGCTGATTGCCATAGCAACAAAAGAATTACATTGATGAAACAGAAGCACATAAAATCCTTGTATGCTACATTAAAGATAAAGCAATCAAAAGTAAACAAGAGAGGATTGAAATTTGCTTGGCTAAAGCTGGAAATGACAAATGTTACCAGGTGATAGAGGCAGAAATGAACCCACAAGGAAGGAAAGGGCATCCCTGAGGAGCTGGGGATTTATTCTCCATTCCCTCCATGAGCAGGACCACAGGGACCTGGGAATGCAGCTACAGGCACTTCCCAGGATTTGAAGGCAGTTTGTGGAAGCAAATCCCCATCAGATGGTCAGTAACAGCAGTTTTCATCTGTGTTTTTTGCACTGATTCCCATGATTTTCTTCACAACACTGCCTTGTTTCTCTCTCTGGCTGAAATTCTCCTGTGGAGCTGGGTGAAACAAGCTGCTGTTGGAAAAAGGAAGTTTTCTTTTTCCATCTGCATCTATTGAAACATCTTGCTTAGACTGGCACCTACTTGTCCATGAAAATGCACTTTTACCCTTTCGGGTCTGCATGGTATGATGACACTGCAGATGCTGCAGCAGAGCCAGCAGCCTTCCAGAGTGCACTGAAGGAGCCACAATTTCAACCTCCCAACATAAATCTGACAGTTTTCTAATGTGAGGGGTGAGGGGGGTTGAGGACCCAGACCTCAACACCTCCCACAGCATCCAAACTGTGATGGCAGATGCAGGGTTGTGCCTCGCTTCCTTGTGAGGCTCCGTGCGCCTGATTGGGGATGGACTATTGCAAACCTGAGGGCTGCTCTCCCCTCCTGAATCACTCCCACAGGCAGCTGGTTGGATGAATTTGCCTGGAGCATAAGCAGCATAAATCTCAGTGGTGTTACCCCAGAAAAGGGGATGCTCCTTTGTGCATCCCTGTCCACACAAAAACAGC
This sequence comes from Phainopepla nitens, assembly GCA_013400175.1. NCBI lineage: Eukaryota > Metazoa > Chordata > Aves > Passeriformes > Bombycillidae > Phainopepla > Phainopepla nitens. The sequence goes on along the minus strand of VXBQ01004623.1, from coordinate 568,075 downwards.
CACCCTCATTTTTGGAGAGGAAGCCAGTGTTATCCAAGGTGAAAGCATTTGGAAGAAGTGTCTATTTGTCATGGCTTGATCTGGAAGAGTAAAAAAAATAGGAGTTATTAAATAAAAGATCTTTCCTGAATGGAGCTATAATTTAATTGTTAGTATTGCTTATCATAACAAAACCTTGAAGTCAGTCCAAACGTTGTACTTGAGCACAATGAAAGCATTCCAAGTGGTGGACTGACGTGTCCTTAAGACATAGCAACATTTAATCTACTAGATTTTAGTCTGCAATAATGACCAAACCTTTCAAAGTTACCACAAAAATTCTTAAGACTAGAATAAAGTTGACTGCTCCTTTAATTACACTCATCTTCCTTTCAAAGAAAGTGACAAAAAGAGTTAAGGAAGATTAACTAACACTTATATGCACAGAAATGACTCAAGGCATATTTAAGTAAGTCTTAAATTAGTCTTTCATTTAGACATGGGAGATTCCATTAAGAATAATGAAATGAGGAAAGCCAGATCTTAAAGCCTTTGCTCCAAGCTCTGCTTGGAGGCTGTTTCCCAAGTCCTACCTATCTCTCAGATCTTAGTCCAATCTGGATTATTGTTCTTTAATATTTCTGTCATCCTTTTTTTCTAAAATTATATTTTTTGATTGTTGCTGTACTTTACCAAAACTCCTTGCCTTAGCCTTATTTGGAGTTCCATTTTTCCATATAGGACAACCTATCCATGCAGATCCTGGCTCTCTGGGTCTCCCTAAAAACCTGGTGTTTAATAGATAGCTGCTTTGTGCAGCATTAGCAGCTCCTGCACAGAGGTGGCTCTGAGTTGTGAGGAGGAAAACAGAGAACAATTCTCCTGGTTTACACTGAAGTAAAGATTTGCAGCATCCTGCCATGCGTGGATGGGCATGAGAGTCATCCTGGTCACCATGGTAATACAATAATCAAAACCAACCCTTGAATTTTTAACTCTGGGTGATGAATGGCAGAGACAGAAAGTGTCAGGGCACAGGCAGAAAGGGTGGCATGGGAAGAGGTGTGTGAAGGAGGGTGTAGCTGCCTCTGTGGAGCACAGGCAGCCTCACAGGTGCTTCTTTCCTCCAAGGAGACAAAAAATTAATAATTTCAGTAAGAGATTCCTATCAAAGCTGGAGGATAATGTTAGGAGTTTCCCCCAGCCCCAGCATGAGATCGCTCCCATGCCTGGCAAACGTGTGAACTTGTGTCCAGGGTGGCCATGGTGGGGTCTCTCTGCCTTCTTCAGACCTGGGTGGTCTCCAGGCTTCTGTCACTGCTATCTTCACCTCTGCAGTCCCTGTTCTCCTAAGCTCTGTCTTAAATCTGCCTTGCTCCAGTGTTAGCTCATCAATTCCAGTTGTTCCTGGTGTGAATACTGGGAGAGGACTGCTCCCCGCCCCTTGAAAGGACAACTGCTGTTGTGATGTTCCTCTATATCTCTTCAGGTCAAAAATCTCAGCTTACTCAGTCTTTCCTTAGGGTCATGTTACGTAGACATTTCATTGCTCTTGTCATTCTCATTTATTTTCCTTTACTCACAAGAAATGTATCCTTTCCAGGTTTACTCTTGCAATAAAAGGACTCCTCTGGCATTTTCACTCTGTACGCTGTATCTTCTGACTCTCATTGATTTTTATTATTTTTTTTAAATCTCCACCAAACCAGACTGTAAAACCAGGGGGGGCAGGGGGAGAATGAACTTCTATTCAGTTTTGTTGAGGTTGCAAATTGGACCCATCCATTTCTCCAAGCAGGAAAACAAACAAAATGGCAATACTCTGGGGAGCACACAACGCAAAACTATGCAACAAGGAAATTTGTAAACCTGCTTTCTCTCTGTGGGTGGCTAAATGGCTGTTTGAAGACATTTAGCACCACATATGCAATGGAAGGAACAGAATAATAAAAGAATAAAACTGCATCTTCCTATTAAAGAAGCCTTTTGTTTTATCAAAAATTACTGGATTGCTGATTTAGGGGGGCAGGGCTTGAACTCTTTGTGAGGGGGAAACAAGCTTCATTTGGGCCTATAATTGCATTAACATGCACTCGTGAATACACTCTTAAGGCAGTGCTGCGTGTCCATGGAATTGCTGCTCCCGTTGGCTGTTGTCCAAATGTACTTTGGGCACTGTGGAGAAGGAGACAAATGGGTGCCATTTTCATGGCTGATGATCACAGGCATTAGCAGGCACAGCAGCAGGGGTGGGGAAGGAAAGATGATGGAAAACTTGCTCAGGAAATGAAGTTCGCTGCCCTCCTTTGCGCACAGCAAGCAAAGCAGCGCGTCTGTCCACGCTGCTTCTGGTGGGAACCAGAGTTCTTCTCATCACAGACATTCCTAAGGGTAAGGAACAGATGTACTGCAGGTGTCTGTGAGGGCCTAGGGGACTCCTAGGGGTTGCAGCGTTTTTAATAACTTGGGTAGGGGTAATGTCAGGTCGCAGCAGTAGAGAGGGATAATTTACATGGCTAAACTCCTTCCTGCCTTAATTGCTCTCTCCTACTAAATCCCAGACCAGTTAGTTGAAAACTAATTTAGCTATTGCTGCAGTGAACTGCTGTGACAGCAGTACATACAGACTTCCATGCTCCTTATCTTGCAACTCCTAGAGCCAGGACACCTTCGCACTTGGTGACTTCCATGTCCCACAAGAGCAGCTGAGATGTGCATTTCAGGCAGCTCGCTGATGAGTCTGTCATGAAATACCCCCAGGATAGAAGTCACAATCTGCAGATAATGCTGTCCTCATGTGTAATCAAGTGAAAAATAAAGTACCTGTAGAGATGTCTAGCTTCCAAGACACAACCTCACTCTGCTTTTAAGCCTGGCACACTCCAGTGCCCCTCTGCAGCTTTGGGACAGCAGGCCCTGCCTCCCTGGGGCTGCCCTTGCCTTGCAGTGAACCCCTGCCCCAAGGGAAGAGCCTGGATCCAAAGCAGTTTATATTCAAAGAGCAGCATGGTTCAGGCTCAGGTCTGCAGTTACAGGAGTTGTAGTCACTGATTTAGAGCTGTCTGGGTTGACACTTCCTTTTTCCAGATGGGGCACCAGACCATGTCTTCCAGTTAAAACCTACCCACAACCAGCTCCATTCATTTTGGCTTTCACATTCAAAAGGTTTTTCGGTATTTATTCTGGAACTGAACAAAACCTCCAGATTTTTCATCAAATAGAATCAACCTCCAGTCAACTCAATATACCCCATCCTACACCTGTGGGTTTTTAATTCATCCTCCTCTCCAGCATCTCAGGAATTCCCTTTTGGAGTCTGAAATAGAAATCAAATCTCCACACGATATTGGCAGCATGCCATAAAAAAAAAAAAAGACGAACTACTATATCGAAGGGTTAAGAGGAGGGAATCAGGAAGGATGCTGTGTTTGGATTGGAAATAAAAGTAAGGTGCCTGTTTGTTGACAGTCCTCCGTGCCTATCAGCACCATTGCAAAAACTGGCAGTACAGACTGTTTAAATTCAAACACTGTAAATCAAGTTTTACACTTGCACACAAGGTGTAAAGGCAATGAGCCGACCAACCTAAAATTAATCTGTGTGGGAATGTGAGATATTGTAGGTGTGCTGGGTAATGGATTCCAGCTCTTCAGTGCAGCAGACTGGAAAAGGCAGGGGATGCCCTCAATTCCTTTCTAACCTCTTGCGTCTTAGTTCCCTTATCATGTTGCAGAGAAGTGACAATTTTGTTTTTCATAAATTAAGGGGACAAGCACACCTTCTGTGATGCTCCTACCTTGCCAGTGATTTTGGGATTGTGGAGGGGATTTGGAAAATAGAGGAAGCTAAGCTAACAGAAGAGCCAATTAGGGGGAGGACATGAATGATGGGGCCCTAGGAGACTTCTGCTGCCTCAGGAAACCCTGGGATTTCTAAATGATTCTTAAATCCCCAAACTTTCTAAATTAGTCCCTTAAAGGCACACTGCAGTGTTGTGGCAGGGTTGAGCTCAAGGGCTGGTATGTAGAGGCACTAATAATTGAGGTACATTTTATTTTTAATCCCTAGATGTAACAAAAAGCCAGTGGCAGCCACCTTCGCCTCCTCATTGCCTGTTCTCTTCTCCTCCTCTTCCCATTGCTCCAGGATAGCTGCCATCGATTCCAGCTCTCCATTTCGTCACCATAACACTCACCATTGCTGCTTTTGCTGGTGAGATATTCCAGGAGCCCCATCAGTACCCTCAGTTTGCCAAATCCTCCCCCATCCCTGCAAGGAGCCCACAGGATCACCCTGGCCTCTGTTCCCTATGGAGATCCACTGCAGGCATGGGGATCTGTGCCACACGGATGCACCCACAGACCTCTGGGGCCAGCCTTGTTTTCACACACAGCTCCTTGGTGCACAAAAATTTTGAAGTTCCTTTATCCTTTATTTCTATTTTAGTCCCTAAAGCGATGCAGAAACCTCAGTTCTAATAGGGCCTTGTGTGCAGCTTCCTTCTGTTCATGGAGAAAGTCTCCCGGAGTTTTGAGTGTTTGGCATTGTTGTGCTAAGACCATAGGGCACCAAGTTTATGGATCTGCCTCGGAGAAGCTGAGGGGGTGATTCCCTCAGCCTGGGGGAGAGCAGGAAGGGTGTACAAATCCCTGCTCTCACCGAGAAGGAGGAGGCTGGACGACCTGCAGATGGCTCTTGTTCTCTGAGCACAGCCTGCAGTCAGGCCTTCCAGGACACAGAATTTACACTGCAGGAAGAAAATGTCACAGTGATGACACAAACTTGATGTACCATTAATCGCAGTTCAAAGGAGAAAGGCAGGGCTGATGCAGCTTTTGGTGAGGCCCTCTCTGCTTCATGGCATTATCTGGCATGGAGGCGTATGCTCAGACATGCCAAAGGAGTTGCATGTGACCACATGGACAGCTTGAACCCAGTGAAGACAATATCCAAGGTGTTTTTACTACCCAGAACTGTCACAGCAGCATTTATTTGTCAGTGTTTCAGCACAGAAAGTGAGCTCAGGTTTCAATGCCCTGACATGGAGGTGTGGGCCTTATCAGGGCCCAGCATGGCCATTCCCAGTTTAGCCCTTGCTCCCTCCTGTCTGCCTCCCATTCTCACGGGAGATTTGACAGGCAATTTATTAACTCCACAAGCCTTCACACAGTCAAGACTAAATTTAGAATTATTATTCATGGAGATGAAAGCTAACATAGTGTCTCCATTACCTCTTGAAATAAGGGGTCCATTAAGGACCAGTGAGGTAACTGCTTCCATAAGGTGCCATCTGTTCATAGGCACATGTAATCTTTCAGTTCCAATTATCCTTCAGAGATCTCATTTGTTTCTCAAAACCATGAGTTGGTTCAAATATGAGACTACTCATTTTTTTACTGACTCCAGTAACTCTTTGGATCATATTCTTTCTGGAAAATGCAATTTCTTTATTTAGTGCATCTGTCTTCTGAGGCTTGAAATTCTCCCTGAGAGACCCCAGGCCTGGATGTTGGCTGGTGGAAAACTAGGCTAAATCTAGCTCTTAATGTCTAAAAAGTATGAGTTATTGCTAAACTGAATAATAGCCAAAGTATTTATTTATGGAGTTGCCATGCCACTGCTACCTTTCCTTAACTTATTACTTTGTAAAGCTCTTTGGGATATCCAGAATTTGAAAGGTGATATATTAAACTGGGTTCTATTATATTTCCTGTTGCTATCAGCAACTTCCCTTTTTAGCCTGGTTTAAGGCATCTATGTGTGTTTGTGAAACGCATTCCTATTCCTGTGCTCCAGGCTCCCAGATGTCCATTTTAGGTAGTAAAGACCAAATACTAGGAGGTGCTACAACCAACATTCTTTCAGAGCACCAGTCTTTAATCCTGTCAGAACGACTAAGAAAGGAGATGGAAATGAGAGGGCAGAGATGGGAGCAATGCATTCGTCATTTATCATTTCACTGCTTGGGTAAAATAGTATTAAACTCAGTAAAATAACATTAAACTCTGCAAAATAATCAGTCTCCTTACCCTGAAGAAAGATTTTATTTTTGCCATTTCTCAGAAGACATTTCTTTACCACCAGCTACAAATTCTGATACTATCTTCTCCCCAAAAATTCACAAAACAAGGTTTTCCCTTTTTAATTCTAGCATAATAATGTGGAATGATAATTCTTACATAGCCCATCAAAAGTGGTAACAACTATTGACAGGGCAGTGTGACAAACTAACAGGTGAATTTTGTGCTTAGAAATGGGTGGATCTTTTTGGCCTGAGGGAGCACAACTCTGCTGATGGCAACAGCATTGAAATGATGAAATGTTAGAAACCTGCTTTAATCATGAGATCCCTGTAGAGAACACAAGTTTACCAAAAGCCACATACTGAATGGAAATTTCTGAGCACCCACACTGTAGTGTAAAGAGTTACAGAGACCCTTAGGACAATTAGCATTTCCCCAGGAATAAAGATGTCCTTGCTAGAAGCTGAGAGATCAACCTTCCCTCCCTTTATCATTTCTGGAAAACAAGCATTTCATTTCATAAAGATTTCTTTTGTTCCCTTTGTTCCAGGAGATTATCTTCTTAACAGTCTGGGCACTTAGATCAAAGTGTCTGATTTCAGAGGAATGCTATGGTTGTTGTTGCTGTTTTGTGTTTGCTTTTCAAATAATTCCTGATGTATCTTGCAGCAAGAAAAGAGAAACTCTCTACGGGTGGGTAAGCTGAACCTAAACTTCCAATCCCACATGGAAAATGCTGCAATCAGGCACATCCCATCAGTTCCAACCCAGTGATGAATCCAGCTGAGTTACTTGTAATAGTGTCTAAGAAAACAGATGAGGAATTGAATCCAGATTTTCTAAATAATAAATTTCCACTGGGAGGCTGCATAATTCTTTTTGCAAATGGACATCCCTGTAGACTTTCAGTACACTTGAGTATTATTAGAATGAGGAAAATGGGAAGAGAATATTTTAATATTTGAGATTTTGCCTTTCCCTTACTACACTGATCTCATAATTATAGCTCTAGGATTTTTTTTCTTTTTTTAATGAAGATTTTAATGCTTATGGACACTTCTAATTAAAAATACACATTCTCCATTCCCTCTTCTTTGCAGCTTTCATTCTTCTTAAGTTGCTGGGATTCAAAAGGAACACTGGGGCTAGAGCAGAACAAGGAAGTGGGTGGATGGGGGTGCTTCTATTAAGTCAGAGACATTAAAAATCAAAGGCTGCTGAGACACAGATTTATCCTACTCAATCCTGGACCTAAAGCCCATGCTCTGACAGTAGGCATTTGGGCTGCTCCCTTCAAAAAGCTATTAAGATCAAAGATGAATGAAATATTTCCAATTAGACACAGTTAATACTAAGGATTGCTGAGTCTGGTGGATTCTGAATGTTCTGCCACCCCTCCCCATGCACACACTTTGTGATCCCACACAGAGTGAACTCCAGAGGTTTTTTGCAATGGTCATTGGTTAGTCTGAAATTTTGGCTTCAGAGACAAAAGTCAGGTGATTTAAGGATAAATAAGGCAGGCAGAGAGGACAGGAGAAGATTCATTGTGCTCATCCTGAATTCATCCCTGCCTTCTGCAACAGAATATCCCCAGATGTGCTGCTGAGGATCAGCATTCAGATTGAGACGTTACCATGGCTATCGGAACGGACATCGCAATAATGTTTAAGAGCCTTAAAATATTGGGTGGGTTATAAAGGACATGTTATTGCTGGTTCTTTTCCAGTTTCTAGCTGATATATAGACACATGCACACTATTTATGTACTGAATCAGTACTGAATAAATAAAGACCCCAAATTACTTGGAAAATTAATTTGGATTTTAAAATAAGATAATTTTGGATTAATTCCCGTTCAACTCTGTGCTTTTGCCAAATGATAAAATAATGATTTTAACTGTCTGGCATTCTCTGCTCTGCCACAATATGGAGATTTATTTAAGAATAGATGCAGGAACAAATACTTCAGCTGTGACGCTTGCCTAGTGCAGTAATACAGTTCAGAGCAGTGACTCTCACCTCGTGGAGCAGAGCCAGACCATGAATTTAACTAACCCAGGGCATACTTCAAGTGTTCTCTTCTTAGGATAAATTCCCCTTCAGTTAAAATTCGTGCAGTACAGAAGATGCACCTGATCCAAGGAAGTTTAGTTTCAGACACAGCACGTTGCAGAACTGGTTGTTGTAAAAGCAGCAGAGTCTGCAGAGACCCAAGGGCTGCTCCTCTGGTAATAAATCAATGGGAAAGTCTCAGAGGCAGCAGGGCAACAGATGGGAAGAAAAGTCTCACAAAGCTCCAGTGACTCCAGAGTCTCTTCTTCTGAATCAGGATATAGTCACATCTCAGCAGGTCTGGAATCAAATGCTGGTATCCTCTCACAATTCACCGAAACACCTCCAGCCTTTCAAAGCCCAAATTCTGGGGCACAAGCTGGTGCTGCTGCTCTTTGTCACTGGCACTTGGTGCTGATGTGTGTGAACCTGGCTTGTCTTTCATCTGAGGTGCACCATTTGTATGAAATAAGTTGTGTATCTCTGAGGAACATTACATCATCTCAGCAGACCTTTGACAATCTTAGGGAAATGAAGGCTTTAGAACTTTCCCTGAAATCGGGAAAAAATATTGCTATGGGGCCATCAAAATGTTCTCTTGTAATTAAAATTAAACTGTCTCTTGGATTTTTATTTAATTTTAGTGTTATAATTATCTCTTGATTGATAATATACAATGTATTTGCAAAATGAGATGTCATTTCAAATTCCCAAAGATCAAAATATTCATATGAAATCAAACTGAATATTTTGACATTGTTGAAGTGCTAAAGTTCTTTATTTTTCCCTTGAAAAATCTCACACAAGTTGATAAAAATCAACACAAGTGCATATAAATGTACAATTTCATTAAAACAGAATTTTCTAAAAGGAACATGTTCTGCCAAAAAAGAAAGAAGTATTTAGGTATCTTCAATATTGACTCTCTGGGTGAAAATATTAGCTTAATTATTGTTTTGTTGGCTAAGGAAGTCATTCAATTGAATAGTGCAATTCTCTTAGTGTAATGGCAGTATTTAAATCCTGTATTTACAAGTAGGGGACCAGAGAGTAGGTTCCTTCAGCTGTGCCATTTACTTCCCCAAGATTAATAGGACAAGCTGATAGAAAGAAATTTAAAAAAGGAGAAAGAGAGAGTCTTCACTTTGCCCTTCTCCCTCCTTCTGGCAATTTTGAAGATCACGAACTTTCTTACTCTGGCACTCAGCATTGCATGTAACAGATACCTACATATTAAATTTTCATGTATTTATGCAATCCTTTTCAGTCTATTAGAATGCTATTAAATTCTCTCACATTTTTGTCCTGCAGTACATCAAGTTATATCCTTCTTCCTCATATTTCTGTCATGCTTTTGAGTTCCTTGATTATTTTAAAAAATATAAGCCAGGTGAAAGCCACTAAACCATTTTATCAATTTTGGTCCCACAGCCCAGACTTGACCCTGAGAGAATCCAGAGTGGAAAGGGAGTTCAGTCATTGACTTTCATGCCCCTCTTTCCCACCACAATTAATCAGAACGATGGATGCTTCATGCTCACTAAATGAGGAGGTTTATGGATAGTTCTTTGCAGTGCCACAGCACAAGCACCATCAGAGATGCTGGCGCATCTCCATATCCAATCTCTCATGCAAATAAATATTGACGATCCATTTCATTGAAATTATTAGTCACTGCTCCCCCTCCCTTCCCCTTCTTAGGTCTGTTAAAATTATTCATTTTTGAGAAGCAGTAGGGGAATAATCCACAATCAACAACGTGTTCAAACTGGCTGCTTGCAGAATAACTGATCACAGACCCAAATATCCCCAGTGCCCCAGGCACTTAACTCGAGGGGACAGACAGCCTCCAACTACTGAGTCTTCCCTGCAAACCACCTTCAACAGCACGTTTAATATGCTTGAAATGAATCATATTCATTTTTATTCACCACAGATTTCTATATGATGTTAAAATCTTTTACTAACAATGAGCCTCAGGTTCATTAGTTTTGGCTGGACAGGCAAGTCACACAGTATTTTCCTATCTCTTTATTTGGATGAATATGCAAATATTTCTATGACAGATACATGCATAAGCAAACTTACAAGTGGGTATTTGCAAATATGTGTGCCACTCTGAAATTAGCTCTCTACAAACAACCCTGCCAGTAAAACTCATTGTTAGAGTGTTTGCAGAGAGATAACAGATGAGAGCGTGGATATAGCTGGACTGAGCTCATTTACATACTCAAGCAAATAGCTTCTGAAGGTTTCCGTTATTCTCCCAGTTTTATTTTCAAAACATTATGAAAGATATAGATTTGGCACTTTCTTAAACTGTGGAGGGCAAACAGGAAGATAATGGGAGTCTCTGAGGGCCATTCTCATTTTGATGTCTCTCTCCACATGTTCTTGATCTCTGTTCTGGAAGATCATATCTTTGCAGCCTAGGATTGGATTTTCTGTGGTCTCCAGTGCATGGTCTGACAGAGCTGAAGGGTTCCCACATGTGAAATAGACTGAAGTGTCACAGTTCATTCACAAACATCATGTTCCAGCCCTGGAACGGGGTGATTACTGCTTCTGCTGCTCACTACTGTGACTCTTTAGTGGGACAGAAAGCAGAAATTTGCAGAGCAACAGCCTTCAACCATGCCTTGCACCAGCATTATCAACTCCCTCCACATGGTAGATAAGCAGTGGAATAAACCCACTTTATCCAAAAAAACCCCACAATGGTTCCAGGCAAATACATCTGATCTAATAACTTCCGTGGACATTTTGTCTGGTACACTCAGGTGTGCCAAATTTTCTTTCAACAAGTAACTTCTTTGACTGTTGCTAAACACATCTTTCACCTCTTTATTATTCCTCCTTCTCCTTAAACTTATTCCAATAACCACAATGCAGGAGCACTGTGAAATTGTTTGGATGCATCACACTTCAGAGATTCAGCTTTGAAGCAGCAACACTGAATTGGGAATAAATGAAAGCTTTAAAAGAAATAAATTAATTGAATTCAGATTAATGTCTTCATATCTAAGAACATGAAGTGGCTTTGATTTCCAGGTCACATAATTTTCAGATTAATTAGTAGCAATGCTTCCTAATATATCATTTAAACTGATTACAGGAGGCAGAAAATAAGAGCATCTTCACAGGAGTTTAGTGCAGTTTAACTAATATGCTTTCACCTCAAACCTTCAGGTAATTAATCTTAACTTGCTCAGATGTCCTTGTGCACCTAAGCAAGTGAAGATGGATAATCTGGAGGTTTGGGTGATTTCTTGCTCATCTCCAGCTGCCAGGAACACACCTGTAGCACTGGGATGAACGGAGGGTATCCACCAACAAAAAAGGTGCTGTAGTTCTGCTGTGGATTCATGGCTACATCATCTGCTCTGTGCCTCTGCTGCCTGCAGTGATCTCAGGGGTTTTCTGTTCTTTGGTGTGCAGTTGTCAGGGAGCAGCTCCTCACCTTGCAGCAGCAGGGAGAGAAAGGTCAGCTTTTCTACCAGTGTGATACCAAAAAGGGCTCCTCACATGTGCTGGATCCCGTGAATCACTAAGCTCAAGGTCCAAAAGAGGACCTTCTCTGTAGCCTGAGAAGTTGGTAAATTTTTTTTTCGTTTTAAAGAAATGAACTTGTTTCCCCCCCTTTTTTTTTTCTTCTCCTTACTGTATTGTATTGTCCTTACTTTCCAGGTAGGTAGTGAAGAGGAGCTCTAAACTCTCTAAAGCAGCTACAATTAATCTGTGTTTAGGTTAAAAAGTTAAGATTTCAATTGAGAACACATCAAAAAGCCCTGAACCCTTTTTTACTCTCCTATTATGATTTGTGAAAGTGATCATGTCTTATGTTTTTCCTGGTAGTAATGATAAAATGGCTTCTCTGTTTTGCTAGGAGAAAGGAGATTTTTTTTCAGATAACCACAATCCCAGACAACCATCATAGTGTGGAATTCTGCTCATGCTCATTGTAGAGTTTGCACATTGCTTGGTTTGTGTGAAGGGAGGTGGAAGAGAAAGGGGAAGGAAAAAGGAAGAAAATAACTGGAAAGAATGGAAAAATCCAAGAAGAATGTTTCAGCAGGAAGACTTAATAGAGAGAAGAAAAGAAAAAAAGTCTATATTTTATGTAGAAAGCACATTTTAGCATCAGCCTGCAAGCCTCCTTTTAGATAGGATAACATATTTCCTCAATGACAAAAGGAAAAATTGACTCTTTAGAAAAAAAAAAAATCCTGGTTTAAAATACAGGGCAAAGGTCTCTGAACTCAATCTGGGGTTTTTTTGGAGCCCAAAATAAACAGTTTGAGCAGTTATCAAATACAGCCAAGCTCCTCTGGGTTTGCCCAATCTTAGTTATCCTCTGGCCTCGTCTGTACTTCTGTTTGCTCTAAAATACATCAAAGCCACATCTGAGATAAAACACATCAAACAGCAGTAACCTCTGGAACCAGGGAAGTGGTAAGTGAGGAAAGCAGAGAACAGAGGATAACCACGGTGAGTACAGAGGGATGAGGCTTCTGAGGAAGGATGCCCAGTGGGCCTCTTGGTTTGCCATGAGGACAATGCCATCTGTGCATTTGACTGGCATTTCCTCTCTAGAAATGACCAGAATTTGTTTCCGTGGGTGTCCTCTGCAGCTGGTGGCAGTCCCTGATGTCCCATCTCTCAGCAGCTCTTAGGAGCTGTGCTGTTCCCAGGCAGAGCCCATCAGCTGGGTGGTCACAGGGTAATGAGCAGTTACATTTCTCCCAAGGCTTTCATTGTGAGAGGCTGTTTGGGATCTGATGTCTCCTGGTGCACCTTGCTGGCCCATGACTTCTGTTTGTGGTGGGAGAGGAGACATCTGGGATGGACAACCCTTCGGCCTGCTGTTACCTATCCCACCAACTTTTACATTCCATTTAATTCAAGGTTCTTACCTGGGAGGAAGTAGAGCAGCATGGAGTACCTTGTGCAAAAGATGGAGGATGAGGATGGCAGCCCCACTGCCCCAGCTCAAATGAAGTGAGAATATGGGTAGGAATTCACTGGCTTGGGGGGCATCCAAGATGCTTTGGGGTTTTCTTTGAGGTCCTTTTTCATTCATGCGTTGCTCTCGTGTCTGGCCACAGGAAGAACAGGGCAAAATCAGTAAGATAAAACGTAAAACACTTAATTTTTGAGTCAATTTGTGTAATTTGTCTCCTTGGGATGCTGGTAAGGTTTTGTGTTTATATAGCTGTTATATAGTGACCATTGCCTCACCAAGCAGAAGTTGTGACTGTTATATGACCTAAAAGCTCCCTAAAAGAATGGGAACACCTCCAGCTCCTGCCACCCTGCAGCCTGGTGTGTGGGCCTCAGTTTCACACTGAAACCCTGATGTTTTGTTTTTCCACTGACAGGCCTTACTGGCCAACTCTGGCAGTTTAAGTTGCTGTGACAAGGAGGACTAAGGCTAAATCACAACAGCCATCACTGTAAAATAGATTAAAAACCACACAAGGTGTGCGTGCCCATGGAGATGTAGGCACCAAGCACACAGGGCTGCAGTGCTGAGGCTGGAAGCAGGAGGGAACATGTAAAGAGCCATAATCTTCTTCACCCCCCATTCCCTGTAACTATAAACAGTGTAGAACAGCAAGACTGTCATTGTATTTGTAGTCACAAAATGAATTTTGCTAATATTTAAATGGCATTTAGTTGGCCAGGTCTGGAAACATTCTTATCACCATCTCATCCATCCCTTAACCCCATACCCCATGGGATCATAATTGCTAGGGTGGACATACAAGTTCTGTCAAAGCAAAATAAAAGTTTTGATTTTATGAGGACAGCATATATTTGCAAAAATTATCTTCCTATCTACTTGCATTATCATGGTTCTAAGTTTAAATGTGCTGCAATAAATCAAAGTTTTCTGCTGCTCCCACACCTAATTCCTTTCCCATCTTCTGTGCCACCAGCTCTTTTTTACAGAACTATTTTGTCCCAAACTGCAACAAAATAAAATGCCAACTGAAAGGTTGCTTTCTCTTGCTAAGGGAGAAATGCCTTTTCCCCAGTCATTTCCAGCAGCACACCATATCAGGGTTGAGCAGCTGTTTGCAGCCAGCAGCTCGTGCAAAGGAGCCATCCTTGCCAGGGAGCAGAAAAACCTGAGGGGTTCTGATGCCTCTTTGGTTTCTTTCCCAGTTAACCCCTCCTCACATTACCAATAAAATTTTTGAGTAAGATACTAGTGCAGCATTACTTGGATGAAAAAGTGCTTTCCAAGGTAGGTCAGTCAAACAGGAACATTAGAGGGGACAAATGGACTAAAATAATGCATTTAGAAAAAAGAAAGGAATAGCCATGAGTAATGACCTCTGTTGAAATCTCTTGAAAATCTTGTTTTCCTGTCAGTTCTGTAGATCTTGTATCTCTCCCTTAGGCTCCAGCAAGGGGCAGAGAAGGGTATTTTGGTGACAAGTGTAAATGTTTAAGCGATATTGACTGGCCAGCTGAGCAATGTGTTACTCTGCTTTCATAGATTCTGAAATCTACAGAATCATGGCTCTGAGCTTTTTAATCATTTATCACTTTTAATAAGCTTCTAATTGACCTTAAACAACATGGGAGATGCTGTTATGGCTATCCCATTACCATGTTGTTAATTTTCTCCTTTACAAAACACTTCCCAAAATTTAAGTGACTTTACTCTCAAAGGAGTGCAGAAAAAAAGTATCTATACTCCAGATGTCAATGTTCTAGGAATCCGTTTGTTGTCATGAAGGGTTATACTTTTCTGGAGATACTTCAGGGTTCTCTTCAGACCTAGACGTTTTTTAGGTAAGGAGGCTCCTCCGGTAGAGTGGGCTCTTCAGCCACATGGACGTCAATACTCTGGATGGATGACTGGAGAGGAAGTAAAATAAGACCAATGTTCTCCACAGCTGCAAAAGGTCCTTTTAATTTATTTCTTTTGGTGCTCACAACTGTGAAGGGCTTTTCAGAGAGGGATGGCAGAAGCTGTGCATAGATTTTATCTCCCTGCAGGAGTAATTTTTCAGGGTCTGCATAAGCAGAGATGTGGATGCGCCAAGCTTTTCCCTTTTGCCAGGTGTTCTCCATTTTCCATAACGTGGACATCAAAGTTGCTCTGACTGATCAGGTAGAAAAGACAGGATAAGTGGATGTGAAGGACGCAGCAGGAGGAAGCAGCCAGCCCAGGGCTACATCACAGGAAAACTGAGGAAATAGAAACAGCTCTGATGCTTTAACAGGTGTTTGTACAAAGATCATTAGCTGGGCCTTGCAGCCCAGAGAAAGCTCCAGGTTTCTGGAAGGATTTAACACAGAATAACACAGAACATCTCCATGGGCTGCACTGCATCCTCGGGCCACTTATACAGCTCATTACACCTAATTAGCCCACCTGCTTTAAGTGCAAACTTCCCCAACCCACTGCAAGTAGGATCCTTCTGGCAGATGAAGAAAGTTTCTTCCTGCTGTTCCCTGAAGGAGATGTGTGCTGCAAAGCTCTTAGTGGGAAAGGTCTTCTGCTGACCACAGAGAACAATACCAGCAAAGCCCTACTGCTAATTGGTTTCCCACAGCCAGATGAGCTCCCAACCCCTGTCTGAATCTGTTTGTCCCCAAGGCTGTAGCAGCTCTGCAGATTCAGGAATTTTCAGCCTGTGGAGCTATGATAAATAGAGGCAGGTAATGGCAGTGCAGATAGACTGCAGCATTGGAGGTCTGCTCCCTATTAGCTGCAGAATGACTCCTGCTGAACCCCAGGTTTAGTGGCAAATATCTTCTTTCAGCAGCTGTTTCCCCAGACATCTCAAGTACATGCACCCTGAACTGAAATGCTGGTCTTGTCCTGTCTGTGAAAAAGCCTCTGAATTACATTTGAAAATGAATTAACTTTGAATGATTGTGTTGACAACCAAATTCAGAAAAATTTTAGGCGCTGGTCTTGTTTTTGTTACTAGTGAAAAATGGTATCCAGAGCCAAAGGCTTAAGAAAATTTTCAATATTTGTAAACATCTCCAAAGCTGAACTATTTAAGCTTTAGGATTCAGGGAAGCTTTAATGTCTACAGTGGAACCTGAATTTTAATTTAATAATTGTATGTGGAGCCAGCATCCCAGCTTAGAGCAGCTCAGAACTTCTATTGTGAGGTCTGTTTCAAGCTGTTTACAACTTGGACAAGTTTTGAGAATTTGAATTGCAGGCTTTTGAATTAATTTGATGTGTGTAGAAAAGCATCTGTTAAATTGGTGTAGAACTCAGTCTGAGAATGAGACAAGACAAAAAGTACATTTACTTCCAAATTCAAAAGCAAGGACTTGACAGGTACCAAGGAGAAGATAAGGTGGAGGAGTTGTCTCTTTGCAATTATTCCGAAAAAAAAAAAACAAACAAACAAACAACAGGACAAAACAGGAACATAAGGAAATGTGAACCTCAGGGGTAAAAGAATCTATTAACAGAACTGGTGGAGTCTGGCACCTAAATCTGCTGAAGAGTGTGTCCCAGCCTGCCAGTCATGTTCTTTGAAGTTGATGAAGACTTAATAGATAATTTCCTTTCCCCAGGGTGTCATGGACAAAAGAACCTGAATTTGGGGACTTTTTACTTAAATTATTAACCCAGTCAAGACAAACATCTAATCAGTAATTTGTTTCTTGCAAAAAAAGAAAGTGCAAATGATGGAAAAAGCATTTAAGTAAACACCCTTCCTCCTCCAGCCTCTAAGTAAAATGCCTGCCCTCCCACCTTCCCAGCATGAATTTTTTGTGTTTTCACTCCAGGTTACACTCAGTCTGTCACAAATCTTCAATGAGGCAATGGGTGCTGAACTTTGGGCTGGTGCTCCTCACTGCGCCCGCTCTGTCCCGGCTCATCCAGAGCCACAGGGCTGGCGTGGGGTGGCCATGGCCATGGAATTGCTGTCCCTGACCCACAACTGGGCATGGTCCCTCCAGGCTTGTCCCCTCAGGCATGGAGCACCACCACAGGCTTTTCAATGAGCTGGAGCCATCAGGGGTGTGAAACTGCCCGGTCCAGAGCAGCCAGACAAGGAATGAGGATGGATCCTGCATCTTTCATTGCTGTGGCTGGTGCTGCACGCCTGCTCCTAAAGGGGCTGATACCTGTAAGGTGCTGCATTCACCATGGCTGGGACAGTGAAAGGGGGCCCAGACTCCAGATTCTGAGGGGTGAACAGAGGTTTCCGTGCTGCAGTTGCACTGTGGGCTGGGCATGGGGAGCAGACAAGAAGGATTCTGCGCCCCAGCCCCTGCAGTGCAAAGGCTGCAGTTTGTGCTGTCAGGAAAACTCTCAGATAGCTGCAAAGCTGTGCCATCCCTGCCCAGTGCTGGCACAGGGAGGACGGTAGCCTATTGCCATTGCCTGTTCTGTGACCTACTTTGTTAACAGAGCGCAGAACTAGTCCACAGTGCTGGTGGGAAGCACCTAAATGCTGCATGCTGGGTTTGCAGCAGGGGCAGAGGAAGACACAGGGTCCCTTTTTCTCTTTCTTTTTTTTAATATAAACCACATGCAATAAAAATGTATTTTGAGACTTTATGTGACTTCTGAGGTGAGACCTCTTCCACCCTGTCTTTAAACTGGCTGCTGTCTAATTTGATTCTTGTTTCTAAAGAGTCATGATTTCTGATGTGGAGAAGACTCATAGGCAGTCACGCACACTTTCTTTGCCACCTGCACAGTCTTGAAGCAGAGGTGAAGCAGAAAGACATGAAGACTTTTATTCCTGGAACTGGGAAGCAGGGGGATGTATCAGGACTCCACACTGCAGTAAACTATAATAATTTTGGAAACAAGCTACCATCACAACCCCCGTTTTAAGAGTGACAGTTCTTACAGAAAGGTTCTGGCAGTGCTGATTTGCATCTCTGCTCGAGCCCTGACAGCAGCAGCTCTCTGGGAGAATCCCCCCAAACACAGTGCATGTGCAATGGGACATGACAGGCTGTGTGTCTGTGGGCGAGTCCCTCAGGGGCTGTTGTAAGACTCAGCACCGTGTTCTTTTAACTGCCTGAGAGAGATTATAATTATTTTTCTGTGCCTGGTGGAGTGTCTTCCCACTACTGTAAAATGCAATTTGCAAACAAAAATACAAGAAAAGGGATTTTGGATGATCTAGGCACTGTCCAGGGCCAATTACAGTGCACTGTTTTTTCTCGTCTGCAGCTGTGAGTACAGTTTATAATAATTTACTGAAGTTGTTAAAAAGAAGTAATTCTTTACACATCTGTTTTTCATAGGCATTTACTGGCCTGTAGAAAATGTAATTAAGCAAGATTCCTGCCTGTTGGGTTTTTTTACACAAGATCTTTCTGTTCCACTGCTGCTGTTAAATTCATCAAGAGGCGGGCACCAAATTTAATCCTAAACCCAGAATTTCTCTTTGACAAAGGCCCCACAGTGTGCGAAACTGCCTGTTTTTTTCTGCTCCATTCCCAAGCTGTATATGCCCCTGCTCATCACAGCTGAGTCTCACCCCAGTTTCTGGGTGGAGTGGTTGCTTTGAGTCAGGATTTAGGAAAACTCCATCATTAAAGAAAGATTGTGGAGGGTGGGGATGTAGAGGCTCCTGGGAGTCCCTAATGGAGTGGTAACGGCATGCAAAGCCTTTCATCTCCAGGTTTCTAGGCCAAATTAGCTGTAGTGACCCCAAGCTTTTTGAAACCAAGAAGGGATCTATTTTATTTTAACTTGTAATAAATAAGAAGACAATTTGACCTGTTTTTTTTCAAAGGGGTAAGTGTGTGTATGCCCTGTTGGGAGTTCCTCTGAAAATCAACAGCTTGTCTTTGAGTAAAGAGAGGCACTTCTTCTCCCTGGCTGCCTTTGAAGCTTCCCAGGCAGCCCCATCCAAAGCAGGGCATCCCTTCTCTGAGAGCACCAGGAGGGAGATGCTCTGGCCCTGGGCAGCCTCCTCTGCCCTCTTCTCATCTCCTCAACCCTCTTCTCATTTCATCTGCCCTGCTGACTCAATCAGCAAGTTTTCTCAGAAGGAGACACTTCCATACATCGACTGACTTCAAGAGTTTATTTACAGGAGAGACATTTGTCAAGTGGCACATGGGGACAGACGACTTTCTTTCTCCTAGAAAAAGCCTGGAAGTAATTTTGGAGTATATAATTTATATAGGTACTCAGTGGCAGCAATACCTGAGTTTTTCAGCTCTAAAAAAAAAAAAAAATGTATCCTTCAGTTACATCTGTTTATAACAGCATAAGACACTCCTGACTGATAAAGTGCCATGTGGTATTTTCAAGCCTTTCACCGCTTCAGTGTTTTTCCCTATCAGTGTCAACAACTATTTTTTTTTTTTAACCTCTTGTAGGCTGCTGTCTTAGGAACACTTTCTCCTTGTGAGATAAGGGAAAACTTGATTTGGTCTCCGGCTTATGTTAAATAGATACATAATGAAAAAGAAAAAAAAAGAGAAAAGTTCTGCATTTTTTTTCCCCAGTGGCAAATTGGCAGGATTTCCTTTCCTTTCCACCTGTCCTCCAGCAAGGAAGATTCCTTATCTAAGCAGTTTTGCTGCTGATAATCAACAGGAAATATCACCACAATTTTAATGGAGGCTGACAATAGTAGGACATCTGGTATTAAGAGAAGCTGTTAACCATATTCAAAATCTAAGTATAGCATGACAGCGAGGAAGTTATGTAAGATTCCTTGTCACTTTGGGTTGCAAGTGCAGTAGAGTATTCACTTACACAATCCTGGCACACAGGCCTGCATGGGGTTTCTGAGATTTACCCTTGCTCTACACCAGTCCCACACTGGTTGGCCTCAGACTATTCCCTCCCTCCAGCCTTCATCCTGTGCTGCCCAGTGCATCAATTCCATCCACTAGGAGCATGGGCCTGCTGCTATTCTGGTTTTTTTTTTGTGTCCTGCATGTCAGGCACACAATCACCTCTAAATCCATGGAATAATCAGCAGAATTTGTCATGTCTACTGCACCCTGGGGAATATTCCCTCCTGCCATCAGCCCAGCAGTGCTGTGCCATTGATGTGGCACTGAAAATCATGAGGGACCATTGCCTGTTGGCCGAGGAGAGCACAGTGCCCATCAGGAATTTACAACATGGTGAAGAACCGGCCCAGGACAGGGCAACAGAAAATACAAAGTGTAGGGAAAACTGGGCTCACCTGTGGGACTGTGGACTAACATCACAAGGCAATATTTTAAATTCTAGGGCTCTAGAGTTATCTGTGTATCTATAAAGTCAGAATAATTCTTTAACATTCCTACTATTGGTGAGTTTGTACCAAATTTGGAGAGTGCTGTGAATGGTTTGGGGGTATTAAAGGGACCAATGGGGCCAAGTTCTTTTCTGGGCTGTATTTGTGCACTGTTAAAGACTTCTATAATTAAAGGCATAGCATAAGACTATGTCTATTTAGTATTTCGGTACAAATCCGCCTTTTCTCATCCACGCAATTAGTTCTACTTAAGGCTGTTAGGACAGAGAGGCAAATGGGCAATCTTGGAAATTAAGAGAACTGCACTAGAAATGAAGAGGCATAGAGAAGTAGACCTCAGATCCCATTATCTGAACTCATTTTATTAAGGGCATATTTGCACTGTATTTGCAATTCCCTCAGAATCGCCTACCCATTGCTGAGGAACGTCTGCAGAGCAATTATGTTATCGCAGATGCTAATGCGACCTCGGGGAGGGAGGGAACCAGGAATCCTGCAGCTGTGGGGAGAAAATCTCACATTTTAACCATGGCTAATGAACGCTTGGCATGGAACCTTTGTTCTTCCTCCTTCCTCCTCATGGAAGCTCGCTCCATGTGGAGCTGGGAAGTCAGTGGGGCTATACATTTGCCTTCTGGTGAGCTAAAATGTAGCAGCTGTTAGAAAATGGGTTGTTCTCTACATAGTTAAATTAGGCCTAATCTTTCTTTCTTTCTTCTTTTTTTTTTTTTTTTGGCGTATCTCAGTTGAGACTGAGACAAAGAGGACCTGAGGTATTTATGTGATTTTCCCTCCTAAGGCTCTGAAAATTAAAAATGAGTTGTCACTGGCCCAAGCCCCACGAAAACTGGGGATTTCAATCAACATTTCTGCCCCATTTCACTGCAGAAAGTGGGATGTAATTATTACAAATGTCATGGTAACAAACTTGGTGGTTTTCACAGTGACAGTTGCCACTGCAGAAATAGCACAACAGAGAACAAAAATTACCTGTCAAGCAACTCATTATGTTCATCCAAATCCTGCTTGTTCAATTCTCCACTGGGCTGCATCTGACACAACACTTCCAAATGCTCTCACAGATCACCCGTGCGGATCTGTCTGGGGCCAGAGACATCCTCCCACAGCCCACCTGGGCAGCCAGCACCAGGGCCCCAAGGTCTGGAGGGATTCCAGTGCCTCCAAAGAAAATATCTCACAGCCAGTGCAAGCCCATACTCTTAATATAGGGTCTGGAGAGAGTAAGAACCGTACAGGGCTGGCACGATTGAGTGGAGCCTTGTGTGCAGGTGGCTGAGAGGAGACACATTGAATCCTGACATTCTCTGGAGCTGAAGTGCTCTGGGTTGTGACCCGCTTTTCACAGTGTGGGAGATGTGACTCTTCTGCTAAAATTGTAGCCCACGAGTCAGAGTATTCACTCTGAAAGCAGGAAATTGGGGTTAATTTTGCTTGTTTCTTCTGACCTGGTGCTTTCCAGGCCCTGAGAAGTGCCTGAAACTTGTTCCAGGATGGAGAAATAGAAAAGCAGATGGGCATGCAGGCAGGAACTCAGGCCTCAGTCTCTGGTGAAGTTAAGTTTTTGTGCAAAGGAGAATTTAGGATTCATTGGACCAGAGATGCCAAGACAACACGTCTGAGTATTTCAAGACCATGATGAGATGACCTTGGACTATGGAATTTCTCAGGGATGGCCGAGTGCTTACTCTTGGACTGAAGTGGCACTCAGGTTCCTTAAAGCACTGGAGAGACAATGGATTGAACCTGCCAGTGACAAAATGTGGCTACCACATGGTGTTCCCTGGACGACACCATGCTTTGCCACAGCTGCCTGCCAGCAGAGCCAGTCTGGCAGGAGGGAGCATCCCCCAGAGCTAACCTCATTTTCTGTTCTTTGTCCATTTGTCCTAATGCAGAAAGCGACATCTCTCCACCTTTTGGACTTTTAAGTTCATGAGATGATCCATTCTGTTCTTTTTTTTACTTCAAAATAACCCAATAAATACATCACTGCATAGGCCTTTTAGCTGGTACTGGGAAGGAATCTGATCAGATCACAAAACGCAAACATTGCTTGCATCCTTTAGTGCTCTACCTGAAGGGAAGTCTCTGACGAACACAAACACCAGGCTATTAAGCAGTGCTTTTTCCAGCCCATAACTCACAAGGGGGAGTCATATGTCTACTCTTTGGATCTTTTACAGTGAATTGACTGATATTCTGAGCTTTAGTGCCTTATATAAAGCACTGCTGAATATTTTCTATCTTTTGCAACCCACAGTATCAGGAGGGTGGAGGAAGCAAAAAATTAGCTAAGGTAACAGTTGTAAATTCACAAGGAAAATCTTCACTAAAAAATAATCATGTCTTTCACTGGTCCTCTCAGAAGAGACACCTCTTTGAGGAAAGGAATTTCAAAATGGAGAAATGGTTGGTTTTGAGCCAAACCGTCATTGATTTCTACCATTTTCATTTGAGTACAAGAAAACTAATCCAAGTAAAATAAGAGAGGACTTTTCACCTCAACAAAAATTTCAACTGTTTCCATCTCTTTTGACTAGGGAAACATACCAGGCCAATGCAGCCATGGGGACACCCTGCTTCACTCACCAGCAAGAAATTCCCTGCCACTTCCCAAAGTGATATGTGGCCTTGAAGTCAATAACTTCTGTGTGTAATAGATCAAGCTAGGCTAGGATGTTCTAGTACAAATTTACACCGCATGAGAATTTTGCTCAAGATATGATTCAAGCACCTAAGGATGAACAAAGCAACCCACAAACCAGACACTGATTTCCCAAAGGGGTGCTTGCAATAGGAAATCAGCTGGCAGCATGCAAAATTTGGGCTTTAATTGCTCCTAAACCAAAATGATGTGGAACTATATTTTTAGCCTTTCAGAGTGTGTTCACTATTGGAGAAATTCTGGGATGGGTGCCTATAAATTGATGCAGCAGATCCTTTTGACCTGGGCTACCAAGGGATTGACCATAGCTCAATGAAGAGCATGTAAGAACCAGATGCATTTCACTTTTTTTTTTTCCTGATTAAATATTTTGCCAAGGCTGAACCTGAAAAGAGCAAAATTCCTTCCACTCTCCAAAAAGAGCAGCCTGAGATTTTTAATTTTTTTTTTTTATGTTTCACAGTTTTAAAATAAGGAATATGCTTCCATTTGCCTAACACTTTTATTAGGGTTTTTAGTGTACATCTGGAGGTGTGAGATTCTCCCTGTTTTCCACCTTATGTCTCCATCCCTCCTTTTTTGTTCATTTAAGTAAGGGCTGAAAGGAGGAAATACCAAAAGCTGAAGATTCTTTTTTAGTTTACTATTTTGATCCTCCCTTCTCTCCAAAATAAAATTTTGTAAATTAAAGAAAGCTCCAACAATAATAATAATTATTATAGAACTTGTTTCCCCTAAGTTACAATGAGTCGTTTTGACTCTGTTTTGTCTGCCAGGCTAATAATATTGCAGCTGAAGAATGCATGCTGGGTTTGGGCAGGCCTCTCAGCAGATGAAAAATAATTTTAATAAATAGAAGAAGCTACTGGCAAAGGAAAACAATCTTGGTATTTTTAACATGCCAAAAAAACCTATTTTCAGCCTTTGACCTTTCAGATCAGAAACTTCTGAGAATCAGTCAAAACTAGTTTGTTTTCAGCTTTCTCCATCATTTATACTCAATCTCTTCTCCACCCACAGGTTCACCCACTCCATTGCTAATTAAAACAACTCAATATCTTTGTCTTTTGTGCCTGTCTTTGCAGTCGATAGGGTCCCTGTTCCCTTGAAGCTGGAATGCTTCTTTGTATCCACAGAGAAGGGCAAAGAGAATTGTTATGCAATGTTGAACTGCTAAAACAGGGAAGAAGAGCACATTCTGAGAGCTCAGGCAGAATGAGAAGGTGGAGATTGATGAGTCTGAGGGGACTGAGGTCCTCTCCTCATGTGCTGCAGCATGGGGCATATGCTTAGAAAAGGGAGATGGTCACAGCCAGAACTTAAGGTGTTCTTACTGCCATGGCCCCTAGAAATCATAATTTTTCTACAGATTTGAAATCCAAGTTGTGCTCATCAAAGTGTGCCTGGGTTAGGTTAATAAGAGAAGAAGGTGAGGAAGGTTAGGGCACAAGTTCTTTGAAGCTGGAGAACATAAAATTACTTTATTTTAGTAGTTAATTTAAGGCCTTATGTCCATGTACTTGGAGCTCTGTATTGGCTGAAGCTGCCCTTCCCTGCAGGGCTTTGTCCTCTGAACTCTTAATGAAGTTTCAGTGACGTAGCAGGGATAAAAGGTTAAGGACAAAACCAGAGAACCAACTTTTTTTCAGATTCTTGTGGATTTGATATCAAAGAGAAGAATATTCAGAACCCCAATCCAGCTGGCAGATCTTTACTCCTTCCCCTGTCCTGAAGTGTCTTCTGGGACATTTAAGCCAGGCTCCCACTGTGCTGAGATTCAGAAGCAGGCTTACAAAGCTCAAAAGCCTCCCTGGAGGAAGCTCCTTTGTCCTTCTCTCTTATGAAAGCTCTGTGGTGCCCCTCTGGTTGCTTTCCAGCAGACCTGGCTTCCAAAGCCTTCCCTCCAAGCACAGAGGGACATTTCTTTCACCTAACTGTCCTCTTGTGTTTGGAAAAGCTTTGAAGAGAAGCCACTTGTGGAGCATGTTTAGTAATAAGATGTGTCTCTGCTGCTTTGCAGTGTGCGTCCTATAAATGGCTTTGCTATGGCATTTAATCAATTGTTTCAGCTGTTTATTACCTTATATATCACAAGGCAATGGAGATAGTTGCTTTGGTTAACTTTATTGGATCTGAAATAAATACACAGGATCCACTTAGAGTTCTCTTGGAAGGATATGCTTTGAATGCACTGAAGCAAAGTAGTCAGTGAAACTCACTGCTCAACAGCAGAACAAAGCTGTGAACAAAATGAAGCAACTGGCTCTGTGCTTGGAAGAACGTCTTGGAGTGCATGGTGAGTTCTACAACGTCTCAGCAGAGAAAAAGTTTCTGCCTTTGCTGTTCCTTGTTAGATGACTCCTGTAAAGGCAATGCTGGGGACCCTGGTTTCACCTACCACAGTGACAGCACAAAGTAAGCAAAAATGTGTGTCCCAGAGCTGTTGGAAAATGGCTGGAGAAGTCCCAGAACCATAGAGCAGTGAGCTCCAGCTTCAGCAGCCTCACAGGAGGCAGAGAGTAGAGGAATCCAGAATGCCATATATTTATTTGACTCCACTGATTTGTCCTCATTTTGGTTTGCTTGTATTTGACAGACACAGAGAAGGCCCGGGGATAGCTATTGATGAAGTTAGGGAAGGGACTGGAGCTGGCAAAACAGACAGGACACTCTAGAATGTAAAACTTGCTGAGAGCTCAGCTTGTCTCCTGAAGAGAGAAAGGCTGGTTGCTCACCCTCATGGGATGGAGACAGACATCAGAATAGGCTTTTTTTTTTTCCCAGAAAAAACTAAATTAACTAGAAGCCAGAGTTCCTGACATCCCTGGAAGTTTGGCTGCAGCTCTAACTAAAACCTGATTTCCTGCAGGCAAATGCAAAACATGAAGATTGACATCCCTTCAGACAGAGATGTGGTATCACACTCCAGGGACACAGGAGTCAAGCAGTGCATCCAGTCCTTGCTGAAGCCTCTATGGAGCTGCATATTAGGGGTCTAGGAGATACCCTGCCTTCACCTGTGATTTGATCTAGAACCAAAATGTTCCATTGTCCATATTTTTTCTTCCCAGCAAATTTTTGTCCATGTCCCTCAGGCAGAATCTCTGCCCAGCTGTTCCCTGGCATGGTGTTGATGGACACCATGGACACCATGCCCCAACCCCTGTGCCACACATATTTCTGAGGTAATGTCTGCAAGGTGTGGCCAGTCCCAGAAAGCTGGGGTACATGGCTAAAGGGGTGCCTTCATGGCAGGGTTACAGAGATAAACGTGTCCTCCTGGAGTCTAGAGGGTGGCTCATGACCTCACACACTGACAGTTTGATTCTTTGAGTAGAAAAACACTAAAATCAGGCAATTGGGATGCACCTGCTCTGTTGCAAGAAGCCAGACCCAAGCACTCTCCACAGTGCTCGCTGGGCTTCCCACTACCCCCAGGGAAAACGCTCCTACGTGCCCAAAACCATCCTGCCAGTCTTAGGTTTGCAGCAGTGGCTGTGAAGTGGAAGCCTGGAGAAATTTTGTGAATTAATCTGTTCCAGGCAGTGAGCAGAAGACATGGGTTGCTCTCCCCTGCTGCTTGCAGAGCCTCTGAAGGCAGCACAGCAGGCAGAGCCACTCTGCTCCCGCTGCCCAGGCTCTCCCCAGCAGCTCTGCAGAGAGCTGCTGTCATACTTAGTGGAGCATCTAATTCTTGCCAGCCAGCCAGCAAGGCAGTGGAGACAGGAATTCAGAGATGCCTCAAACTCTGGGGAACACTAGTCAGCAAGCTGCTGTCCAACAAGCGGCAGTAATCTGAAATAAATCACACAAGCCCGGCTTTTTCCAGCAGAGGCTGATTATTCAAAAGTAAGGACACATCCAGTCAATGAGGCATGGTGCTGCTAAACGGTTGGCTCAACATGAGTATGAGTAAGTACACTAAAACAAGTCTTGCTTCCCTGCAGAGTGAAGACTCAGACCAGTTCTTGAGAAGTGAGAGCACAGGCCCTGTGAGCAGAGGCAGGAAAATTGATTTCCATCTCACTGTTTAAATTAGAGAAGATGGCCCCTGTCTAACCCACCCTTACATCACTTGGGTCATGGGTTCTCGTGGCAGCCAGGGATTTTTCTGACTCAAAGTCCTATGAGATCCCACTTGTTTTACCAGAACAAAAGCTTCTCCTCCCATGTTGTTTTCATTCAACACTCAGGTCAGGAAGCTGCAGCCCTGCAAGGATGCAGAACCAGGGTTATCCAGCAAGGAACTGTAGCTCCTTCTGGCTCCTGCTGCAAAGAAGCCTCCCTGAAGCAAGGTTTTCTGATGGGGTTTTAGCACTCATCACACCCAGGTAAAATAATTGCATAATTCTATTCTTGCACCACCCCCTCCCATGGGAACACCAGGCTGGACAGTTCTTCCAGTAAAAGTGAGGGTCTGAGAAAAAAAAGCATATTCCCAACCCTCCTCAATTTGCCTCCTTGAGAAGCATTAGTCAGGCTGATTGTTCTGGCCATCCATCTCCAGCCTGGCATTAATCAGTCAATTGAGCACACGTCCACAAACTGCAGGGCACAAGGGCAGGAAGAAAAGCTAGATTTTAATTTTTCATGTTTATCATGTTCACAGTTCTCCACAGCATCTCAACAATTTATTTCTGTTCATAAAAGACAATTGAGAAAATTAGTTGGTTTCAGTTTAACAAGGTACTGATCCAATTTAGCGGAGATCAAAGCAAGCAGTGTGGCAAATGCAAAATGGTGAAATTAAGTTACTTTATTAATGCTCAATGCACTTGCACCAGAGTGATTGACTATCCATTAGGTTTACTGAGCTGCAATTAGCAATTATAAACTATAGCCTCCTCTGTGTGGGCAAGTAGAGGTCTGAATCATGTTCCTACTTCCAGACAATGAATATTTCCACCTTGTAAAATCTCACTTGATGTGAGAGTGCAACGTAGTGGCCTGTTACAGGAAGAGTAGGTAGGACTTTACCTGTGACTTCTTTTTCTGACTGATGCCTCATAATATAGTGAAAAATTATGCATATGCTAATGATCGTCACTGTTATGCTGATGGGTAACTTGATGATTGGCAGTTGCCTAAAATTTGAAGAAAATCAGAAATGAATACATTTCTCTCATCCAATTTGGTGGTTTGTCTATCAGCCAATAACCCCCCTCATAATCCATTACTGGCAAAAATCAGTGGTAGCCATTCTGTAAACAAAGTGATCAGCAGAGTAGGTGGAGTGGTTTGCAAGCTTTAACTGAAATCTGGCAGCATGAGAAGGATTTGTGTTCACATTAGTGCCTTATCTTTGTGTCTTCTGAGGCAATTCTATGATCTTTGAATTCTCTGATGACAATTATGTCACTTTATTCATTATTTCTCCTTCCTTGATCTTTCTAAATGTTGGAGAATAGGATCTTTATTTATGTAGTATTCATCTGTTCCTTGTTCTTCAGGCTGATAAACCTACAGTCATCTTAAACATGCCAAAGTATTTTTGTTTCAGCATGGGCTCCATGGATTTTATCCTGCACAGTGATTGTGTATGCATGTGCCTGCTCATTTCTGTGCCTGTTCTCCCTTAATGACTTTTGATCTTACTGTCCAAATTAAAGCAAATTTGACAGCCAGGAAAATTCTTAAATATACCAAGTTCTTACAAGTCTTTTGAAAGTAGGTTGTCAGAAAGAGTAAAGAGAAGCTATTACCAGAGAAAAGCTGCCTTTTCAACTCCTACCAGACATCAAACAAATCTACAAGAAACAACAATGTAAGAAAAAGTTCAATTTGGCATTTACATCTTGTTAGACATCAGAGAACCTAGAAGACACACAGCCATAACAAACCAGGATTCCTGCATTGCCTCACTTAGGTTTTGTATCTCCTATAGTCCACCTTTGAATAAAAAAAGTATTGCCTTTGGTGACTGAGTGTGATCTGAGAGAAAAGGAGGAATGAAAGAGCTTAAAATGGAAAGGCACAAAGAGAACATGGAAGGAAAACGGATAACTTGTGGAAGATTTGCGAAGGTGATGGTGCAGGGGGCATGGGCTGTGAGCAAGGGCAGTGATGGAAGAGTGCTGTGTCAGTCCTGTGTGTTTGGTGATTTATTGAAGAGCACCTCAAGTGTCCCTACCTTGGAGCTGTTTATTCCCAGTTTTATGTAATAAACTATAACAGCCCCACTGAATTTCTCATTAGGAAACAGGGTGCATGCCCAAATTGCTTATTTCTATCACCCTAAACTCTTTTAGACAGACTGCTTTGGTGTATTGCCAAATTAAATGCTCAATTTTTCCATTAGCTGTGCCCATCCAAGGATTGTCATTGCTTATTCTCCATTTTAGCTATATATATTATGTACAGACCTGCAGTAAAAAGATTGACTCATTGGGCAAATATTTGGGTTTCCATGTTTGAATTTGCCATTTTACTTTTAACATTTTAAGTCATGCTTTGGATATGTGCAGACATTCATGTGAATTCACATAAATGTCCTTCTAGACACACAGACACATTCCTTCTGTATGAAATTAGGAGTGAGTATAAGTATATATGTCATCTGCCAGGAGATAACTTGCACATTCCTTTTGGAAGAGACATCTGGTACAATTTAAAAATATTAGCTTTGCTACTAAATCTTAAGCTAAAAAAACAAACCCTTGCCAAGTAGAGAGCCTTACAATTTGTGTAACTTGATTTTCCATGCTTGATGGCCATATTGTTCAGTGTTTAGTATTTATTGAGCTGCATTTGACATCAAGAGTTCTATTTACATTTTAGTCAAACAGTTTGAAAGTTGCTAAATTGGCCATGTGTCTCCAAAATGTGCTTGGCTTTTCCCCACACACACCTATCCATCTTAGTGACTCTGTTATCAGCACAATTATTGGTTTTATCTGCACTGAGAAGCTGTCAGAAGCACAGTGCTGGTGCACAATCTATTTACTCTGCCAAGATAAAATGACTGATGTCCCTATGCATGGGGACTCGGTATTTCCTTGGAGCTGTGTAATTTGGGAAAGATTGGAGCTGCTGTCTCCTGTTAGAGCTCCTTCTCTGCTGTGCTTCATTGCTTTCTCCCCAAAGTCACTGAAGAAGGTCTCTGCACCCCTCCTTTGGGAACTCTGTCTGTCCTGAGGAGCAGGACCTAATTTACATGTAGGACACTAATGACAGGAGGGAAACTAAAATAAATACCTGTTCAGGGAGTGGGGTTGTATTCAGGCCACAGAAGTCCATATCACAGAAAATAGAAAGCATTCTAAAATTTCCATTAATAAAAACGTACACACCACGTCCTAACGGCACACACGAGTGAATACTTGACAAATAGTGCTTAAAAACTAGTGGGGATTCATGGGATGTTTAGGTGGTTGAAGAATATCAAATCCAGAAAGAAGTTTTGACAGTTTAGGCAAATTTACTCTCTTTAAGCAGGCAACCTGCAAGATGTGAGGGGATGATGAAAAACTGTTTACAGTCAACAATGCCAGTCCTACAAGACATGTTGAAATTTACAGCATAATAGATGAAGACAGAAGAAAAAGGCTTCAGTAGGCCCTTGCTTCCTCCTATAGCTCCTATCATGAAAATGAGGCGAGCAGGACTGGATTTCCCCCTGGGGATCCCATAAGAGAGATGACATTCCTGGCCCTGAGGCCGTGGCTGTCACGAGGGGCTCCTCCTCTCAGAGCAGGTAGAAGCACAAATCTTCACAGCAACACACAATTTGCTCTCTGACAAAAGGGTCAGGGTGGCAGGGGGCAGTTAAAGCACCTGCCAGCAGAACACGACATTGCTCTTTACATGATAATAAAGAGCATTTGTAGCTGGCTCTCAATTCACTTCCCATTTTGTTCTTCACCAAGGACAGTTAAAAGCGATTCACTTATCTCACTGAAATTTCGCTAATATGCCATGCCAGAAAATGAAAAAATCCTTTGTGAGTCATATTCTATCAAATCCATTATCATCTTTTGAAAAGACAACAGTCCTCCTCCTCTCTGGAGAGATGACATTTCAGCTCCAGGTGAGGCAATTACAGAGCTGATTGCAGGGGATGGAAACTGCTGTACCAACTCTCTGATTAAGAATTTGATTTGTATTTATTTATGTTTGATATGTGTTTTATTTAGATTTCCCATAACTAAAAGCAATTTGCATTACATTAGGAGGTTTCAAGTGACCAAACCCTCTTTTTTTTTTGTTGTCATGGGTTAATGGTAAATATCAGAACTTTTCATTTTTCAATTGGGAATTCGAGTGTGTTTCTTAGTTCTGCCTCATATAAAAATCACTGCATTCATTCTTCGGCACAGAGAGATTTTGGATTCAAGAAAATATATGTGTTTAAAGGAACACACAGAGGAAGCTTTCTAAAATCTTTGGTATCTTTTTCTAAAATCTTTGGTATTTTTCCATTCACAGTGTTGTGCACTGTTACATCCATCTATTACTCATTCCTTGCATAGTCCTTGCAATTGCTTTGTTAGCTAAGCTTCTACCTCAGAAAATGCAAAGATCTTGAGGCTGAGTTAAAATACCTCTTCTTTAATGGCAACTTTAAAAAATCTATTTAAAAAAATAAAAAACCCCTGAGTGAATTGTTACCTGGTCAAAGTAGTGGGCCCATTAGAACTACTCCATCTGAACATGTATCTGAATTTTGGTTCAGGTTCTTGTGCCTTGAATCTGTGCATTTTCAAGTTTCCTCACCCTGGATCCCAAAGGGACACTGCAGGGACACTGTGCATTTGCTTCTACTTGGTCTCCTGTGGGATGAGCACCCAAGGGGGTCATTTCTTTCCCTCTGCCCTTGTTGCATTTCCATGTGTATCTTAAATGCCTTATCAATCAGGCTGGGAACAGGAGTAGCTCCATACATTTCACCACAACAAACTCAAAATAGTACTTCAAATGTGTAATACACATCTTGATTTGCCAAATCTTTGTATTTTGTGGGGAAAGGGGGACTGTTGAGGGCACTCCATGAAGGTGGAAGTCGTGAGGAGAAGATTCTCATCCTAATCCAGGCTGGCTGAGAAGACATCAGGGATGCTGCGCAGAGTCTGTGTCTCTCGGGTCGTTAACAGACTGGTAGAATGAGCATCATGATGTCCACCAGCTACTTCCAGGGCTGTAGGTGCTGGTGATTGAGTGAATTAATTAGCATTCCCCTCGGCTGTTGGGATTTCAGGTCTCTGCACCTAAAGGGTGATGGTTTGGCTCTTTGTTCAACCACTCATGTCTGTAGTGAGCTGCTCACCACAGCACCACAACCTCTGACCTAAAAGTAACTCAGTTTTTACCAGGAGCAGTAGAGCTGGAAATGTGCCAATCTACCCTATAATTAACAAAGCTAATTAGCAGGGCTTCAGGCTGGCCCTGACTGAGCTTTCTGGTAACAAATCCGAGACCACCTTAGCTCTTCATCTAAGGCTGAGAGAGGTAAGAAATACACTTAGAAAATGATGATGGCAGCAACATTTATAGGAAAAACACACTTAGCAGAGATATTACTTCCATTTTTCATGATCACAGATACCTCAACACTGTTAGCTCCGAAGAGCTGTCCTGGTTTTGAAGCTGTGTATTCCTGCTGTCACTGCTCCTTCCCCATCAGTGCTTTGGGACATCTTCCCCTCAACACTTTCATCTCCACCAATTCAAACTGGGTCTATTTTTGTTCCTCATCCCTTTTCCTGACTTTTAAAGATCTTTAGCAATATTTCTGTAATCTCTAAAGTTTGATTGGCTTCCAAGGCAACACCATCTGCCTATTTAACTAATATGCTTCTCATGCCTTCTTCCTGATCACTAAAGGTGATGTTAAATAAGAACAATCTTAAGACAGATTCCTCTGCTATATTTTTTAGCTACAATCTGACAGTTTGATGCTTCCATTGTTTACCATCAGTCAGCCAATTTTCTGGCCAGCTATGGTGCTCATATCCAGTTCTGCTGAAATGATTTTCTTCAGGCCAATTTACATTTAGTACAGTAGAAAATTAATCCTGTGGTAAGAATGTTGTGATGAATTGTTCTCTGCTCATGCTTGTCTTCTCCACTGAAAATGGAACAAGCTCTATATCCCACCTTGACTCCATAAAATTTTGTTAGATTAATATAAATTTCTACTTCTCTCCTACTTGTCTAAGATACACCATGGCCATTTTCTTTCTAATTTACTTGGAGAATTCAGGAGTGCAAAATTGTGTTAGAATAACAGACAATCTCCATTGAATGAATTCTTACCATGTTTTATATTAGCAGAGATTTATTTGTAAATAGCTAACAGAGGGTTAATAAACAGTAATGTGTATTAGAAACATCTATATGATTATTCCAAAATTGTTACATCACCAGTAGACATTACCAAGGTTTGAAAGCAATTTATTGACCTAGATAACAATCTGTGTGCTTAATTGAAACATTCATTATTCACTTAGTAATCTTTTATGAACCGTTAAGAAAATAAATGGAATGTGAAGTGTGACAGCAACTTCCTCAATAAGGTTTACACAAACAGGACAAAAAACCCCCCCTAATCTCTGCCTATCTGGTCTAATCTCTGCCTCAGGTTGTACATAAAGTCCATTGAAACGGCACCAATTTATTATTATCTGTACTCCCAACAGAGCACGTGAACTCAGCACGTGGATGGGCAAAAGTGAGGTTTTCTTAGCAAGCCCTGGGGCTGGGAGGCTCTGATGAGGACCCTGGGCTCATCATGTTGTGGAATAGAAACAAAGAGGGGAAAAAACCCCAAACAGAAGTCCCTTCTAGTACTTCCTACCTTACCCTTCATCCTGGCCTCTTTGAACTAGAACTGTCCCAGCAGTCACATCTAAGGGAAGAAGGCTCGAATATTCTTAGGAGAAGTGATTTCAAGTGGCCTTTGTCCTCGTCACGTCAGCTGGTAGAAAGGACGCTGAACAGCTCACTCCAACAAAAGATAAGAGAAGAAAAATTCACAATGCCTTTTGGTTTGAGCAGATTGTGGTTACTGCACT
Organism: Phainopepla nitens; assembly: GCA_013400175.1. NCBI lineage: Eukaryota > Metazoa > Chordata > Aves > Passeriformes > Bombycillidae > Phainopepla > Phainopepla nitens. Next base: position 534,108 of record VXBQ01004623.1, on the reverse strand, counting down.
GCCATCACTCTTCCAAGCACGTTTTTCCCTTGAGTGTTTTCTTTTCAGAGCTCTCCATGGCATTTTTCATTATATTAATATGCTCTTTATATTTACTTTGCTCTTGCAAAGTGGCACGTGCAAAGGAAAGAAATTTATCAGAGTCAGTAAGTTTTTCACTGCAGAAAAAAAAAGCCATATAAAAACAAGCAAAAAAACCCCAAAACAAAAACCAACCAGACAAAAAACCCAAACAAACTAAAAACCCCCACCCCCAACAAAACCAAACCAAACAAGTGGGATAAAGCAGCAGTGATTTTGGTTTTTGCAGCATTGATTCTGCTTCTCAAAATCAAGATAACTGTAGGCTCAAGATTAAAGGAATATATTTCTTTGAAAGAAAAAATATTTAACTTCTTTGGTTTCTGACTTCCATGCATCCACAACAAAAACCTCTTACTTCTATGACTGACATAAACTGACTGCTATTGCTGGGGAATTGCCAAAAACTGAAACCTAAAAATGTGTCAAAATAGTCAATACCTTCTAATACACAGTAAAGAAATTGTTTGTGTTCACTGCATAGACTCTCTTACAGATGGAGTACTCCAGAATTCTGTGCTGCTGTTGAAGTATTTTTCCTCCATATGTAGAAATGTTGATGAGAAATAGCTCGTTGAGGATCATCTCAGCTCGATTAGCTGCCAGCCCTTGACATCATGGCCAGGAGTTTCACAGCAGCGTTATCCTTATCCAGCACTTCCCGGAGAGCAGGGCCTGTTCCCTGCTGCTTGTTAGAGCCAGTGGTGTTTCCAGCAGCAAGGAGACACCTTTTGAACCATCCTCCAGTAATGAGGGGATGAAACAGCTCTGGCAGGATGCTGAAGGAGAGAGATCCACTCCTGCTGGAAAGGCGGCTGCTCAGCTGGCACAGCTGATGAGGGGGACAGTCCTGGAATCCAACTCTTTCACAAAGGCTTCAAGCTCCATTTTACAATTGCTTCTCACCCAGCTAATAGAAAGCTTCAGTTAATTTCCAGATTAAATCTATCCATGATCAATTTATACTTCTTTGCACCCGTGTCAGTGGCACCATTTGCTCACAGGGTTCTGTTCCTTAGTTCATTTATAAAGGGAAATCAGTTTCCCCCTTTGAAGTGCTTCTTGTAGACAAATTTCCTAGTCCACAGATTATCTGACCTGCATGTCTCTAACTTGACTGAGTCTCCATTGAACATGAGTGGGCAGAGGTTCACCTGGGAATCCAGCACCTCACACAATAATACTGATCCTTCTTTATCTCTGCAGGATATGCAGCTTCTGTTATCTCCAAAGACTAGGTTTGACTTTTTAGAGCTGTATAAATCCAGTGGCTGAGAGTCCATTTGCAGATTGATTGATGTGTCAGGTTGTTTTTTCTCTCCTCTGCTGAACTCTCCTACCCCAGCAAGAACTGTTGCTATATACTCTTAAATATGTATAATTGTTTTATAATGTCAATATATTGTAAAAATATAATGACTCTGCAGTTTACAGTATTGCATTTACTTTGATTTTCATTATTCTAATGCCCACAGTCATATATTTATTAATCTATAATATGCTGAGCATCCTCTGAAATGAAGAAAATTTCTCAACTTTGTGCTATTAGCAAATTGAATTCACACACTGAAACTTTTTTTGTTTCCAGATATTAATGAAAATATTAAATAATATTAGCCCTAAGGATGATCTCCACTTTTGCTGATGGTATAAAATTATTCAGGGCAGTAAAAACTAAAACTGATCATAAAGTTCTGAGGGAGGAAGAAACTGGCAGATTAAATTCAATGTTGATAAATGCAAACCAATGCACATGGGGAAAACAACACTAAATACACATATGCAATGATAATCTCTAAATTAGCCATTATCATTCTGCAAAGAGATCATAGAGTCGCTGCAGATTGCTCAACAAAAACATCTGTTCATTGCCCTGCGGCAGGCTGGAAAGGTAAACAGAATGTAAGGTAGGAAAGCAACCAAGAGTAGCAGGAAAAGCAGCCCTGTGCCACTGAGTGAGCCCCAAATTTTCCCACACTTGAATACGGCACGAACTGCATCCAAATGGAACAGGCAAAACCCAGTGAAGACACAGAGAAGGACAAAAAGACAAAGCCATTAGATGGTTTCTGCACTGGGGGAGATTAAATGGACTCCAAGCCTTTAACTCTGAGAAGAGATGATGGGATGAGGAAGTGACAGAGACATAGAAAGGAGTGGCTGGCAGGAAAGGGTGAATGAGGAATGATTATTCTCTCTACACATGTAAGAGGAACTTGGGAGCATCAAATGAAATCACAAGGCAGAGCCTCTGTGGCAGACAAGGACAGGGTAGATGCTCCCTCCTGTCTCACACACATTGCCAATATACACACATAAGCAGTACCATGACAGCATTTCCCAGTTTTCCTTAGATAACTGGAATCCATTAGATGGGTGAGTGCTGTGTTTGGCAAGTGTCACTTCCTTGGACTAATGCTAGTGTTACCTTACACAACTAGGTAATATTTTGTTCTTTCTTCTTGCAGGGGGGCTATTCCATATCACTTGTATGGGTAAGCATTTGGTTTCAAATGGGATGCATTCTTTCACACTCCCTCTATCTTTTATACTTGGAATATTGCCAGCAAACTCCCAGTGAATGGCTGCCAATCTGGTCTGTGACTTTGGTACAGCCTCCATGAAATTAGTGGGACACAAATGTGTATTAGCAGGAGATCTGATCATCAGGAGATCAGTTGTCACTTTCAATGACTCTTGCTGACACTCTGATTCTTTTCATTGTCCTAAATGGAAAAGAAAAATAAAGTCTGGCAAGGTCAGCCCAAAAGGAATACTAGTCTGGGATACTTAGTTTTGGAAATTAGTTTTTTTCCCATTGTCAGAAGCAGCTGATCCTTCCAGATTACCTCAGGGTTATCTTAAATCAGATAAAGACAACACTTACACTGAAAGAATATGGGGGCAGTGGGGATCAGAACATCTTGTGTGGGTCCCACTCTACAGGTGGAGAATTCCAAAGATTTGCTAGACATGCACTGCATCAAAAGGAATAAAGTGCCCAGATGTCAAGAGGTCTCTGGCCACCCCCACAGAGAAGCACAACAGGTACCTTTCCCAGTTTATCTGTCAAATGGAGAAATGTGTCTGTGCCCTGGACTCTTAGAGGAATCGTAAATGGAAATATTGCCTAAATACTCCTTTGTTTGAGCAGGGCCCAGAAAAACAAGCTCTTGTGGCTAATCCCCAGCTCACTTGAAGCTACATATCCCCTTTTTCAGGGAAAAAGAGTTAAGGAAGTTTTACTAAAACTCCCTCAGTTTGTTGGAAATTCTGGCATGGTAACTGTGTATCTTACTTAAAAGGTCAATGAGAATCTCATGAATAAAACCTAACTTTATAATGAAAACACAGTATTTAAAATTTCCCTGGATCTCCTTGCTCAAAACTGATTAAGAACAGACCTGCTGCTATCCTGTAAAATGCTTCTAAATGAGTCATCCGTTCATCAGCAAAGCCCCAAAAGTTCAGATGCAATTGCTTCAGAAAGAACATTTTCAAAACTATGGCATATCAGTTGGAAGATGCCGATAACTTCCAATCCACAGGAGGACCCTGCTAAAAAAACCCCTGAGATAACTTTGCTTTTAAGGTTTCCCCAGCTGACTGATTAAAAACGTCACAACAGAAAATTCAAAGGTCACATTTTCTCAAGTGTCGCTGAGAACCCACTGTCTGAGAAATTAGATGAGATTAAGATGCAAAACACTGAAACACTTTGAATCAAATTTAATCTTCCAATGTTTTGCTAACTTATATTAAAAAAAAAAAAACAACCAAACTAAACAAGGTGGGAGGATTTGTATTTTAGGAAAACCCTATTGGAAGTACAGCACTGCCAATGGGATTAATAGACTTTGATTAGATTTTGTTATTTTGCTTCAGGAACTAATAGAGGTCTAATTCAGCTGAAAGCAATTTTTAAGTTTAATAGAAAAAAAAAAGGATTTACCGGAGTTTATATTTTCATGAATCTCTTCTAGATATCTCTGAAGGACAAAACTGAAGGTCAGTTTTACTGTCTATAGAAACCAATCAGAAAACTTGAAAAACGACAAATTTTCTCCAGATGGTAACTAAGAAAAGATTGAGGATTTTCATCCACATTTAGCAAAATCTTTCTTATACTAATGTGAGGCAATTTATTCATCTGCTCCTGGGCATAGCAGCTGAGAATGGGACTGGTAGTTTTTTACAACAAATAGTTGGTTTGAGGGACTGAGTGGAACTCCTGTGGGGAAAACCCTTTGAAACAACATGTGTGAGAGGCTGTGCATGGTCTCTCTTCTTGTTCTCCCTGCTCATGCCATTCTTGGGTACAGTCAGAGGAGTTTGTTTTTCCTTTCTGAGGTGTTGGCTGCAGACTGTGCAGGCAGCACCAGGCACGTTTTAGAAAAGGCAGAGAAAGGGGCACAAGCAGGAGGGTGCAAGAAGAAAGAATTGGGGGCAGCAAAGAGAAAAGCAATTCTCTACAAAGAAAAACATTAGAAAAAAACATAGAGAGATACAGAAAGGAATGCTTAGGGTATTCCAGGGTTTGGGATTCCAGGACTTGCATACAGCAGAGTATAACCCACTGTTTCACAACCAACAGCAATCTTAGAGCAGTGAAAAGGTTTGGGGTTATCCTCATGCCTAGATGAGGAAAATAATCTGCTGAGTCCAAAACTGTTGTCATAAGATGAAAAAGGATTTTTTGGTATGCAAGAGGCTCAAGCAGATTGGAATAAGGGTAACATGTCTTACTGAGATGAATGATCTGCAGAGGAATGAACAAATGTGCATTTGCTTCATTTTTAAAAGTTTGATTTTTCATTATCAAAAATAAAGCAAGAAAGTAAACAAACAAACAAACCCCCGCCAAAATCCCATCTGGCTTCTCTGCCTTCCTTGAAGTTCTGAGATATGTACTTGCTGAATCAGAGTATAGATATAGGGCCTTCTTTTTAATCAGCATCACAGTCACCTGCCACTGTTTTAATACAGCAGGAACTGGTTCCCCTTTTTTGAGACGTGCTATCTCCAGCCTGCAGCTCACATTCCCCAGCAGGAAAGCAGCTTGTGAAAAAATTCACTCTGAAATACCTCCAGCTCTATTAGAACTGAGAGCAAGCAGTTTCAAAGACTGTTTGCTTCTATGATTTTTGGGTTTGTTTTTGGGTTTAGCCTGTGTTTTTATTCTCCTGTTTAGAAAACCAGTTCCACCAGTTCAAGTTAAACAGTTTGCATGGAAGTGGACCATATAAAAGCTGATGGCTATTTTTAAAGGAGGTGTGAACACTGGTTTCTCTTTTTGCAGAGGTGCCAGAAGGGTGGAAAATGGGGACCTCAGTAGGACAGAAAGGCACCAAACATCAGAGCATGGAAGCAGCTGAGAGCAGTGTGACTGCCCTCAAGGAGACAGGGCAGGGGAGGGACAAGGAAAACCACTTCATCAGGAACTTGCAGGGCAGAAGCTGTGGGGACCACCACCTCCTCCTGGGCTGTTAGGATACCAAGGATGGCTATGAACAGGACTGTGATCCAGATCCCTGAATATTCATGGATGGAGGGCTTGGAAGCCCTTGCTCGCTGTCCCTGTGGCTCCATGGCATCCCATGGGAACCACATCACATTTAAGGTACAACACTGCCTGCTGAAGTGCTTTCAGATTCCCCACTAGCAAGAGATAAATCTGTAAAGGATTATTGAGCATTTATTTGTTCATTTAATATTTTCAGATTTAACAAATCCTGCAGATTTTGTCCTCTCTGCAGTATGCGGTGATTAGGATCTTTTCCATCACAGAGTGCTCAGTTTTTCCTTCATTCACAGTCTTTATTCCCTATGTGATAATGTAGTAGCATGTGACAGTACCACTCAACTTGACAGGATTATGTTTTTTATTTTTGCTTTTTGAACACATTCATGTCTTACAAACACTTGCTCTAATCCTCCTAGAACAATCTCTGTTTCAATTATTAAAGTAATTTTTAATGAAATTACTCAAAATTCTAGATTGGTGTTTGGAGCACACTTCAGCCTTGCTTGCTGTGGTTTTTCGTTCCTTAAGCAGTGACACTGAAGTCAAGGTTTCAGCTGAGCCACCAACCTGTGTCTGTGAACCCCAGCAGAAATCTTCTCTGTCCATCTCTCTACAAGCTCACTTGTGTATAAATTACTGCTGCAACAAATTTCTTTGATTGTGATTTTCTTATAATTTCCACCAGTTTAATGGAATTCACCTTCCCTTTCTAGCAATACGTTGACTTCTTGAGATGCCTAGATAAAACAACTTGAACTTCTTCTTTGTCCTTATACAAATCTCTACATTCTGAGGGCAAACACAGACAGCTGCTCAATTCATTAGATAATTAGACTATTCATAAATTGGACACACTTCTTCTTCGTCCTATAATAATTACGACAACTTCCCAAAAACATTTATCTGTTTTTTTCTTTTCACTCCACTGCATTCAAGCTCATTTGTGGCCTCTCTCCTTGTTTCACTTGGTTCCTTTCAAGGCTGGATGCCTCTCCCTAAAGAGCAGTCTGGTACCCCCAGGAGTGACAGTCTGGGAAATGGAAATCTGGCTTGTGTTTCTCATTCCAAGCCTCAGTGCAAAGCCTCTCCCTTCCTGCACTGCTTGGCTGTGGAGTCTGGAGACAGGACCCTGATGCTCAGCAGGACTGAACAAAGCTGAAGCAGTTCCCAACACATCCCAAATTCTCTAAATCCATCTGCAGCCTTTGGACTGTCTTAGCAACGTTGGAACAAAATTTATAAATAATTTCACTTGACAAACACAGAAACATAAAGTGCTGAATTTTGCTGTTGTTCAATAATAACATTCAGAAGTTTCACTTCCAAGAAATGCTTTGGACTGAAAGCAATGTCATGACTCTGGACAAGAGAGTTACCTGAAAATGACATGGTTTATTTTGCATCAAACCAAGGAAAACATCCCTATGACTTGACCCCTGTTTAATTATTTATCAAAAAGGGCATAATCTAAAAAGAAAACAAAAGAACAAATGGGCTCCATAATTATATTTTTTGTTTTGAATTTTGAATTTTTCATCCAGCAAAGCACAAAAATTAAATATCTGCCAGGCTCTTAAGATGAATGTTCTCCAATTCAGTGTTGCCAGCCTTGGGGTTTCATGGTAATTCCTACCCAGTTTACTGAATACCATAAAACTTCCCCTTCTTGAAGCATACAGTCAGTTAAGAATCTCATCTTGTTCCTTCGAAGGTCTTTTTCAAGCTCTCCCAGTCTCACTGGAAAGACTGGAAACATGGCCTAAGTACATACCATTGGTTTAGTAGCTCAATACAAACTAAAAAATCCCACATGGATTTTACTTCTAATAGCAGCTTTGAAAAGGGAGATTGGACCTGAGGGCCTAAGGAAATCTTCCCCAACTTAATATTTGCTTTGATTCTCCAAAATTCCCACTTCAGAGGATAGTCTGAGGGTATTTCAGAATCAGTTTCAGAGGATTTTAAGAGATCGTTGTTGACATTGCAGCTCCCATAGATTTCTTTCCTGGTGAACCCAGGAATGGGAACAGTAATTAGTCTCTTTTGTCTTTATCAAGGCTGAGCTTGAGTTGTGAGCAAAACACTGACAGCAGTAAAGCAAAGCTAAAAATAAGAAAAGAAATATACCTTTAAAAATTCCTGCAGCCTAGGTTGAGAGTTTAAGACACCAAATTAATTCAGGCTTAAAAACAATCAAAGAGAAAATAGGTGAAGGTAAAGAACAAGCTAAAATGGATTCCTCAGGCAAGAGGTTAAAACTAACTAAATAAAACCATTTCAAATTGTACAAAACTACAAACCCTTGCACATATTCTTTCCATGGCTGTTGACTGGGTGAAGACCCTTGACTCTGTAATTTTATACCTGGTTTCCTGAAAGAGAATAGCTGTGACAGTGTCCCTGTTGTGGCTGTGGGGCTGATGCCAAACTCTGGGCTGGGCAGCTGGAGGCTTCTGAGCCCTCTCTGCCATACCACAGGACTCCCTTGCTTTTGAATTTCTCTCTGCTCCACTGCTCTGTGTGGTACCAAACTCAATTAGGGCAATAAATGGTTTTGATTTAGCAGCAGTCAAAGGAGGGAAAGCCTGGCAAAGATCTGGAACAGCAGAAGACTCCTGATAGCCCAGTTCCAGCCTCTCCCTCCCCCACGAGGACTTAGGCAGCTCTCAGCCCCATAGATGACCTCTAAGAGCCCACCTCCACAACAGGTACTTAAAAGGAGGGCAAATAAAGAACAGAGCTCGCCACCATATGCTTAATCTGCAGGTTAATTGCTTCACTACTATTGTATTTAATTGTTCCCAGTGAAGTCTTTCTAATTGCTTTTCTTTTCACCCAATTGAGTAATAATAAGAATATTAATAATAAATACGCCAAGAGTTTTAAGCAGAAAATTATAAAAGCCATTTCCCATGCAAGCAGGTGGAGGAAAGTGACTATGAGGATGAGAAATGCTTCTTTCCTATGTGAATTAGAAGAGGAATAATAGCAGCTGGCGCAGGTAGGCTGACACAGCCACTGCCTTGTGTAAGCCCCTGCTGGGCGGTGAACTAATGACCAGCTGCCTCATTTCCCCAGTACAAACTGGAATCAAGCATTTGTAAAGTTGTGTGCTGATAGTATACACATTTCAATATAGCCACATGAATATTCATGAGTGAAAACCGTTCTACTTCTTAATAGCAGCTTATAGCCAAATGCCAAGATTCTTATCCAGAAAAATCTCTCATTTAGCTGGGTGGGAGATCTGCCCAAACTCGGGTGTTCAGGAGCTCATTTTAAATGCGCGTCACGCAAAACGATTTCCTGTTCTCCTTCACCCCCAGCACTAGATTAGCATGTAGAAATACCAAAACCCAGTAGTGGCAACTGTATTTTTAACACCTTGAGGAGCTGCAAATACTCAGTTCCAGAACAGTAAAGGCTCTTCCTCTAGAAAAATCCTCTGCTGTAGCAGGCAACTTCTCCAGTGGCTTGGTGTCTCATAGCCACACGACAGCCTGGAATGCCTCAAGGGGTTGGTGAATGGGAAAGTTGCAGAATAGTGGAATTTGCACATTCCCCAGGTTTGCACATTTGCTGCTTTGCAAAGCACTTTGTGCCATTTTTGCATGGAAAGTGCTGCTGGAAATGCAGGGCTCTGTGGTGGTTCCGGAGCAGCGCTTCCCCTGCGAGCAGCCCTGCTCAGCTCAGCGTTGTCCTTTGTCAGGCAGGGAGAAAGCCAGCCCTTCTTAATCACCCCCAAGTCAATGAGGGGCACTGCCACCCTGTCACTTGATGATTAATTACTGCATCTGCAGGCAGGGCTGCCAGCAAACTCGTGGGCATCATCCATGACGCATAAGCAGCCATGGATTTAAAGGGAAATGTGTATGGCACAGCAGAGCGCGGGCTAGGAGGGCACGGGGGGGCCTTGCCCCACTGAATCAGCATCTGCCACCCAGCAGCTGCAAGGCCAACAAAGCTCCTTCAGAAGGAAACAAGAGAAAGCCCTCAAGCCACTGGAGGAAACTGTGTTATTATTCATCTTCTGCCCAGTGCAAGTATTCAATCTCTTCCCACCCAAATGTTCCCAAGACAATGATTTTCATGGGTACATCTAATGCCACTGGTGCTGGAAATTCATGAGAGAAGCACACTGGGGATCTTAGAGTTTCACTGGGCTCTAAGAGATCAGGTTTTGGGGAGACCTTTAAGTACCACAACAGCCGGGAATTCTGATTTTATCCAGTGTTGTTTTATTTACCCTGCCTGTGGGCATGGCAGAACTGGAGAGGAGAGGAGAAGGGGTGATTAGTTGTGAAGATAGGACCAATAAATGCCTTTGCAAACACACACAGCCTTGTTGCAAAGAGATGTCCAGTAGATTCACAGGAAGGGGCAGGTTAGGATATCTGTCTTTTGAGCTGCTGCAGAGCTGCTTGTGCCTAGAAAAAAAGAAAAAAAGAAAAAAAGAAAAAGAAGAAGTGGAAGAAGATTTGGAATTAAATAAAGGAGGTTTTTGAGTATTGCTTTTGTATGACTATATCCTCTCCCAGCCTGACACACACCGGAGGGTAACACTTCAGTTCCATCCACTCCCCTGGGCCTGTCCCCTGGCTTAGAGCACACATGGCACAAGTGGGTGGCATTCAATTTTCATTGCTCCTTTGTCCCAAAGCTGGAGGCATCTTTTTGTTTTAATGGCACATTGTGTTCCTTGACAAGACAGAGCTAATGCCCAGAGTGGGATTCTATTCACATAGCAGCAGTGGATTAGAGATTTGATTTTCCTTTTTAGCAAATCAGTATAGCAGATGGCATTGGGAAAAGAAAGTGCACACACTACAGAGATATAGCAGAGCTTCCCAGATCCTTGCTGCATGGGGAACAGCACTAAAAGCCAGATCTGTGCAGGAATTATGAATACTCCCTCTAATTTTTTATTTGCTCTCTCAGAGTAGAGACCCCTGTGCCCCTAGATGCCAGTGCTCTCTGTAGGATCACAAATAGTTCAGTGGCATTCCAGTTTTAAGATCTCGTAGGATCTTATTGCTGTTATTGCCTGTTACATTCAAATAATGAAGCTGTGACATTGCAGGGGTGTTCTGGTTGCATTTTTCTCTGCCCAGGGTTTTCTGACACAGACAGGTTACAGTCAAACCTGCTCCTAGACCTGAGCTGTTGGTACAACTTTGTGAACAAACGCCGTTCCTCTCTCTGTGGCTCACCAGGAGCTACACACCAAACCTGACCTTGGCCAGGGAGTGCCCAAGGGCACGTGGCTGGCACTGTGACAGCAAGAACATCCTGTGAGACCCCAGGGGCACCAGAGATCCAAGGCAGGGGGTATGTGCACTGCTCATTTCCATGCAGGGAGATTTCATAGAACCAGAGAATACTTTGGGTTGGAAGGAACTTGTTCAAGGTCATCTGGTCCAATGCCCCTGCCATTTGCAGCGCATCTTCAACTTGCCCAGCTTGCTCAGAGTCCTGTCCCACCTGACCTGGAAAATTTCCAGGGATGGGGCATCCACCACCACTCTGGGCAACCTGTGACAGTGTTTTACCACCGTCACAGCAATACACAGCAAAAATTATCTTTTTTTTTTAATCCACCCACATCAACCTTGCTTTACAGCCATTCCCCCATGTCCTATCAGCACATGTCCATGTCAGAAGTCCCTCTCCAGCTCTTCTGTAGCTCCTTAAGGTACTGGAAGGCTGCTTTAAGTTCTCCCTGGAGCCTTCTCTTCTTCAGTTTGGACATTAAGTGGAGGAAATTTGGGATGCACTGTCCCCAGCCATTCAGAGAAGTCACAAGCAGTGTGAAAGAAAATTAACCTAGGGAAGTTCTCCATGTGTCCAGTACACAGCATGACAAGACACAACATGTAGGAACAGACCCCCTTCCTTTCTCCATGAAGCCACAATTTACTCAGACAAAAACAAAAACCAAAACCAAAACAAAATAAAACAAACAAACAAAAAAAAAAAAAAAAAAAAAAAAAAAAAAAACAACCAAAAAAACCCCACCACCAAAATTAGAAAAATCTGCCAGTTGTTCTGGGGTAAAGCAACATACCAACAATATTTTCCCTTCTTGGCTCTTGACATCCACTCACCATTATGGACTATTTAATAACTGAAGGGAAAAGGAGATGCTGCAATTTCCTCCACAACAGCTGCATCTTCTCTTTGTCCTGATCAGCCTTATACTGGCTTCTTACAGTTAAGTAGCATCAGGAGGGCATTATCAGCAGCAGTGCCCTTATCAGACAAAGCCACAAACCTATTTAAAAGTCACTGCATAGATTGTTTCTTTTCACCAAGCCAAATACATCTCACTGTGGTTCTTTTTCATGAAAGCATTCTGAAGTGTTTCGTGCAGCATGCTTGACACCTAGTCAAGTGTCCTTTGCACTGAGTGCTGCTGTAAGTCACCTCTTTGGAGCAAAATTTGTCTCTTTCACAGAAAAAATTGGAAAAAAGGTGATGGAGGGAGGCCTTAACACTGCAGATGCCCTTGGATTTTGTGGAACAGGATGGGACATGCAATTCCAAGGTGTTGGACAGGGGCAAGGTCCTCTCTTTCATTCATGGTAGTATCTAAGGGATAACACAGAGCTAAATTTTACCTATGAAATTCTGTAAAGTGCAATAAAGAGGTCTGTTTTGCCCAGAAGAGTGAACCTGGAGTGCTGCAGCAGCCCTGGGTGGTGCTGCTCCCTCTGGCTGGACCACCACGTGCTTCCCCCCAGCGAGAGCTGTGACATTACCAGGACTCAGCTCCAGCTCTCTCCCTGCTGTCAGCGAGCAGCTGCCAGCTTGTTCCTGCAGCTCTGCTCAGGGGCGGGTGTGTAGGTGGGCACTCTGCTCCTTACCCACTCCACACCTTGCTGTCTTGAAAATAATTGAAATAATTGAAAATATTCAATTGCGAGACCAATCGCTGAGGCTGCTACACCCTGAGTTTTTGTCCAAATGAAAGTAGAAAATTCATAGCAGCATTTAGAGTCTCTGCCTCTCGCTCCTGGCTCTCCCTTTTTCTATTGCTGTTATGTTGGAGTCGGAGTTTTGTTCCAGCCAAGTAACCTGTGGCAGTGGACTCAGGCAAGAGGACACTGACAATGAGAAAATTAGTGGAGGGAGACATGGAGAAAAACACAGCAACAAGAAAAAGAAACCTCCAGAAACACAATCTGAATGTTTCAGCCCTGTTTCAGGAGCTGTCTCAGAAGGCTCTGTTAAAGCAAGATTTTTTTGTGCTCCTACTTGTTACCTGAAAAATAAATAGGGAATAAGGAGAGGAAGTGGAGTGCTTGGGCTGGTTTATCTGAATAAGATGCTGACTTTTTTATGGATACAGAATTTCAGATTAACAAGGAGATAGATGTTTCTGACATGTTTTAGGAGTGGCTCCAGGGACACACAGGTTTTCATCAGATTGGATGCAGCGAGATTCATTTACCATGAGCCAAAGGGGGAAGAAGTGAGAAGCCATTTCTGCACTTGCTTTCTGCATGGCTCTCTTTGCTGTTGTCTGTAGTTTGAGTTGGATTCAAAGTGCTTATTCAAACCAGTATAACCTCTGTGATGAACGGTCATTTCCAGCTTTATTGACTCATTATATCCAACGGGTAATGCTGGAGGGAGTGACTACAACAGGTCTTAATGTAGCAGGCATTTAATTGTGTAAACATATTGTAGATTTATGCTGAATTTTTGGGAGTGTGTCTTTACAAACAAGTATGGGAATTCTTTGAGCTTTATTTTTTTCTTTATCTGTGTGTCTGTCTACACTTCCTATAACTTTTTCCAAGGCCAAAAATAAACCACTACATGGTCTCCTTAATTTCAAACTGGAAGAGACCAAGATTGTGGTGGGATCTTGTGACTAAAAATCTCAGGCTGAGTTTCCCAAGCAGTTCTCCTTCCCCTTCATTTCTCAGTATTAAAGAGAACACTGAGAATTGCTTTCAGTGGGGGAAAATGCATGTACTGGTTGCACTGCAACATAAAATACAGACTTGAATGCCAATTTTTCTCCCGTCAGCTGTGTTCTGGCAAGAAGCAGTGGAGTACACACCAGAGATGACAAGACTTTACCTCTCCTTCTCGTCCTCTTGCTGTAAATAGCCTCCAATTATTATTATCACAGACATTCAGCCAAGCTCTCTAATGAAAAGATTTTCCTTTAGCAAATTCAGAGTGGCCTCAGAAGAGTGTTTATTATGAAAACCTTCAGGAGCAAAGAAAGGATTTGGCAAAGGACTTGGCTGTGTAAGAGCTGCTGTCTGCAATCCCCGTGCCAGGGACTGTAACACACAGCAAACATCAGACCCACAGGTGCTCTTGATGCCTCCACTCCAGGAGCTCGGGAGCCACTGGTGGGGTTAAAGCACCTGCAGCTCTCGGTCCCTCTGCCCCGGCAGCTGCAGAATCTTGCAGGAGATGCGGCCAGGGGCTGGTGCTTTCCCTCAGAAAGGCATCTGCTAAAGGGAGCAGGGAGGGAGCTTGGAGGCCGTGCTAACCACAGCCCATCACTAACGCAGATAACAGCCGTCCTCGGTCATCTCCCTGACAGGGGATGTTTTTCTTCCTCACTGGAGGCCGGGAGGATCGGGATTGTTATTCACGTACCCAGCCTCAGTTCCTTTCGATGCCAGATGGCCAACAATTCTGATTCAGGTGAACAGCTCATTTAGCAGGATGGGGCTGACAATTCAGCGATTTCAAGAGCAAACATCAACTCAGAAGCAAAAAAACATAGGGGCCAAGCCATAAAATATTGAAGTAGGGGTGGGGATGCAACTGAGTCTTGCCTCAAAAAAAGGTTAACGAATTTTAAGGAACTTCAGACCTACTTAGGGGAAGCTTTTACTCACCATGCAACTGCTTATATATATATGAATTAAAAAAGAACGGAAGCAAGCTTTCTAGGATACTTTAAGACAATGAAATGTGTTTTTCATAGTACATCCTTCATGCAAAATGTCAAATACAGTTTGCAGAGAAAATCAAAGAGAAATCAAAGAGGAAAAGAAGGTCTGAAGGTGAAGTAGCAAGCACCACTGAGAAGTGACAGAATGTCAGAGAGCAAAGCTCCTCGTGCCCTTGGCTGTTTATTTATTTTTATAGCTGATAACTGTATGCTGCTGCAGAGACTTATTTGTACATATTTTTTATTTAAAAGCCTATATTTACAGAGAAAAAAATGACCCTTAAGTTGTTTATTGGAAACTTATCTCTGCCTCAAGTTGAATATTTCACTTATACTCACTACTGAGTCTGTGGTGGAGCAGAGAGAGGTATGTAAGGAGCACTTGAGCCCAGAGAACTGTCTTCTTTTAGTAGTTACTCCTCCTGCACAGAAATATTTTCAGATTCATAGTCTTCATTTGTTCCTTGGAGTTCGAGGCACAAATCTCACTTGACTATGTTACTCAGCAATCAACTGAACTGGAACTGGAAGTGTCCAAGGTCAAGGTAGGACAGGGCTTGGAGCAACCTGTTCTAGTGGGAAGTGCCCCTGCCCAAGGCAGGGAGGTTGGAACGAGATGAGGTTTAAGATCCCTTCCGATCCAATTCATTCTCTGCTCTTCTTTGGCAGTGGGAGCAGGATTTGCTGAGGACTTCTCTCCAGGCACCTCCATCCCACCCCAGCAGGACTCACCAGGCAGAAAGGAGCAGCCCAGTGCTGTAGAGCTGCAAAGGCCTCTCCTGGTTTCCAGCACTGCATATTTTATCACTGAATTGCCCCACTGGGGGGCAGAATCTCTCCCCACTATAGATTTATATCAGTAAATATGTAGATTTTCCCCTTTGATGCTGTTGATCTTAATTAAAACCTGTACGGGAGCAGATTGCAACCCAGTATGCTCATTTCCAGGAAGGGCAAGTATCAGCTGAGCTTCTAACTCTTGGATGAACTCTTTCTTTTGCAGCACTGTGTTATGAATTGTGGCCTTTGAAAAAGTTTATTAGCCTAGATTTACACCCAGTTTATTTCCTGGTAGAGAGTCTCTCCTCACATCAGCTGCCTTCTCCGGGGGCAAAGGGAATTAGACAGCAGTGGAAAAGAAACACTACTGTATTTACATTTAATAGCCTTGGCTTGATGCCCTGAACTTCCTAGGAAATATGCTGTGAGGATGGCTATAGAAAACATGAGTGATTGACAAAAGAACAGAGTCTCACTTTCAGGGTGCTGGGATGGCTGTGAGCAGAGCTCATCACCTGGCTGGCCACATTAAAGAAAATTTCCCCTGGCTCACCCTGTGAGGCATCACTGGCTTGGTGTGAGGAAGCCTGAGCAGGGCAGGAGCAGCAGCAAAATTGTGCCAATCCCAGATTTACACCAGGAAATGGAGGAACTATGAAGTCCTCCCCTGACCCAAAAGTTGATATTTTTATGTACTGCGGAGCTGTCTGCTCACTGGCTGTGAAAAAAGACAAAGAAAACCCCAGATTAATGCATGCTAATGAATTAGTTTAAGATCCTGGGTTTATTTTCTCAAATAGTTAGGTATGGTCCTCGTTTGAATGCAGCTTTTAAAAAAATTCCAACAATTATTTCCAGCACAAATAATGCCCGTGGAGTGGGAGTAGCATTTATTTGGTGCAGAGGGAATCAGTTCAATCAGTCATTTCCATAGCATGAAGGTAGAATGGGCCTGAAAAGAAATAAAAGATAACAATGTCACAATAAAGAATACTAATCCCATAATTAAACAGAACAAATTAATCTCTGGGACAAAGAAATATCAAAGGTCAATTTGTTGTTATTTGTGCCCAGGAAATTTCCTTTTTATTCTGATAAAAATAAAAAGACTCCAGTTTGCAGATACCTGTTACTTTTCAGAGAAAAATAAGAAAATCTGGGATTTTTTTCTGTTTATGTCCATCCATTGTTATTTTGATTGTGGCATAAGCACAGAACATAATGCATCAAGAATTGCTACAAATGCAGGCAATCTGAAAAGATCAATAAACAGTTCAGTGGATAGGAGAACAGAACAGTCTTGCAACCTTCCAAAACAGCATCCTAATGTTCCATTTTAATTAAATACAGATTTTCAAAAGACAGTTAGCAGAGCAAGTACAACCGAGCAGGTTGGGAATGTTGATTTCTTTTCCTTAATTGTGTTGTGAAGCCACCTCCACAGATAATAGGCTAACAAATTAGCATGGAGGACAAAAGAACACAGCAATGACACAAATGAATAAGGAAAAATGAGATGGAGAATAAGGAAGTGATGAGGACCAAGCCATGCTGATTTCTCCTCTCCCTCATCCACTCTCGCAGGCCTGGCCCACAAGCCCCCAGCGACAGCCAGCAGCCCCTGGCCCTGTGTCATCCCCTTGTCCTCGAGCCCCTGCTGGCCACTGGTGTTCTCCTGCAGCTGGTGTTTATTACACAGCAAAACACCCCCTCCTTGGCCACCCAGCCTTTGCTGTTTCCTCCCAGCTAGGACATGGGACACACGTTCCCAGAGTTCCTGGGCTTAAATTTAATTTTGGAGGCAATCAACTTCAACAGAGCTGCTGATTGCAGCAGGACAGGGATTAGATCCTATGTGAATAAAATAACATTTCTCCACCTTCCCAGTTCTAGTCTGCCCATGCCGTGCTCACTGTGGCCATTGCTGGGGGGGAAAGAACCACAATAAAATAGGCAAAAAATACATTTAAGGGAACTTATCAATGAATAGGCTTTTCTAAGGGTTTTTCCCCCACACACCTCAAATTTTTTCTTAAAGTTCCTACAGAAATCAACATTCAAAACCTGCCACAGAGCTTTGATGCTTTTTTTAATCATCAATCAAGCAGGAAGACAGCAACAGGATGCACTGTGTCATGTTTGTGTCATTGTAATGTGAGGCTTTGGGGATGTGCTAAAACCACATAAAAGTTTCCAGATTCAATTTGGATAAGCACTTCAAAATAATCTCACTGATTAGCTGAAGTCTTCTTAGTTGGACACACTTCAGGCATAGCCTTTGCCACTGGATTTCCCTTTCAGCCTTGCTGAAAGCACCTTGAGGAATGAAAACTTCACAGCCTTCTTTCTTGGGCCACTTGGAATGAGAAGAGCATAGAAGTGAAAAGTGGTGGGAAAAGAAGCAAACTTTTTTAGCATTTTTCACGGTTGATGTAATTTAATTTCAAAGCACAGTAGAATTTTTTAGGAGATTTCTCATTTTACTGGAATGATTTTAAAGCTTTCTGATACTGAGAGTAGGCAGTGGCTGCGTGGAGGTTTCCGAAACGACTGGAGAGACAGCATCCAAAGCTCTGCAAAAATTCATATTTTGATTAGACCTGAAAATTGAAGGCCTCTCATCACTTGTGGTGCTCTGTATTAATTCTGATGTAACACCAATTTTTCTACAGGCTGTGGTGGAGAGCAAAACTGAATGTCTATTCTTCTGTGATGTCCAAGCTACATTTTAAAGGCAGAGATGTGCAAAGGAAGGAAACACAGAGGGAACAAGGCTCTGCTGCCTTTCCTTTAGTAGAAGAGGGCTAGAGAAGCCTGCCCAGTGTGAGAGCTCCTTTGTTCTGGCAGCCAGGGTCCCTTGAGGTCCCATCAGAGGCTTTGCTGCCTGACCTAACCCATGTGCAGCTTTTTGCATGGTTTTCTCTTCCCTATCCTAAATCATACAATCCTGCCACGATATAAAAGTTAGGTCTGCATGATCCTTCATAATCTTATCCAGAGCTTGTGCTGGACCTCCTGAGCCAGCTGGGAGCTGGATATGCACATCAGCCTCTGTGCCAAGTCCCAGGGCTCAGGGCTGACACTCAGTTCTCTGCTGACCGTGCACACGAGGCCAGCCTGGAGCATGGGCACTGCAAACTGCCGTGGCTTTGCTGGGGACACTGGGGTGCCACAGCTCTCCCATCTCCTCACATTCCTTCCTCTCTCCCTGGCTGGTTCCTGAGCTCCTCACTGTTTTCTGCTGCCCTCACCCCACTGCACTGGCTGGTGCCTCCAGGCTGGTGTGCAGGTGCTGGGGTCCTGCTGGGGCTGGCACAGCAGCTGGCACAGCCTCACAAACTGCTTAGCTGCAAATTTCAAATCCACCTGCCCTTCTACCTTCTCCAGCCACCTGGTCTTTGAGAGTTTTTTGTTGTTTGTGGAAGTTTTTTTAATTTTTCTTTTTCTTTTTTTTTTTTTTATTGTCAGGAAACCCAAAACAGTGCTGTGCAAACCTGACTCTCCAGGGGCTGCCCAGCTGTGTGGTAGGTCATAGAGAGAGGAACAAACCCATCATGCTGGACAAGCAATTTCCATGCAACTGGCAGATATGAAGACTGACTCGCAGGCTGTGAAGACAGGAGGCAGAGGGGACAATAATTGCTGTTGGCCAGGCAGAACACCCATTTCATTACTGCATTGGCAGATCCCCCAAAGAAACACTGCACACAAGCCATCAATTCATATTTAAGCAGTGAATAATAACAACAAACATCCAGAGGAAGGAATACATACAAACAGTTCTTATTCCTACAGCAGGGTCCTATTGCTCTGCAGTTTTATCAGGGGCTGTCCTCCCTCCCTTGCCAACCTCGTGTGACATGTAAAAGAAGAGACCTTTCTGAAAGGGTTTCTCAGGACTGCTGAGCATTTGGAAATGCTCTGCTAATAATAGATCAAGAATTTTGGTCTAATGATCCTAGATCAGGCACAAACTGTAGTGCTGTGTTATGCTGCACAAGAGGTTAGTGAGGACATGGTAGTTCCCATTCCCGAGGCAGTCAGAGTACCCTTCCTGAAAAACTACCTTCTGGCAGTGCCTGATAAAACTTGGCCAGGGCACAGTGGAGTTTACTAGCAGGGATTCCAGTGAGAACTCTTTGAAAAACAAAAAACTGCCAGTGAGGAGCAAACATTCAGTGCTGAGGGTCCATGAGCTCTTCGTGTGCACCCCCATGCGCCCCTGACACTTTGAGATTGTCAGCATCCCTCCACTCCTGAGGTAATGGCAATGTTCTCATGTGCAGGACACAGCACTGCTGTGTTATTCTGAGTACAGCACAGCAAACACTCTGGAGGATTCAGACACATCTTGCCAGACACCACTCTGACACTTCTGTATTGATCACCAAGCAGCAGTGAGAATTATGAATGCCCTTTTCTTTTAAATTCCATCACTGCAGAAAAAAAAGGATGAACAAATATAAAGTTGAAAAAAGGATTAATTTCACTGAGTCTGGCCAGATCTTGGATGCAAAGCCACCAGTTCATGATTAAAGTGCCAAGTAATGAACTGAAGTAGTTCATTCAGGCTTCTCCTCCTAGCCTGAGACATGAGGAGTGAGTTTGTTTGCTTGATTATCCTTCCCCACCTCATCCTGAGGAGATGCTTGTTGAACGCTCCCCCCAGCACATGAGAAACAAAAGGGGGCCCTGAGAGACCTTCTGTGCAAAGCTCATGTGGGCAGAGCAGTTTGAAAATTAAACTTCCTCCAAGCGAAACCATCCGTAATTTCCTCCCATATGCCTCCTCCTGAGCCAAGGAATAAAAGTTGCAAAATCAACAGAGGCATCTATTTTCCCTAAGGCAATGCACAAGAGCTGACCTAGCAAAAGCCTGTCTTTGTTTTGCTGTTACAGATTTTTCCTTTTGCTTTGGTCTTGTTTTGTTTCTAGTGGTACCAATCTAGCTGTCCAAACTGTCTCTGTTCCCATAGAATAATAATCAACTTCCTAGTTCAACAGCTTTATGTAATGAATAATAAAAAGAATGTCTGAGTAACATAGCTCAGCAGCATTGTATCTTATCCATTCTTCCCTCATGAAGGAATTTAGAAAAGTTAAGACATCATCTAAATATTTTTAAAAGAGAGGAATGATGCCAGAATTTGATGACACATATGCATATTAGCAGTGGGAATAAAAGTTAACAGATATTAATGTTCTTCTCTGGGAGGTGGACTTTTTGCTTAACTTTTCTTGGAACAAACATAGTCTATGCAAAAAGCAGAGCCAACACTTATCTCTCTCCTCTATTATCTTATAGCTGCTTTGGCATTAAACTTTTACCTTTTGCTACTGTACAATTTTAGTGAAAGTCTTCAATTAGCTTCTGTCTACTTGTCAGAAAGCTATTTATCCCCCCTGTGGGTGTGATTTCCACATTTAGGACGAATTGTGTGCTCATCTTTGTGCAGAACCCTTCACAAGCTGGGGACCACAAAAGGTGCATTCCTGGCAGGTGGAGCAGTTGTCGTGACTGGCCAGGGATCATCTGTACCCACACACAGCACAGGAGCCAGCACAGCACAGGCTGCCCTTGCCTGTGTCTGTGAAGGGCTGCAGAAAACTCATGTTGCACATGGCCTTGAGAAGTCTTCTGATAAACATAATTTGCAAATAAAAATGTTATTCCACCCTTTTCATGGGTAGGTTGTGCTGTGTCACATCACCAGTTTAGCTGTCATCTCCTGTGAACCAGGGCTGCCTAACTGATATTTAGAGTGTGTCAAGAGAACAGCAACGAGGGTAACAGGGTTTGATGTGAACTTCTGCAACACTTGGATTGAGGGGATGATAAAATAAAAACCGGAATGCTATTTCCCAAAGCTGAAGCAAGTTATGTTTACTGTGCTTGTGCTGGTTCACCAACACTGCTGGTGGTAAGGACAGAAAGGAGAGAAGAAGGGCAAATGGACAGGGGGCAGTGCCAGCCAAGGTGGGAAGTTGGGATAGAGACCTGGGGAATGAAGGAAAATAATGGGACTCTTAGATAAAGCTTTAGGGATTTTTTGGGGGAGCTCTTTAAACATTTCCTTAATTGTGAACACGTCAGAACTCTCATCAGGCTTTAAAAAAGTACAAGCTAGCATCTATTAGACTGCACACTGGAGCCATTAACTCATTAAATAAATGGGTTCAATAACCCATGTCCCTCTCCCACCATGCACCCACAGAGCAGGCCAAGTCTCTCTGCTGACTCTCAGTCCAGCAACTCAGCCAATTTCTGGATGCACATATTTTGCTCTATAGTCCGTTCTCAAGAAGCTGCCCCTCCCCTGCATGCTGTGTACCTTCTAAGGGGCACAAACACCTCCCTAGGCTGGTAATGCCCTCTAGCCTGGATGTTTCCCCCTAAACCTGGAGGAGCATAGACACAGTGGGGCTGTGAGGGTGGGTTTCTGTATCAAATACACTCAGACAATAAGGCAAATAAAGATTTTTTTCCTGTCAGATGTGAGATGATAAGAAGACAGAGAAGTATACCATCAGCAAAGGTCACTTAAATTGAGAATTAGACCCTTTCCCCCTAATTTTTTGCCTGCTAATTAGACTCAACAAATCCCCCTACCCTTCTCTGAACTTTTCTCCTCTTCTTTCTCTGAGTCCTTGGGCCCTTGTTTTTGCTGCTGCTGACATGGACCCATGACCCTGGACGTGGAGCTGCTGCTCTCCCCTCACTGAAGTCAACACGCAGGGCAGGCTACACACAGCAAAGCTGTCAAGCTTTCATTTAACATGATGGAAAGCCTTGCCAAGAAGAAACACTCCCTTATTCATCACCACGCTGCTGACACCCTGCACGGACTCCCAAAATGGCTGCTTGGCTAAAGAACAGGTCCCACTGTTGTTTAACCTCCCCTCCTGGGCTGCAGAGGGGGGAAACTGTGATTAACAGCCACCATCTTTCTGTGTGCTGGACACTGAGCTCTGCCTTGGAAAGATGTCTATGGAGCTGAGATGCCAGAAGTTATCATGGCTTTGGTGTCCTTTGTAGCTGCGAAAAAATAGTGTATTGTGTCTTCCAAGGGTTTTGTATTTCCTGCCTGCACTATGAGCCTGCCCATCCTGCTGGACCTGAGATTACTTTGCCCATTGGGTCACCAGAGAGATCCCTGGGGTGACAAGGCAGGGCAGTGAGATGAGAAGCTGCCACATCCTGCCTGGTAGAGCAGGATCCTTCTCCAGTGGGCAGGAAGCATCTGCAGGATGGGATGGATGTGAGCCCAGACACAGAGGGTTGAGTGAAGGCCTTGTTATCCTTAACTCAACACAGGGGCAGAAAGGGAGGGGGTGTTGGGGAGAGTTTATAAAGCTCCAGGACAGACAAGAATAGAGTTGTGGCTGCTCCAACTCTTCTGGAGCTCTCACCTGGGGTTCTGACCTACTGCTGATCCTCCTTTGGGAGGGATGAGGCCAGGCCTGCATAGAACTGCAAGGTAGGACACGAGGGGCTTTATAACTGAGAGTGTGGCTGATGGTGTTGGTTATCCTGAGGTGATACAGCCAAGCCCTCTACTCATCAGTTCTTATTGCAAATAAATATGTTGGAGTGGTTTTGAAGCCCCCTCAGGAGCCTCTGTGGGGAGGACTGGGCTGTGCCTGGGCTGCTGAGGTCTGGATGTAGGAACTTAGATGCTTTGATGCCTGTTGGGTTAGGCTGAAGTTGAAAGGCTATCTGAGGAGCTGGAGGAAGTTTACAGCCATTTCTGAGCTGCTGTGTGACTGCAGTGGGGCTGGGTTTGTACCTGGTGCTGGTACCTGGCAGTGCTGGAGGCAGGTGTGCAGTGACTTCCTGCTCTGAAGATTCCTCTCCCCTTTTCTGCAAGAAATTATGTGCTCAGAGGTACCTAATCCTGGGGATGGGGTGGTTGTGTGGCAGAGGAGGTGGCTGGAGATGTTTTGAAGGAATGGTTTTAGCCCTGTAGCTGACATTGATAAACCCAAAGGACCAGATTGCCCTGGAATGTCTCGGGCCAGTCTCTATGATTTAATTCTACTGCTTTGTTTCAGTCATCTGCTCTGGTTATTTTACTCCATGTCACTTGAGCTCCAACAGTAGCATGGCATGAGCCATCTTAGTTCCTTTTCAAGCACTACTGAAAAAAAGGAGCACTTAATTCTGTCTTGCATGAAACTAGCCTTGAATTCCCCTTGCCCAAAATTTTACCTGCAGCTCCCCTGTCAGCTTCCAGGAAAGCTGCAGGTGGCTTGTATTGAGGGGACAGCTTGGGATGTGAACAAGCATTGGCAGGAGGAGTGAGGGATATTTTTACATTCATATCGCTGCTTTGAATGGTTTAGTGTCAGCTCAGAGCCTTCAACCACACCCATTCAAGACCTCTGATTCATCCTCCTGCTGAATGAACGGAGTGACCTGGAGAGGCTGGTGCTGGGGAGTGATCACACGTTTAGCTGTGCTGTTTCACAGACTGAGAAGCTACTGGTCTTGCATTAGCTTGACACTGTCATGTCTTTGTCTCTTAAGTGCTGTTTGCATCACCTGGGTTTCAAGAAGCCGGTAATTTAGGATGAGCTGGCAATAATTGTAGAGCACTGTAATGAGTCTCTAAAACTACAGTGCAACTAGTCAGCTAATAGCCACAGCAAGCCCTTTCTGGGGAATGCTGGAAATACCTTGGAGAGGTGAAATAGATTGTCTTTGTTTTTTATTGTAGCATTATGTTAAGAGCTTTACTCTTTGGCTCAAAGCCTGGTTTTTGTCATTCTGGGGAAAAATTTTCAAAACTGAAATGAAGTTTTTAAGACAGTTTGTGAATATTGAAAAAGCACATTTTCATTTTAAGTTGCATCATTGGACAATAAATCCATCGTTCTCCTCTGCTGAGCAGAGGAGAGTGGTTGAGGAGAGCACAGTTCCTCCAGGGATGTCCTGAGCTGGTAAAGTTTCCAGGCCTGCTGTAATCTCCCTGTGTCATGTGGATGCAATTTAAGAGACTCACTACACTACTCTTTACTGCAGTTTATTAAAATAAGAAATCACATCAGAAATGTGCACTTCTGCCACAAAAACTTTGACAATTCCGTTACGGCTCTACTTGATACAAAACTCTCCTCCATGAAACTCTCCAAGCTGGCACAAATCAGACCCAGCTGAAAAGTTATTTCATTAGTGGAGTCAAGCTCAGAAATGAGAAGCTGGAGAAGAGCAGCCAACTTTGAACAGGTCTTGCTTCCCAAAGCTCTGGCTGGGATATTTCCACTGATTTTTCTGTGATATTGGGTTGTTTTTCCAGGTGATCCCACAGAGTGGAATTCCTGATGGATGGCAAGGAATCGACAGCTTCAAAGGGCTCTTTCCTACAAGTCACTTTTTTCCTCAATGCTTTCTGACTAACAGAGGTGGAACTGGTGTTACTGATGTAGGCAGTGGATTCTCCAGGCAAACTTGTGACTTTGAGTTTGTGCAGAGGAACTGCCTGAGGACTGTTCTGGGCTACCCCCTGTGCCTGAGCTGGTTTAGTTAGTGACTCTGGAGGGACAGATGTGCTTAACCTGTGAAATGGAAAGTCAGAATTATTGCTGGAGAGTTGGGACACACAAATATGACAAATATCTAGTCTCGACTTTATGCTCTATCAATTCTTTTCCTAAACTTTGCACGTTTTGGACCTTGATTCCCTGCTTTGAAAGATGGGGCGTTTCACCTCATGCAGGGTACTTGGAAAATAATCTAGCATTCTCTGGAATCCTCTCCAGGTTCAGCTTAATGGCACCATTCATTTGAAGAGTCCCTCTGGCTGTTTGAACTTGGCCCTGACTGCTGTCACCAGCAATGGCAAGAGGGTTTTATCTGCAGCTATAATCTGCTCCTTGTCACTGGAGCATTAGCAGACACAGGGTTTCTCGATTCCTGCTTTGCATAAATGCTTTCTCAGAACTCCTGCAAGCATTTTTTCCACTTCTTGGTGTTATTTAGGCAAAGTGTTTTTGTGTGCCCTTCTGTGGAGGCTGGAGACTGATCTCTGCCAGGTTTCATGTGGGCTGTGGGGGTAGGTAGGTGAAATAAAAGCCCTAGAGCTTCCCAAAGGAAACTTGTGCTGCAGGATAGATAGTAAATAAAAGGAAATGTGTTCAAAAATCTTTTCGAATGAGAAATGTTTACAACGACTTTGCAATTTTGGCCTCTAACAAGATTCCTTTTGTTTTTCCTACTTCTTCCCTCTTGCTCTGAAGCCCTGCCCCAGCAAACAGAGGGTTTCCCAACTCCTTAGCTGGGAAAAGGAGCTTGAGCTGACCAGTTGCCATCATTTATACTCTGACACTACATGGGATATTTTTCTTTTGTACCTTATTGTGAAATACTTCTGAAACTGCATCAAGACTTCTGTGCTACACTTAGAGTGTTTCTATTTATGTGCAATGGTTGAGCAGCAACAACAAAATAAGAACCAAAACAGATGGCAGCACAGAGATCCTTGGTTTGTTCAGATGAGCCCAGGAAAATGAATATATTGATGACTGGATGATATGTGTCATTAAGCATATAGGTTAGTCACCACTCAGTATTTTGTCTGCTCAACAGAGTATGTAAACTTTTAAACATAGACCACTATTTTTGCAGGGTTTTTTATGTGGAATGTATCTTGTTATAAATGTTTTAATAGCATCCATTAATAGGACTGAAATTGATGGGAGATTCTATTGATGGCTAGGATGCAAAAGAAGATGCACTTAATACAGTAGTCTCAAAGCAATCCCTGACTAATTTTTAGGCTTTTTTTCCTTCTTCAGAAAAATCTTTAGTTGTATGTCATGTATTATGCCCAGGCTATTGTGAGGTAGAGCAATCATCTTTCATAGCTTCAAAATAGATATCTTAGTTGATTTCTCTGCTACCTGTACATTTTTGAGTGGTGAGACTTTGCAATGTGAGTTTTCTATCTGAAAAAAAGGGAATAAAAATTCTGCAGCTAGTAATGAGAAAAAAAGTGTTCTAAGGGCAACGATTTCTAGCGAAAATGGGATATGAATGAGTATAATTGGGTACATATGGTGTTTGTAAGTCTAACACTGAGTAGGTGACTTACTCCAAATAATTCCAGAGTTCTTGGAAGTGATCTTGCATCAAAGATATGAATGCAAGTCCTCTGATAAGAATGGATTTTTCAGATGAAACATCCAAAGTGTTATGCCTTGCATGGTTTTCTCTTGCCACATCAGTGTTTAGCTAGGAATCCATTCTGGGATTTCTGGTGTAATAAGAAAGAAAGACTGAGTTAAATAAGTGTTTGCAAGTCTGAAGTTTTAATTTTTAATAATATACAAATTCAGCCTCCTAAAAAAATCACAAGTTATTACCTGTGAATTCTTGTTACTTAATAGGCCAAATTTGCTCTGCTACAGGTGACCACAATGCAATGAGAGCTGCATGGGTATATCTAGGGAATTGCAAATTGCAAAATCCACATTTAGAACAACTTTTGAGTCTGTGTTTCTGCCTGGCTCTTTCCCTCATCTGGAACATCAAAGAGTCTTGTTCATTTTTTTGTGCTCAAGTTCCTATAACTCTGCCAAGCTTTACATTATGAAAAAAGGAAGAAACAAAAAGGAATTATTTCTTATTCAGTGGGACTAATAACTGAAGAATAAAACACTGAGCAATTTCATCAGCTAATTCCTACGGGGAGTAAAAAGCAGAAAACTTGAGCTTTTTGGAACTGGGTTTTAAAATGTGGTTTCTCTACTGAACAGTAGAGCTCTTAAGCATAGACCACTTTGCCTGATGATTTCGGCTTAGACTTTCTCTGTTGTAATGCAAACATCATAATGGTACTGTAAGTTGTACAGATCAAGTCAGATCTCAATTACATTTGTTACTCTTGTTTCCAGATAATGCAGCTGAACCCGTAGGTGTCACTGTGTTTGGTCAAGAGGAAGAACTTATAAATATGTGATGCAATATAGCAATTAGAAACATTTTAATTTCTACAGTATTCCCCCTCCCTGTTCTAGAGTGTTGCTTTGCTGCAGAGGTTGGTTTGAGTTTATGTTCTGTCAGGGAGAAAACACCTCCCCCATGGACACTGGTGGATTGTCCTGGTTTGGTCCTCTCCTAAATGCCTAGTGATGCTTTTTCCTCTCTGAATGCACGAGGAACCTGAAAAACAACCTTTAGTGTTGGTTGGATTAAAAGCACCACTTGTACAAGGGTCTTTTAGAGTTCATAGGAAAACTACTGAATTTGACTTGAGTAAGAGCTTTTTATTTTGTACTGAAATGTTAATTTGTCTCTCAGGCTGGGATTAAAGCCCAAGCTTACCTATACTTTTAGTAAAAATACTGACAGTAGAGGGGATGGATCTGCTTAAAATATTTTTAGAGTGGATCCATACTTCAGTTTGTTTGTGAAATAGCAATTGGACTTCCCTGGGTCAGAGGCAATCTCATAGTAGGAGGGTCCCAACTACACTTTCACCAGAGAAATGGGGTACACTCCTCTCTCTGAGAAGTGGGGAATGTCTCAGGGTGCCCGTGAGATGAAGGGGGCAATAGCTTTGTGGCAGCCCTTAGCTCTCCTATGCCCCTAATGCAAAAGCCCAGAAGTTAATTACCACTGTAATTTAATTGAAGGAATTGGATGCCTCTAGATGTGTATCTTCAGGAGGTGTAAGCTATCACTGCTGAATTTAAGATTTAATCTTGCATTGACATTTAAAGTTGAAACTAGCATTGAAGCTTCCAGTGAATTCATGGGTGCAGGTTTATCTTTAGACTGCACTTGCAAAGGAGCCCTAAGGCTGCCCTCAATTCCAAACTTGAATTCTCCAGTCAAATAACTGCAGGCTTGTCCCTTGGCATAGCTGGAGGCCTCTTCTCAAAGCAGCAGGACTCCAAGGACCTAAAACATTCAGTGCCTTTTTATCCTGCTGATTGTCTCCTTCTGGATGCTGCAGCCTCAGAATAAACAGATGAGCTAATCTGGGAATATCAGGCTCTTTAGGAGGAGTACTGTCATCCCTTAAGCACCATGTGTTTTCTTAGCTTTAACCTCAGGCTCTGTCCATACCACCAATATTGCCGTAGTATTTCTGTCCCCTTCTGTCAGCAAGTGCTGCTTGAACAAGAAAGGCGTTTGCAGGGCAGGGAGACTTTCTGTTTAGTCAGAGACTCTGGGGAGTGTTTACACACAAGGATCTCGTCCAGACACGGCCATGGCACTGCCTGGGTGGTGATTTGGAAGGTGAACCGAGTTTTGCTGGGTTGGGTGGATGTGCCACCAAGTGCTGCCAAGTCCCTGTGCCGTGAGCAGCCACTGGAGGCCTCGGTTCTGCTGCCATGCAGTTCATTAGCCTGCAGTAGCTCTCCCTGTTTATTTATACAGGCTAAACCTGCAAAAACAAGCCAGTATGTCAGAGTCAAATTACTTAGTGTGGTCTCCTTCTTCAGCAGGAGAAGATAGCGCTACTGAACTCATTCATCTCCCTCTCGTTCACTCTGAAGTAACACAATTAGCAGTGAGGAAGGGCTGCCAATCCAGTGAGCAATCCTGGAGATCTCGGAGCAGTAAAGCATGTTAATTAAATTGGCATTGCAGCAGGAGTTTGAGTTAGCAGACTACCAGCAGTCTTTCAGAGCAATGTTCCCTTCCCCACACAGTGCTCAGACTTCCCAAGTCTAGATTGATTTGGCCAGATTCTTTGCTGCCTTTTCATTTTTCGGGAGCTGTTCCTGATCTACATAACTCTCTAATCAGAAAAAAGATATGCATTAATTCAGTGTTTTATTCCTGTTTATAGGCATTTATGATATTTACTCTAGAATCTCCCACTTTTGCAATCTGTTATTTCTAAATGTATTTTCTCATTTTTAGGTAGCTGTGGGGCTCAGAGGCACAACTCAAACTTGACAGACCTTTTGACACTGATCTTATGAGACCCACCATCTAGATTTCTTATCTCTGCATTAATAACCACAGAGATGGGGCCACACAGTGCTGAAAAGTCTGTGCTGCCATCATAGCTCTGCTGTTTACCTCCAGCTAAATAAAGATAGATATCTTTTGGGATCTTGCTTTAAAAATATTGGTACTTGTTTTGTGTCTGCAAGAACTTTCATCACTTACTTCTTACCTTGTATGAGCCAGAACATTTCCTCTTGATGTAAAGCTGTGTTCTGGCTTCCAGATGATAAATGTTTGTAACCAGGCTTTGGCAGTATGAACCAGACACAGCTCTGTGGACATCAAAAGTGCAGTGCAATAACAAATTCCAGTGCAAGAGCAGTGGGAGGAAAGCCATGAACTTTAAAACTATTTTCTGTGGGCTCTACAACATAGTATTTTCTAGGAATGTTGATTCCAGCGGATACCGGTGTCAGGAATTAACTGGTAGTCCCTTGTGTGGCTGTTCACAGGAGGTCATCAGTAAAGAGGTCTGATTGATTCAATGACTTATCTTGAAAAAGTTCAATCCTTGGGTTTGCCAGGCCTTCAGCAGCCTGGCCCTTTCTTTACCTGGGTATTGCTGCTTTTGGAAGCAGATTGGGCGTCTCCATTCCTGTTAGTGAGCATCTGGTAATTGGGAGTGGAAAAGGGGAGGTAGAGCTAATCACTGCATCCTAGGACATTATGGCAATAGCCTTTGGAGGGAGATATTAAGATATAACCTCTTCAGGTGCCATTAAGGCAATATGTGGTCTAGCGATGCCTTGTCTGAGGTGTCAGATGAATGCTCAGTATCAAATTGGGGAATGAAAATGGGCACACACTGCCTGCAACTCCCATGTGAGGGTCTGTCCCACTCCTTCAGTATCAGAGGGGTCCCCTGCCCCTGTCCCATTTTGACAGCTTTGCTTTAAAGGCTGCTGGAACTGGTTCATGGGGGAGAAATCATTGTGCTTCTTCCTCTAAAATGGATCTGTAGGAGGCTGGATGTGCTGAACTAGTACATTTCTAAGGACAAAAACTCTTAATGTTTTTGAAGATTTTTTTCCCCCCTGTTACCATGTTGCCAAGCAACATTTTTACAGTATCAGCAGCTGGGGAAACTGAATGTCTGAAAATGTATTAAAGGAGAAGAAAGAAGGCACCTGTGTTGTCTTTTGGCTATACCCTTTCACTGCTGGGAAGGTGTACCCCTCACTCCACCTGTAGACTCCCAAATTATTAAACTAGAGCTTGGATTTATTCATCTTCATCTGTCTTTATACGTATTAGCACTTGAAAGAGATGCTAGATGGAGACGAAAGCCTTGAACTAATAGATTCTTAGATAATAGGGCTGGGACAGATCTGAGAGGTCCTCCAGTCATTTTTGCCATGGGAGGTCAGCTGCTGTTATCCCTCCCACCACTTGCAATGGGATGGTGGGATGACACCAGAGTCAAAGCTTCTACCTATAAATGTAGAGGTATTTCAGCCTGTACTCAAAACCCCCTTTTAGACCCTCAGCAGGTAACAGCTGTCTGCTCCTGTGGTGGAATTTGAGGAGAGGCTAAAAACACCTGACTCCCTCCTATTCTGCTGGCAGCAGAACCTGCTCTGACTAAAATGTGACAGCCTGAGGCATGTGGCAGAGTCCCAGCGCTGCTTTGGCATTTCCAGGGAAGCCTTTGTCTTGTATAATTTGTAGGATGGGACCCCACTGGGGACCCTACTGTACTGAATGCTGTTCAAACATTACAGCAGTAGAGACTTCTTGCTCTGCAGTGTTGAGTCAAACTTATTCTCAGACTTTTTAAAAAGTGCATGTGTTACCATAATTTTGAGCTCGACAAAGTTCAATTCCATTGGGGTAGCAGTCTGCCATTACAGAAAAAGATGTTTTCTTCTCCAAGGAATAGATGCCCAAAGGGGTTTTGCAATCACTTCTCTGACTCTTCTCAGCTTCTGCTTAACTTTAACACTAAAATATTTTCTAATCAAGGTCTAAAATCACATTGAGACTCAATCTCAAGTGACCTTCTAACCACTCAAAAATTAATGAGCATTGAAGAAAAGCTGAGCTCTGGATCTTCATATTTTGTTTTACAGTCTGGGTGATCTATGTTTGCTCTCTGCAGGGCAAAGGGAATTCTCTCCCTCCTTGAGCAGACAAATTGAAAGCAATAAACTTGGAGAAGACACTTGGAGCACTGTAGATGTTGAGTCTTTTTAACTTTCTGATTAATAGGATGGGCAAATAACCTTTAACAGAAAGTAAGAAGAAAAACCTTCTCTAAAAAACTTCTTAAAGGGTAGAAAACCTGTTTTTCAAAGACATTACTATAAAGACTTTTGTGTTATAGCTGAAGGTGTCTAAATCCCACAGCCATAGAAAGAATCCACTTAAGGTACTGCACTGGGTGTCTGGTGAAATATAGCTGAACAGTATTTTAGATGTATTCAATGTTTCCAAGACTTAGTCACCTCCCAGTCACTAAAACACAGGTAACTTTTCAGAGGGTGATGAAATAAATAATGCTGCTCCTAGAGATAATAGCTACTATGTACAATAAAGAGTAGATACAATTACTTTCTAGAAGAGTTTCTTAGAGATATTTCAAAAATGCGAAAATATTTCTTTCTAGCCCTCTAATGTCAGAACCTGAGGCTGCTGTAGGTGCAGCTGATGGGGTCCATTGCTGTGTGACTAGACAGAAATGTTAAGATTTTAGTAAAGCACTGAACTGTTTGTATTAGCAAGTGCTGTTAGATCTGTGCAACCAAGCTCTGGAATAGATTTTTCTTTTGGTAACTTCTGGCAGGCTTGCAAGGAGAGCCTATTTCCTTCTGAGCTATTGCTTTCTCCTCTGGCAAGGTTGCCTCTTCCAGCTCCATATTTCTTCCACTCTTTCTTTAAGTTCCAGCTACCTCAGAAAATGAAAAAAATCATCACAATGGCTAAGGATAACCCAACAGAGCACTCAGCTCCTTGGGGAAGGAGAAAAGAGAGAAACCATTTTGTTTTTGCAAGGACTGTAGACCAGTCTGACCTTCCCTAAAACACTGAACAGAGCCTTTGTTCTTTTCTTCTCATCTTTCTTTGAATTGTTAAAATATCCCTGTTGCTATGTTTAAAAAGGACTGGGGAATGTGGGAGTGGGTAGGCAATACCTTCCATAGAGCTGATTCTGTCCCCTTTTTAACTGCAAAACACTCCCTGATGAGTTGCCAGTGACAGTGGCTAGAGCAGCTTGAGCCTTTGCCTTACAGATGTTAGAGCCTCTGAGCTAACTTGGGGACAAGATCATGGGACTCTGGTAACAGTGTGGGATCATGACAGGAGTTACAACCTCCTGTTTCTGAAGATTGCACACACTGGTGACACATTTCTCCATGGAGAATGGAGAAATTTCCTCATTCACCCACAAGTTCTGCAGCTCCCAAGTGCTCTTTTCCTATTTCTCAGCTGGGTCAGTGCTGGTTGCCCTAAGAGTCTCTTTGCCAGCAGAGCTGGGGAGGAGGAGAGGGTGTCTCACCAAATAATAGAGTTTGTGTCTAATATCACATGACTTGAACCCAGTCTTGGACAGAGTGTTGTATGAAACCTGCTGTATCCTTAAGTGCTGCAGAGCTGTAAAACTGGCATTGCTGTTCCAGGACCCAGCTGTGTGTCTGTTACTAATCATGAATATCATATAATATAGTCACACCTTGATACTTTCTGTGGGGGGAGCATTGCCATCTGCCTCTTACTACAAATGATCATAATCAAATATTTGCTGAATTTTTCAAATTAATCTTCAGCAAATATATCCAGTATGGTAACTGCAGATTTTATCCAAAGCCCATTACCATCAGTGGAAGGTTTCCTGCTGGATTTGGCAGGTTCTGAATAATACTGTGAAAAATAATTAATGAAAAATGTTTCCCTCTCAGAGACCTGACCTTCTGCAATAATTACTTCATGAAATAGAATCCAGTATAGCATATAAGTTTTTGTCAGACCTATACTAAGAACTTCACTCATTACCCACTGTACTTGCACTGTGTAATGCACAGTGACTACATCTCTAAACTGTCAAAGCAAAAAAATAGTCTGAAATATTGTTGTAGGCACTGCAGAAACAGCTTCAGAATATCTCATGACATAACAGTGATGTTACATCTTTTGGACCCATGCAGCCTGGTGAAAACTGGGCCAAGGTCTCATGCATTCCTTAGTAAACCCCCAGCTTTAGGATGTGATGTTTCCAATCTACATTTGACCTAGACTAGAGCAAGGAAAACAGTTTCCACTTATCCAGCTGGGCTCAAGTTGGAAGTCAAAATGTCAGTGTGAGAACATGGTGAACAGGAATAAAGCATGAGAGCAAGGCAGACACCAGGGTGAGGCCACGGCTGTGAGCACAGGAGGACAACTCAGTGAGCAGGGAGTTTCCCCAACTTTTGGCTAAACTTAACGCAGAAGGCTTTTTTGTTTGGTTGATTGGTTTTTTGGTATAGAAAGATCTAGGCTATTAAAGGGAAGTTTAGTATATTGACTGAGCAAAATCATCCCATGAGCTCTTAGGGTGAAGGCTCAGTGTGTGCCAAACTGTTTCTGCTTGGAACTCTTTCCTGTTCTGTGTATGCTGGTGTCACACAACATCAATAAGCACTTCAGGCAATTCTGCAGCTGCTCAGGGAAAAAAGCATGTGGTGAGAGGCAAAGTTATGCTGTGGATTAGAAACTGAGATCAATATTAGGGTCAGTGGAGGGTTTTAGCGGTGAGATTTTTAAACAATTTAACAACAATCTGGAAAGGGGCCAAGGGATAAAGTGACAACATCTGCAGAGTGTATGAAGAAACACTGCAAACTAAATCAGCTTTCCATCAGGGTAGCCTGAGCTACCCCAGACCAGCTGTACTAAATGAAGCAGCCATCTCCAGGCTGGAATATGTTCATAGCTGCCTTAGTGCGGAGATGCTGCAGGACTGGGCAGCAGCTAGAAATAACTGAAATGGAATCAGGACTTTGTAAGAGGAAAAAAGGGTGAGGAGGCAGGAGAGAGACAGAGAGAGACCAGAGTTTGAAGGAAGTTGTCCTGGCTTAAGCTAAATTCACTTAGGGCTTTGTTTTGTTTGTTGTAACATTGCAAAATACATCTTGGGGATCTCTGTGAGAAAACATTTTACTGCAAATCCACTTGCAGGCTGTTGTGGCCGTTTTTTCCCCTCCATCCACTGTTCCATATGGCTGTGATTGATAATGGCCACAAATTATTATACTGATTATCACAGGAATCAAGTAAGGACCTTTTATGAAAGCGAATCAGCTTTTAACTGAGGCTTGCTAAGATGGGGCAATACAATTTTTATAGATATGATCAGTAGCAAATGATTCCACAGACATTTGCTGAGAATTAATTTCATAACAGATGCAAAGGCCAAAACAGTGGATGTAAACTGAAGAAAAGTTGGCTCAGAGCATCTGGTACAGTTTTGCTTCATGCTCTAGGCTGAATCTCACCTTTGTCTAACCTGCTCCTGTCTCCCCACCAGCAGCTGTCCACAGGCATATTTGTACAAGTGCAGCCTCTTGCCAGTGCATGTCATGGAGTTTTGACATCTGCCTGAAATCCTGGAGCTAGCTGCTCGGGGTGTTAGGATCTGAGTTAATTTCATGCTTGTGCTCAAGGATGAAATAACTAAATTTCTACTAAAGCTTTAAAACCAGGGTGTGACAGGTCGGTCTCCTGCAGGTCCTCTTTTTCCCCCTGTGCTTATTTCTGGAACGTGGTCAATACGCTGTGGTGCCCTGTGTGCAGATGGTTGGTTGTGCTTGCTGCTGGAAACAGCACCAGTGCTCCTGCTGGGACCAGCACCGATGGGCACAGGGCCACTGGGGAGCTCCCTGCCTGCCCAGCCCCTCTTGTGCTTGCTGCTGAAGCACCCCCAGCTCCTACCAGCTCAGCAAGTCGGACTCCAAAGAATTCCAGAAATGGAAAATGTACTTAACACAGGCTCATTCCCATGCCCTTACTTGGAGTGGAATGCTGTCCATGTACTGTCAACAACAAAAACTATCAAAGACTTAAAATTTGTGTAAATAGTGAAAATTTTCTTCGCTGCCTGATCAACTTGTGGAAAGCCTGACTCCTCTAGATAAGTCTTTCATTTTGCAAGCAATAATGTAGTGGTATTTGTACTACTTTTCAGGCACATTAGGAAGCCCCTTGCAGATCAGAGCTATCAGATTTCCACAGTATCTTTAATGTAATTTTCACAATGCCTCTTGGAAGAGTGTTGCTATTAACTTCTTTTCACAGGTGAACTGAGGCAAATGGAGTGAAGCCTAGAAAACCCTTCCTGTCCAGAGGTTTAACATCCCTTTCCTCCATCCCTAAAGAGCTGTTCCAGTATGAAATTAGTCCTCTATGTAGGAGTTATATTGAGGTGCAACCATCATAACATAAAGTATAGCCTTTTTTTTTTGGAGTGAAAGGGAACAGATAATTTCACACCTAGGAAGATTTCCATTTGGGATTGAGTTTTGGTTCAAATTTGGATTTGTCAGTGAGGAGAATAAGCACCTTATCCAAATACCAATTTTTAGCAATATTCTAGTGCCCTTACTCCACCCCTTGAGATCCTGAGCATGTTTGAGTCCTCGTGCACAGCTGAGTACAGAAACCCCCAACCAGATGGTTTTGCTCACAATGCTGAGTCGTTTTTGTGATCTAGTTTTGGTTCTTAAACTTGCTTCTAAGTCCAGCAGGCCATCTCAAGAGGAGCTGGATTTATGGGTTGCTGTTGAGGAGATGCAGGCCATGCAAAGTGGCTGAGATTTTATTACGGTCACGGTATCAGCAGAATTCACCTGCTGCAGAACTGTTTCTGAATTCCAGGTTTCCTTCACGGAAAAGCAGTGACACTTTTCCTTGATTGTGAATATTAAAGGGCTGTTAAAGTAAACATATTAAAGGGAACATGAAAATCTGATTAGAGTGCAGAGATTAAGGTAGCATCTCTTATTTATGTCAGAAGAGTACCAAGAGATGAGACCTTTTATTTAATACAAAGCAAGGTTGGTAGGTGCATCTAAACATTAAATCTATTGCTTGATTGGTAACAAATATGCTGTTCATTGCACATCTTGTGGACTTGCTGCTGTGGTTATCAGGAGTTTTGTCCTCCTCTTCTGCTGTCAAAATAGAACTTCCTCCAGACAACTGAGAATAAATGTGTACTGTTGAATGGCTTTGTTCTCACAGAGACTCATTGCCTAAGAATTTATCTTTAGCCCAGTGATTATAGCCCTAAAAGATGTACAAGGTTTTGGCTCAACAAGCACTTCATTAGTTCTGGTGAAGATAAAAATAAATTGAGTTGAGAAAAATGGTTGTAGGTATGACCTAATTATTTTAATCAATTAGAAACCTGGAGTGGGAAGGACAGGCAGTGCTTCTGGAGCATCGTGGATACAGGTCTTGTATGTTCGAAAGCCAGCCTATTTTTTCTACCATATCACTGGTTTATTAAAAGGTGTTACTGCACCCCAGCAGTTCTACCTCCCTCATCCTTAGGCTGTAATAACAGCATACACTTTCAACATTTATATCTCTAAAGAGACTTCAGCATGCAGAGAGCAGAAAATAAGATATCACTAAATAAATTGAATCAACTATCAGAAATAAGGCTGGGCTATTGATGGATTTTTAAGTATGTTCCATTTATTAAATGTCCCTATTTTTTAAATTTGTGTGAGAGACTACTACAGATTTTCCCATCTGCTGTAACTGTCACATAAGACAGAGCTGGGAGCAGTTCAGTGAAGTTCGGTGTTTTGCTTCTAGTGATGGCATCTACCTGACACTCTTGCTCTTGGCCCATTTCTGTTTAGGGGAGTTTATTGCCATCAGCTGTTTCAAATGCAAGACAAAACGGTATCTGCCTCTATGAATAAAAGAATTTTCTGCTCCACACTGCAGAAGTGACACTTATATTAGCTGCATTTAATATATGTTGATGGGATTAAAATGTGTCTTTATGAATAAAGTTTCCTGCTTGGGCAATGAAATGCTGTCTATGTAAGTGACAACATCACTAAGTGCAGAAGGCAAGGGATTGGGTTTGCTTGGTATTTGGTTTTGGTATTTGCAGGAAGAATGCATTGAGTTAAGCTCTTTTCATAAGGCAGAAGATGCATTGTTTTAGTTTAGATATTCCAGCTGTAGTAGCTATTTCTACAGCAGCATACAAATGCATGTACTAGATTTATTATTTGGCTATCTAACAATATTTTCTGTATATAAAGGCAAAAAAACCAAGTGCCTTCCTTCATACTCAAAGATCTTTTCCATATTCCTGAGTTCATATTAAATAAAGCAATTTTCTGGCATGTACTAAGTCATGGGGCTTACTATGTCGAGATGCAGATTGGGTTTTTTGAGCAAATCAGCTAGGGAGAGTATTTAGATATCAAATGCAATGACAATTTATTATAATCAAAGCTGTCTGGGGCCTTAGTGCTGAGGTCTGTGTTATGCATAAATCAGGAGAGCAACAAAATGGTATAATTTTATTCTTTGTGATATTTCCCATATGTTGTGAGTAATCTAATGCAAAAGGAAGGTCATGCTGCCTGACTGGCTGTGATTTATGCAAAGAGATTAAACATGGTGATCATGTCAGGAGTGAATGCCATCACCACAATGACTTTTGCCATATGCTCTAATTTCCTACCCATTATTACCCTTCTACACCTGCAGCAGTCAGTGCACCTGTGAACACCTGTACAACAGAACTCTGAAAACAGGCTTTACATTGAGATTTCACACTTCTGTTTTGACCACTGCAAGCATATTCAAACAAGCTTATCTTTTAAAACAAATAAACAAAAAAACGCTGAAGATTCTGAATAAGAGTGTAAGAAAATAAACCACCAAAGTCACAGGCATTACTTGGATCAGCTTGGATAAGAATTTCAATAGGAGCTAAGTGCTTATGGTGCTTTTCAAATATGTAATAGCTTAGTCAGCAGCGTGGTAAAAAGTAAGCTCAGATTTTTTTTTCCCACTTCTTCTGAAAAATACCTTTCTTAAGCAGCACAGAAAAGATTTTTTTTGCAAACATAAGTGACTCTGGTTTGACTTTTTAAGTATTTTTCAATAATATAGCTGTGCCAGGTGAGCTTGGATCTGCTGCTTTCGCACCTTTCCTTGAGTAATTTATTGCCCCTGTCCCCATCCAGGTTATGACAATCCAGACTCAGTTTGTCACTATCTCTCTCACATGAAGCCAATTGGCCCCCTCTGTCTGTCTCAGCCTGGTTAGACGAAGCACAAGTCATTTAAGGCTTCTGCAGTCTTGTGGGAGCAGATTAAAATTAGATGTTTGACACTGTTAGCACCCTGATCCATCTGCCCCGTTCCCCTCCAGATGCTGCTGCCCCAGTGATGTACGAGCACCTCGTGAATCAGCTCCAGAACTGCTGCACTTCTCAGGCTGGGGCACTAAAATAAAACACAAGAGCCAGTTTTAACCTCACCCATCACAGTTAGACAATGTCAACTCTGACTGCAGGGTTGCAAGCCACTGTTTTGCAAAACTTCCAAATTCAATCGCAACCCAAAATCTCCAGGATTATTTTAAAAATTCCAAATAAACCACAAAAAAAATTTATTCAGCTTCATGACACATCACTCTCTGCTCTCTTTTTAAAAGCAGTGCATAAATATCTGTTATTCTGTGAGTTCCCTTTCCCTGCTGTTCCAGACAGACTCTGAGTACTGATGCTGTGTTTACTCAGGACAACAAAATATGTTCTCTAGTGAATAACAAATTGACTTCTTTCCTTGTTCTTTTAGAGCACTATGATTTTTTTTTTTTTGAAAGGGGAACAGTTTTGTCTTCAGTGTTCCTGCTGCAGCAATTTGCTGTCACTTCATGGGACTGAAGGGTAGTGAAAATATCTTTTTAACAGACAGTACAATAATTAACACCACCAAAAGAAAATTAACTAGCACAGCAGCACAAAGTGAGCTGATGGGGGGAATTTTTTGAAGTTACTTAAAGAGCTGTAGTGCATCCATCCTCCTGTCAGAAGTGACACAAGAGCAGCCTTTAACAAATGTTATCAGTCAGCTGTTACCCTTCAAAAAAACCTCAACTAAAAGCTTATCAAAGCACTTAAATTTTATGCAGTTCCCCAGATGCTTTCTTTGCAGGATTTCTGGGACAGTGAGCTGTGAATAGAGATGTCTACAGTGTCCACCTCTCCTATCAGGAAAACTACTTCTTAATTTTCTGTCCTGAAAAGCAAAAATTCCCCAAATTCAGTAAGATTTTGAGGCCCCAGCCTCTGTGCAAGCCTGGCGTGGTCAGTGGGCTGCCAGCAGAGCAGGGACTGCCAGAAAGATCTGCCACCCCCTCTGGTTATTAACATGCCTCCAGCCTGGGCCAGCTGCTTCTAAGCAGTGATAAGAAACTTGCTTTTTAATTAATATCTTTGGTTACTAAACCTTCTCAATCTTCCAACAGATGGATCGACCAAGGGCAGCTGAAGTGTTCTTTAAAGCTCCTATTTTTGTTTAATGACTGGAATTCCCTGAAAGGAAGGGAATACTATGGGATTGCTTTTATTGGTTAATAAGGCTTCTCCTTTCAGCTCCAAACTTGCCCAGCTTTGCTCCAGAGATGCACTAACCTGCCTGCCAACTTGCTTTGTAGCAAAAGTGCTGCCTGTGCCAGATGTTCAGAGCTCCTGAGTCAGAATTCCAGAGACAGTGAGATTGCTTTAAACACACATTAATAACAATTTATCTTCGGCTTCTGAGCTCTAGAGTTCAATAGAGCCATGGCTTTTTGACACCCCTCCCCAATTTTAGGAACTCAAAAATGCAGTTTTGTTTTTATGAGCAGATGCTGAGACTGCATTTGGAGTTCTGCATGAGCTTTTAAGATGGAGCATTGAAGGAAAAGCTCAGCTATCATGAAGGTGGCAATGGGATTTAGATCTGGCATGCACAGAAGTCCAAACTGTAACAGGGCAAGAGAGATCAGTGTCCAGAGTTTGGTAAATTTAAAGCCTGTAATAAGCACAATGCAGGGAAATGGGTTTAAGAGTCAGACATTTGCAACACTTGTGCCTGACATTAAGGATTACACAGACAGAAGTAGGACAAGTATCAGCTTTCCAACTCTCAGCCTAGTACAGCTGAATATTTGAGTCTTTAGGCTTCTCTTTGCTGAGATAGAAAAGCTGGACAGTTGCTGAACTGATCCCAAGCCAACAGTCCTGCCAAGATGCTTTCTGATCTATCAATTAACATTTCATTTGTTTAAAACAACAACAAAAAAACCCACAACAAATAAGTGATTGCAGTCCTGCTTCTCCCCAGAGAATTGCAAGCTAAATAGAAATTATTATGAAAAGATGCAAGGATGTATGTGGGGACAGCACCACCTGTAAGATAAAGCAGCACAGACTCTCCTGCTCCCCATAACATTCTGCCATGAAAGGGTGGCTTCACAAACACACCCTGAAATCCCTGGAAAAGTCTCTCTACTTCCCAATCAAGTTATGCTGTTGGAGGTTGCCAATGTTCCCTCAAGGAGGATGGTGATGGCCTTCAGGGAGCCTTGCATCCTTTGGAACAGGTCCTGGAAAGTGCTACAGTGAAGGATGACTTTTGCTCGTGTTCCCCAGCACCAT
Organism: Phainopepla nitens; assembly: GCA_013400175.1. Lineage (NCBI taxonomy): Eukaryota > Metazoa > Chordata > Aves > Passeriformes > Bombycillidae > Phainopepla > Phainopepla nitens. The sequence continues at coordinate 493,180 of VXBQ01004623.1, read as the reverse complement.
ATTTTTCCCAGCAGGAGGAATGTTCAGTCATTTATAGAAAGCCACACTTCTCTCTTTGCTGCTGCCTTTCACACGGCTGAGTGAGAGCATCCAAAAAGATGGGAAAGATATTCTGAGCAGGTTCTTTCCACGTCACACCTGCCTGAATGCTGCTTGTGCTGCTGTTACCACAAATGTGGATTGTTTTCAGCGTGTGGTCTGGTCTGCTCTCAGCACCTCAGTGATGCATATAAATTTAGCTCCTGTTTCACATCTGAAGTCACAAGAATAAAACCTCACCATCCATTATGCTTTAATTCTGGAGAAGTTTAGAGCTTTTGCCTTTAGCTGTGTTAGCATCAGTTTCCCCAGGCTGGAAGCAGTGATGCACCAGAATATGATGGACACAGCTGGGGAGAATTTATTACAGGTTAGCAAAAGAGGAGTGAGTGTTCCACAGGTGAGTTATTTTGACATGTCTTGTTTACTGATTTGGATAGGCACAGATGGAAAAGGCTATGACTGGGCCTGCAAGGTTCATTCCAGTCCAAAGGAGAAGGAAGAGAGAAGCTAGGTCACTGCTGTTAGGAGACGCTGTAGGGAAGGTCTAGCAGGCTGTGGAGGCACAGGTTGCTTGTCCAAGCAGGGAATCAAAAGAAGGAAAGGGACAAAGGTGTGCTGGGTGTGATTTGAAGCCAGCAGAGGATATGGGAACAGCTTGCTTACCATTCCCCATGTGAGTGTGGGAGATCAGAGTAGAGATTTTCTTCCCCACTTCCAGCCCCCATTGCAGAATAACTTGCCCCAGAAAAATGGGACTTGCTGAGAGAAAACCTTCCCCACGGCAAGGGAGCAGTGAGGACAGACAAGCAGTGGCTCAGGCATTGTCCTGCTCTGAAGCCAGGCCCAAACCTCCAGTGGGTTTCCTGCTCCTGGCAAAAAGCACATTTTCTCAACAGTTCATATATGTTCTAGCCTCTCCTTGTGTGTCTGCACAGACCAGTATTTAATGGCATGATCCCCCACTGCGTCTGTTTAGACAAAGGTTTTGCTTCCACAGGCAAAGATTGGAGAGGATACCCTGCACTGAACAGAATAAATCTGTAGATTTGTGCATGTGGCATATGAAGAAGAAATTCCCAAAATTAAGCACTTCTTCAGTCATGCTGGGAAAACAAGGCAAGATGCTTAGACCATAAGGGGTACACAGATTAATTTACAGGTTTGTAAATCACTCTCATACTGCAGAGAAGCAGCTCTGAAATTTGTTTTTTGTATGAACAGATTTCTTTTGTGTAACGAAAAGATCCCCAGAGGACCAGGACAAGAGGTGGAGAGCAACAGGGCCAGACTCGTGTCCTGTGTAGACCCACGTGGGGGCAGTAGGGAAGGTGCAGAGAAGGAGCAAAGAGACTGTTGGTCCTTGGAGCAGGCAGCTGCTGCAGCAGCTCAGGCACAGTGATGCCTGTGGGGTCTGCCTGGCTGTGCAGGTTGGCTGTGCCACACCCAGCCGCTCTCCTCAGGTGTATCCCAGCTCAATGAACCCAAAGACAGTGCTGTGGGCTGGGCATGGAGTGTTTGAGCAAATGTTGCCAGCTGAGTGTCACTCTGAGTCAATCCCTATCCTGTTTCCCAGCCTCCTCAAGTGTTTCCCCTGTGCTCTGAGTTCCTTGTCTTGCACACTGCTTTTGTTTGATATTTTCCTTCATCTGTTGGTATCAAGAGACAAGTTCTCTGCAGCTCCCTTTTCTTTATCTGAAGACTATTTCCCATCAATGCTAACTGTTGATTAAGCAGCCTCAGATCCTTGAGGTTTCCTGCTCAGCTGTGTTTGCCAGGCTGTGTGATAGGCAGCCAGCTGTCAGATGAACCCTGTGTGTGAGAGAGAGCTCAGCTGTGGGAGCTGCTGTGCAAGCATCACACCCATGTGCCACCAAAGCAGTTTTGGGACATCAGTGGAGCTGCTGCATAAGAGGTACTGAGGTGATTCAGCACTGTAATTTCTGTAAGTTCTGTGCTTGGCACTGGTGACAGAGCTGGAGTTGTAATGCTCATGGCTGAAAAATGCAGGGTGGGAAGGGGATGTTGAATGTTTCACTCAAATTATGTGAATTTCCCAGGAGAGGCAACAAAATACTCGAAATGGAGAAGGAAACAGAGCTGACCAAGAGAGCCTAGCAAAAGCTGGGTAAAATGCTGCCCTTCAGCTGTGTCTAGAGGTGTCTCTTGCTAGAGAAAAAGCTCAGAGCCCTAACTGGAGATCATAGTAATGGACAATATGGTAATAGCCAAGTGGAAGTATCAGAATGGGAATAAATCATCCAGAACTGATGACTGAGCTCTTAATGTCCTTCTCTGATTTAGATTGATTCTAACTGCAAACATAAGTCAGTTGATTGTATTCAGTCTTATTTATGATCAATTCTGATTACTAAATTATGACAAATATGAATGAGTTTTAACTAGCCCAGCAATAAGCTCCATGTTGCTAGGTAACAGGACAACAGCATTTCAAACAACCCCATCCAGGAAAAGCAACTGAGCTATTGTTGCTTTCTGTTCTTGCTCCTTGTTCTTTAGATTTGCTGTTAAGAGCCTTTTAAATGTCTTAGACTTGGTATTTGGTTTTCTGGGAGGAAGAGTTTTGTTGAATTTTGAGCAGGCACCTTTTGCATTCTGTGCCACTTGACAAAGGTTTTTGTCTCAGTGCTGTGAAGTGATGCACTCCTGGAGGCTGAAATTGCTGCAGAGCAGCTCTGAACCAGCAAGATCTGGTGCCATCCAGTTCTCTGCTCACACCCTGTAGCTCTGCTCTGCCCTCACTGCTGCCCTGTGCTGTGGAATGAAAATGATGGGACTTTATCTGACCCAGTCTGGGTGGCTTCGTATGGATCCCTGGGGTTGCTGCTTATCCTGGACAGCACCATCCCAGTGCTGGGGAAGCTGGCCAAGATCAGGTGCAACCCAAAAACTGCTGCCAATTCTGTAAAGCTTTAGCAGAAACCAGCTTGGCACGAAGCTCCTGCTTGGTACCAAGCCACATCTTTTATGTGATGGGCAAAACAGAAGTGATGGTGGCCAGAGCAAGTACATAGGCAGAGCAAATGGTAAGGTGACTTTAGAGCAAGGTTTGCCTACTTGGCAGTGGCCAACCTAACTGAAAAAAGCTCCAGGCTTGCTTGAATTGGTGTCCTGGAGGTGACAGAGCAACCGGCAAACCCCACACAGCCTGTTCCCTTCTGAGTTCCGGAGAAGGTAGACTTGAATCAACCTGAAAATAACCTGAACAGTGCACTGAAGCATCTCTACTTTGGAGATATGTCAGGAACACTTTCAATCTTTTATCTTCTCTGGAACAGCAGGAGAAATGCCACTGAAATAAGCCCTGTAATTTCTCCTCTGTAATTATACCTGTCACCATTTCCGATGGAGCTGATATAAATAGCCAGTTCTGCCTTCTGTTTGCATTGTGTTTTTTAATACAAAACAAAAAGGAGAGATGCAAACTGTCTACCCCTATTCCTGATGGTAAGACTGGCCTAGGATGTATAAAATAAATGAAGCATTCAAACACTGCTAATTTGCTCTGAATTTCTAAGCTTGGCACTCTATGCAACAAGATTACTTACTGTAATCTTGTTTGCTAAGAGTACTTGTCTGTAGGATTTCTGTCATCTGATAAGGTCAGATGATGAAACCAAAAGGCGAGGCATAGATTTTAATGTATGATTTTGCCATGCCTTGTGTCTACTGCTAAATGCACATTTGTCTGGAAACAAAAGGCAGGCCTGTGCCAATGTGAGATGCAAATCTCTGTGCTTTAGTCAGCGTTCCTCTGAAACCCTCCTGTAAGCCAAGGGGAATTCACAGTCATTCCCCAGAGTTATAAGAGTTGATGCATTCTAGCAGAGAAAAGAAATTCAGTATATTTTAACTTATTCCAGTTTAAATATGTTGAGCCAAATTTGCCAGCAGTGTAAATTAACCTAGTTGGTTAACTTAGTTGATGTCAGTGGAGCAGCACCACTTGTGTCAGGGGTCTTGTTTTAAGATCTTAAAGTTGATCCAGTGACCAACCACTAATGACTTAGCCTGGGATGGGAGAGCCCAGTTGCTGTTATGTGATCATTATTGACTCTTACCAGCTGCCAGCAGCTTTGCTAGGATCTCTGACATGAGGAAATTAAGAATCACTCTACAGTGGGATCCAAAACTCCAGCATTACCAGTTTCAGTGGAAAACACAGAATGTAGTTCTCTGATTTTTGCCTTTAATAAGCTGTCATAAACTAGACAAATAAAGATTTTAAAATACCTCCTGTAATTTCAATATACTGTTTCTTCCCAAGAGAGAACAAATATAGTGAAAAAATTAATTATGGAGGGTGATCATGTACTGCAATATTAAGTTATCACAACCAGAAATTTCTAGGAGGAAGAAACATATGAGAAGGGGGGGAAGGTTTGTTTATTCTAATGACAGAAGCTTAATAGTTCCCAAAATCAAGGTTTTTTAAAATTTCCCAGTTGGTGCAGCTTTAACTACAACAGATTCCTACCTAAGGAGGAGACAAAGTCAGCACCACAATCAAATCTGTGCAGAATGTGGCAGGTTTTACTGGGGTTCAATTTGTATCAATAAATACAGGGCTTTTTTTTCTCTTCAGAGCTCCCCAAATCAACTTTAAAACCCATGATAATCTTAAACAGTCAAACAGCAGAGACATTAAACAATGCAGCTCGAGGAAGTTCAAAATCCCCCATCTCTTCACAACATCCACCTCTATTCTCGAGTGAGTGGTGTTGTCTCACCCAGACGTTTTCTGCTCTTGGAAGCAAAGATGTCATTCTTCCATTTGTGACTGAGGTGAAGGTTGCCAGCATTCACCTAAGAGCTGCAGTTAAGCAAAATTCCTTGATGTGTACTGGAGTGTTCAGAGCCCATCCTCAGTGACTCCAGTGGGTGCCCACAAACAGGACTCCCCATCTCTGGATTTGTCCCTTATGCAGTCAGATCCCAGGTCGGACACGATGGGCACCACAGACCTCTCAGCTCCCCAGTTTGGATATTCCCAGAAAAACCAGCACGAGGAGGGGTCAAAGCTTGATTTGTCTATCCAGCTCAGTAGCCATAGACTCACTGCAAGAACCCAGGCAGCATTTGTTACACTGTGTACAGCAAGAGACAAAGCAACCAGGGCCCTTGTGCCAGGAGTCAATTAAGCCTCTCAGTGAGCCATAAAAGCAAAACTCCTCCAAACGAAATTGCATTTACAGTGAGGTGAGTCAGGAATGCTGCCGGACAGGGTGTCAGGGGAGAAGGGAAGAGAGGATGATTTTTGTGTGCTTTGTGCTGAAGCAGTCGAGTGTTGTCACTTTGGAGTAATTGAACAGCCCCAGTGACCCTTCTGCAGTTTTGTCTGGCAAAACTGTGCATCCCAGGAGCAAATCTCGTTCTGCTGGTGATGTAATCTAAGGTGATAAACATGTGCTAATAAGCTTGAACTCGATGTAAATTTGGAGAGGTTGCTCCAGGAATCCTGCTGGATTTATGGGAGTGTGATGTGTGCAGCTGAACCCTGTGGCCAGGATGGGAAATTCCTCGATGCTGTGAAGTGCAAAAATGCCTATTTCACAGAGAGCTTATTGCACACACTAAGATGTTGCATAACAAGCCATGCATCAAAGCTGTTGTGGTTCAGAGATTCCTTGTAACTTTTTTCATTCTTGTAAGACCCTTTAGGAATGTCTCCAACAGCCCCTGGCTTCTCTACATCTCAACACTTCTTTTTCTGAAGTTTTTTTTCTGAGGTTCTCCCTCAAGATTTTTCCTTCTGCTTGAGAACAGAGGGAACTCGTTTGGGAGGTTGGACTAATTTCTTTCTTCCACAGCTTATTTCCCTCAGTACGTGCCCTGGCAGCTCAGGGAATCCATCTCTCTTTCTTCAGTGCTCAAAGCTTGAGGGGTTTCTTCCGGGGCTCAGGCTTCCTCCAACACTGGAGAAACACTGACACATCCCAGCTCTAAATTCTTATTAAAATAAAGGCATCTGCACGAGCAAGACTGCTCGTTCTGACACCATGCTTTGGCAAATGTCCTCGCCATCTTTTCCTACTTGCTCTCAGCACTGGGTGTGCCCCTTCAGCCTCTCCTCGCTCCTAGGATATGATTTAAATAACATGTTTTTGAGCCCTTTGCCTGCTTGATCAGTCTGTATCACCCAATCGGAGATGCAGGGATCAGAAAGCTGCCTCTTCACCTCAGCAGTGAGCCAGACCTTCCTTCACCCACCCTTGGTATTTCCCTCCCACTCCTCGGGATGGAATTCCTTTAGCACTTGGCAATGAGCTCAGCAGGGCCCCAGCCACCAGGGAGGCAGGAAATCCGAGACATTTAAATGCCACCGGCTGTGAGGGAGGAATCGCCGATTGATGCATCACCCCCTTCTCTGTGGGACTCTCCCTCCTTCCTTCCTTCCTTCCTCGGAGAGCAGGTGCCCTTCCAACACTGCTTCCCATGCAGCCCTGTTTGGCTCTGCCTCCAGAACTCTCTGCTTTTTCCTTCTGTAGAGCAAAATAACCCAGCTCATGGATTTTTTTTTTTTTTTTGTTATTATTTTTAATCCCAGAATGGCGTTTTCCATGTTTTCAAGGAATTGACCTTACACAGGCTACTAAGCTTTGGAAGAAAACCCCTAAAACCGGAAGAAGCCCCGGCGGGTTTGTAGAGCAGAAGAGTCATTTTAAGTGATGAACAATTGATGTGTGTGAATGTTAGCTCTTTTCTGCAAGAGTTAATTGATACAAATGCACAGAGAGTGAACGTTCCTGCTGCTTCGCTGCGTCTGAGAGCTCTTGGACCACGAGGTGTAAGGCAAAAAGCTCCCTGGCACTGCAGCTTTTACTGAGTTGATTGAGAAATGTAATATAATCCACTTACACGAAAAACTCATGAAATTTGCAGGTTCAGGGAATGTTTTGCAAAAAGCTAACAGCCACTTAAATATGCGTGAAAAAGGAGCACAGTGTGACCCCCATGAATAGCAGCAAATCAAATCTAAGCTGTCTTTCTCCAAGAACAGAGCTGAGAAAACTCTTTTTCATTTATTTACCAGTTATGATGTTTAGTGGCTCTGAAACGAAGTCTGGGGAAGTCTCTTTTGTACAATATTGACTTGAAAAGCAGGGCCATGTTTATTTTATTTATTACATGGTACGATTATGGCAAAGGCATAAGTAGTTCTATAAAATTTTCCAGTTGCCATAAATTTTCTGAACACCTTCTATAATCCCTGTGAGTAATTGTGTCCATAGAGCGGCTCGTTCCACCCTTGTGAGGAAGGTGATATTTTACCTTGAAATTCCAATTGCTGATGGATAACTAACATAGACTAGATATATGTTGTTATATGGGAAAAACATTTTATGCCCCTTCCATCACATACTGTTGTGTATGGGTTGTACAAACAGGGTCTTAAAGCCCCACAATCTGGCCAATTTTCAAGATGTGAGTAGTAAATCAGCATCTTGAACCCCTGGTTTGCAGTTGCTATCAAAAAAAAGATACTGTGGTCACATTGAAGCCAGCAGTGTTCAACATCCACACAACAACTTACAGTGGGAGAAGGCATCATTGAGAAACTTTTGAACAACAACAAAATGGGATTAACGTGGCATCAGTTTAGCGTGAACAGGGGAAGCTTGAGGACTGAACCAAGAGAATTTGGAAACTCAGTAGGACAAGGGAATTCTTCCCCAGGAGCAAGGGGCCAGTGTGGGTGGCGGCTGAGGAGGGCATCAGGAAAAACTGATTTGCCAGAGGTTGTTGCAACACCAGAGCAGTATACTCAGAAGTTGTGAATTTTTAGTTGTAGTTTCCAAGGCCTCAGCCAGACACAGTCACAGCCAATCTGGTGTTGGTGATGGTCTTGCTTTAGAAGTCTGGGTCACCTCCAGAGCTGCCTTCCTGCAGCATTTCCCTGATTCTCTGAACAGTCAGGGGCAGTCTGTGGGATGCTACACAGGAGATCAGATTCAAGGCTTGTAATAGTTCTGTCCAACCATAAGATTGACAAACCTATTAATTCACAGAATTACAACTCACAGTGATGGACACAGAAATTCCCAGCATGAGCACAGGGATTCTTGATGGACCTACTGTTAAAGAAATACCCTCACCAGTGAGGCATGAGAAAATTGATCTGAAATGATTCCATATAAGCTGAAAAAAAAATTCCCTAAATAAGAGGAGTTTCAGATATTTCTGTTGGGCTTAAGCTGTCTTCCAGTTCATCATTAATAGCTACTTGGCACAATTAAAATTTTAGACTTTATGCTATGGTCAAGTGGCCAGACCCTTGCATTTCTAAGATGGAGAAAAGTGGGTTTTTGCCTCTGAGAATGTTGTCTAGCCAAGGACTCAGTCATGTCTGCTGAGAGCTCTGAAGCCAAGGCAGAAAAAGCCTGTGCAATAATTAAGATATCAAGATTGCTAATGACAAATCTCCTGGGGGCTCAGCAGAAAAAAAAACTTGCATATGAAAAAAGAGTACTTTGTTAGCAGCATTTATGAATAACAAACTAGTAAGGTACCTTTTGCCCCTTGGATGCCATGGAGACTGCTTTTACTCTCCATTATTCATCCCTTGTGTAATAACTGAATTTTGAAGAGCTGTGCTCTTACAGTTTCCCTGGACCCTCATGAACAGGCCTAAACAGTGGGCGTAGAAGCTCTGGAAAGGACAAAGCATCTCCTGAAAAGAGTTTGTTCTTCAGTACAAAAGACAGTTTTTAATAGGAATATTGAATAAAGGGAATGGAATATGTCTGAAGAGAAATAATACTAAATAGGAAAGGATCTAAAGGTGTCAATGGAATAAGAGTCATTTATTTTGCGTGTTGAACCTTTTTTGGCTCAATATCAATTTCATTTGACCTGGCAGAGAAACATAACAGAACTGAGTATCTTCTGGGCTGGAAAGCTGCAAAATTAATTGACTTGTTATAAGCCTTTCTCTATACTCTGAGATTCCAGTCTTGCTGAATCTATTTTCCTTTATATATCCTTTGGTTATTTTACTTCTTGCCATAAATGTCCTACACATTGAAACTCAATTATTTTTTCAAAATATGTATATATTGGTTAATTTGGGAGTTGTTTACCCCATCCCCTGAATCAGCCTTCTATCAAAATTTTTCAGGGGTGACCTAGGACTTAAGGCAATATTCTGGGGGACATGACAATTCTGGAGTTATTAACTGAATTTTTATGTTTTGTTAAGATACAGTTCCTCATGGTGTGGTTGTTAGCTGAGTAAGCCCATGTTTGTTCCTGTTGTAGAAAGAGACAATGAAGGAGATAAATAAGTTTCTATAAAGATGCTGCAGATGTTAGGGGAGGAAAAAAAAGGAAAATTGCAGAGAAAGGATGATCCATTGTTCTGGCATATTTTTAGCACTTCTAACCTTCCTCACAGTTTGCTTCTTGCTTTTCTTGCCAGCAGAAATGCATCCTGTCCATTTCTTCATTTCTTTATTTCATTCTGATGACCTTCTTCAACTGAATCTCAATATATTAATAAAGGTTGACAGTAAGAAAACAAATTGCTTTGTCTTCATGGGGCATTGGAAAGGATTTGTACAGCACTTCTCTTCCATTAATGCAGCGTTTGAGGAGTCCAGATGCCTTGCCATAAGTCTTCTCTCTGAATCTATTAAAGATCTTAAAAAACAGAAAATAACATGATGAGAGGGAGTTTTTTTGTCCAGAACACTGGGTGTTTAATTTCCAAGAGATTTATGTTTCACTGTTCTTTGAACCCATCTTTCAAAGCACATCCATATTTGATCATCCAGAGCAGGAGATGTGACTAATGACACAACCAGGGTTATAAATGGTGGGCACTCTGAGAGGCACATCCACTTTGCACAAAATCTCTTCTGTTTTATTTACAGTTTTCCTTTCTGTAATCAGGGAGTGATTCTGTTGTGGCCTTTTGAGATTCTTCCTGGCACCTCTCCTTTCATGCATCAAGCTTTCTATGTACTTCTGGACTCAGTTACTCTTTCATGATCCTCTTTAAACCCATATTTTATAGTTTCTCTTTCTGTGTTCACCTCAGTAGCAAGAACTGTCTCTGTAAGGATTTGGCTTCCCAGCTATTTTCTGTCCTAAAACTTCACCAGACTCCCCCACGGTGCTCTGGCAAGGTGGTGAGGAGTAAAAGAAACTCAGCTGGTTATCCGAGATGCTGTTCTTTTCCTCTATGATTGAGAAATTAGGAAAATATCCAGGACCCAGTCCAAAAAACCTACTGTGAGTCCTTTGACATTCACAGGAAAAAGCCTCTTTTAGCTGGAGTGAATCCACTGGAGGTGCCACAATCTGAAGCAGAAACCTGTATCTCTTGTTATATTAAAAACTTTATAGTCCAAGCAGGTCACAGAACTGCCTAAAGATAGCTGTGATGAAGCTGGATATTCGTGGTTGTGCCAGGAAGGGTTTCACAGGCACAGTTAAAGCCAGATACGGAGCGGCCATTTGCTCTTCATTTCTCTGGTGTGCTCTTCAGATCTGCTCTTGCAGGCTCCAGCTATTCTTGGTGCAGTTCAGGGCAGCTTCCAAGAAGATTTTGAAGGAGGACATTTCGTGTACCCTCTGTAGTTTTCTTCTGGGGGACAAAAAAAAAAAATTCTTATTTTTTTAAAACTAGCACCAGTTTGTTCCAAAGATTTTCACAGAAGTTAGCTTCTCTGTTTCTTTCAGTCCTGCAGGAGAGCTGCTCTCTGTGCTGTTTGCATCCAAAAGCCTTTGTGGGACAGTGGTCTCCTCCCCCAACAGCATTGCAGGAGCTTGTTCACACTGAGCATCCTCATCCCCTGTTCCTTTTCCTGCCGTGGCAGGACTGGATCTGTCTCAGGGGCACCTTCCAGCCCAAATGATCCATCACAGTGCTACTTTGCTTGTTTGCTCTTGGTGTAAATAAGGTAAATTTTCAGCCCTGAGTTCTCAAGCTCCACAAGAACAAGAGCAGCCAATGGCAGCAGTGCTGCAGCTTCCAGATTTGCAGAATATAACAGGTCCTTTTGCAAGCCAGGGTGACTTGGGGACCCAGACTGCATGAACATGGCAGATCTTTTCCCTGCTTGGTTGGTCTTTGCTGAGCTTTTGAATTTGTGTGTCTGGAGAACATTATATTTCTAGAGCAGCAGGTGAGGAACCCTTGGATGATCATATATATCACTGACATCTCCAGATTATATTATGGCACAGTTTCCCAAAAAGGGGAAATAAATCCTGAGATATTTAGCCTTTCACCTTCAGAAGTGTTATTGCAGAGACAGAACAGCTCCCTTGAACTGGTAGTGCCATTGCCTGTGGGCAGGGAGGTCAGGAGCTGCTCCTGCATCACGGCTGAGGCACAGATCCAGGGTGACACTGCAGTGCAGCAGCTGGGGAGGCTGCTCCTCTAATAAAGGTGATGTTCCTTAGATGAGATGTTAAATATAGATCCCCTCAGCTTATCCCTCTTGGCTGGGCAGGCAGAAGTTTAAAATCTCATGACACTGTTGCCACAAGATAATCCCAATGCCTTGGCCAATATTTCCTGGTTGTGATGCACGAGACAGAGTGGCAACATCCTGGTTGTGTGCTGGCTGCCGAAATTGCCTCTGCAGCCTTTGCACTACAGATGTTCTGTCCTTGGATTCTTTGGTCTTGAATACAGCAGGAGATCCCTAGGCATAAGGAGTGATAGAAAAAGCTGAATTCCATGATGCTTTATCCTGCGAAGGACAAAATTAACTCTACCACTCACTGACTTTTGCAATATTTTTGACTATTTATTCTGCTTGGAAAGAACAGTCTTGAGAGTCTGTCTCAGATTGCCATCGATATTTCAGGCAACTCTGTCTGCTGTGGACATTAGTTCCTAGAGTGTAAAATGAAGATAATATTTTTCTGTCACTTAGGGATGTTGGGGGAATAAACTCTACTAATGCTTATGACATACATGGAGACAGTGAATATAACGCTCTAAAAGTCTGTTTGCTCTATGATAGAAGTGCAGTGTAGCAGAAGACAATACTTTTGCTTTCTTAGCATATTGACAGACCAAATAACACTTTTTAAAAAACTCCACGTATACTGAGCATGCAGGGGATATATTATTTGTCCCACTGACATTAAAAAGTAAAAACAACAAGGAAACAAAACCAAAGCAAGCAGAGACTCCTCGGGATGCAGATTGCTTGTGGAGTAGGTGGTTTTAGCTTTATTCAAACCCCTTGTGAGTATGCTTCATATTGAAATTAAAAAAAAAGCTTTCTCTTTTTCTTTTAGTTTTAACAATCTGGTTAATTCAACACAGATGAATTGCTTCAGTTGGTCCAAGTGTGCCTTTTTACTGTTAAAGTAATTTTACTGATTGTTTTTTCATAATCATAATATAATTCTTCCATTTTGAACTAAGAAGTGACTCAGAGTTGTGTTTTCATTTAAAACATAAACTTTTTTTTTCTTTTTATTTGGAGTGTTATATTTTTGTAGAGGTTCTATTGTGTCTTTTCAAGAAAAAGTCAATTTAAAGAGCTGTTTGGAATTTGCAGAAATAAAGATCACATCCTGCCACAGAGAGCTGCTGAATGGGAGCAGGAGACATCCTGGTGCTCCATCACATTTCAGCAGAAGGGTTCAAGCAGAGGACTCAGTGGTGAGTGAATAAAAAAGAAAAACCCACGTAGGTGGATGATTAGGTGCACAGGAACAAAAGGTGCCATGTGTTGCTCTTCAGAACAATCATTTTATCACTCTGGATGCAGCGCTCGCTGTATTCTTCCTTCCCATTTTCATTTAATATGAGACACCCTGTGAAGCGTGTGTAGGTTCACGTGCAGATTTCCAGAGAGTTGCACCCTGAAGAGAGAATGCTGGATTGAGATTTTTCATTCTGTACCATCGCTTCCTTCCAGTATTTGTTTTTCTTGACTAACAAACAGTGTTTGTGCCACTCTGAGCTGCAGATCTCATCCAGCATTTCAGGCACGTGGAGGGAAGCGGGTGGTGGAGCACACGAAGGGTGGATACAGGTTTTTGGAAACATCATGCAGGGAACTGCCAGGCTTTGAATATTTTCAAAATTCAGGCCCACTCATGGGTGCTAAGCACTGAAATGTCTGGCCAGGAATTCCATTGAAAATCTGGCCCAGATTTTCAATGTCTAGGAGGAGAGAGAGGGAGTGCTGCATCTGTGGTTCCCAGCTGGGGGGGCAGAGACCACGCTGAGGAGGTGAAGCAGAAGGTCAAGGAACAGGAGGTGTGATGGCCTCGAGTCCTGCGGGCACCAGCAGCCAGCCCATCTGAGATATGCTCCCAAAGCTGGGAGCTGAGGATTTTGGAGCAGAGACAGATGACTGGATAGGGCCATGTGTGCTCACAGCTGGCCGTGTAGACTCACAGTCAAGGCAGGATTTTGCTTTCATGTTTTTTCTCTCCTTGAGCAAGGAGAGCCTACACAGCATAGTCCCAGTTGTGAGAATGAAAGTGCTGGGACAGCTCCTAGGTGCTTCATTTTATCTAAATGGCTCTGCTCATTCCCAGACTGTGAGGAAAGGCTGGGCTGCATGTGAGCCTAGGGGTTGGACTGGAACAGGACAGGGAAACCCACAGCCCCTCAGCCAGATTCAGGCTGCAATTTCAGATCATACAGCCAGCAGCAGTGTAGGAGTTGGATTCTTCCTGCAGGGTTTGTTCCTCAATAGTTTTGGAGTACATGTTGATAGAAGGGCCACCAGAGGTGAAATGAAGTCTTCTCCAGCCCCCTACAAGAAAACACTCTGCTCCCATCCAAGGCTGAGATGGGGAAGAAATCTTACCAGGGTCCTTGCAGCAGAGTTCAGCCTGGATGGGGGCATTAGGAAAAGAACAGCTGCTCGGCCAGCTTGGTGGTGCAGCTGCAGAGTGCTCAGCCTCGCTGAGGGGAATGGATTCCAGTTCTGCAGTGCAGCCATGTGTCCCCTCTGCAGAAGCTGCCTGCCTGACCACACAAGGCAAGGAGGACGTTACTCCAAACCTCAGAGGAAGGATAGAAGCTCATAAAAAAACATTTGAAAGAAAAAGAACAGACTTTTGGGGCTGCACACGGTGTGCCTGGATGATCCATACAGATGTGTCCATTCAGCAGATTTGTAGAGGGGTAGCACTTTGCATCACTTCAGATTTGCCCTAAGCAGGACCATGATTCCAAGGACTTGAATTTGCTGCTGATTTAAACATTAAACCAAGACATCTGGGATGGGAGTTGTAGCCTTGAACTTTATGGGCAACAGTGATAAACCTTGCTTTCAGAAGGTAGTTCTTGTATTCATAGGGGTTAATTACCTTCTGGAGATGTTTGTTTGGGGTTTTTTTGTGATGGAGAATGTAAAACTGTCTGTGCTCAGAGGCAGGAGGATTGATGCCAAGCCTAGTGAATCAGACAAGGGGCAAGCCTGACAAGAGGCAGTAAATCTGCCTAGGATGCTGCAGGTACACTTGCCAAATATTGTCCAGTGCAAGGAGAAAGCACACTCAAGAGTGAGTAATTCTTTGAGGTCCTGCATAACCCCAGAGCTACTTATCTGTCTCAGTGGACCATAGATTAATCTGGATATGCAGGTACCTAGCACCTGAAGCAGGGAAATTCACACCCCTTCAGCCTGGCAGTTGCCCTATCTCTGTAGCATGGAAGGTCTCAGAGGATTTTTGGCCTTGCAAATGAAGGTTTGTAAGGTCAGGAAAAAGAGGAAATAATTACAATCATGCCCCAGCGTGTCCTTACTCATGGTTACTAAATTCTGCCAGTCCCTGTCCCACCATCTGCACTCTGCAGTTAACATTGGTGCTTTTTTAACAATTTGTTGGCAGCTGTGAGGAACTAAAAACTTCATGAATGAAGCCAATTTATGGTTTTATTTTCACTATTGCACAGGGAAAAATAAGGCTATGCAAAAGGCCTGGGCAGTGTTTGTCAGCTGCCCTCACCTCTTCAATTAGGCCAGGGGATTTTTACCTCAGGCACTCAGATAGCCAATCCATTAAAACTCGGTGTGGACAAGGACACATCATCTGCTTAGTGCTGCAGTAAAGACTCTGGCTTTGGTGATGAATGTTTCATGACCTGATCTCTGGAGAATGGGACACTGACCATGTAGCAATTGGCTGAAAAGAAAATTGTCCAGCTTTTCCTCATTTGCCCCGAGCCATATGTTGCAGAGCACTGACAAGTGCAGCTGTGAGTTACAGGACTTCTCTCTGTTTTAAAAAAAAAGTGGCTTCTCTGACAAGGCTGGTCTTTCTACCCTAAATCCGTATGGTACAGTCCAATTCCTCTCTGCAGTCCAAGAATCATAGTTTAAGTTCTTGTAAAGAAGTGCTAACAGGAACTTCTGCTTCTACAGATTGCTGACCCTTCAAAGACATGGTACAGGAGCTTGTGTTTCAGATAATTCCCAAAGGCCAGCAAAGATGGAGATCCTTCAGTGAGCCTGGAAGCTCCCAGGGTGCTCTCTGTGTAGGGGCAGAGAGAGCTGCCTGGAAGGGCATCTTTGTTTCTTCACATAGGAACACTGATGTGAATGGTAAATGTGGAGTTCCTTGCCAGGAAGGATGGGAACAAAACCAGTGTGGGCTCCACAATCCAGATGAGTTGTTTTCTGTTAGTAAAATCATGAAAAAATGTCTATCTACATTGCTCAGAGCAGTTGCAGGGGAAGCCCAAGCTGGCTCTGAACACCCAGAAGTGACACTGCAGTGTTAGTGGTGGCACTGCTGAGGCTCTCAGTCTATTTTTAAGCAGAGGCCATGAGCCCATACAGGGAAATCTCTGATGGACCAGAAGCGAGCGTTTTAGCATCTAGTAGGGTTCGTCTCCCTGATAGTTTATTGTGCCCTGTAAACAGAACTCAAATTCTAGCTTCTCTCCATCTCTGTGTATTTTTGTCTCCTCAGAGAGACTTTGCCTTCTCCCACTTCAACTGTATGAGTAGTGTGGAGCACTCAAAAACCTCCTGAGAGGAATTGCTGTGGAGCTCAGGGTGCAGTATGGTGTGAACACGTCATCAACTCCATTTTACAGGGGGGAAATTTGGGGGTTTAGTAGGAGCAGCTCTTTATTAAGGTCAGGCTGAGACCCAGTGTCCTCATTTCTTGGGCTGTCCTACCTTCTGCTGAGCAGCTGCTGGCGAGGCAATCTGTGGGGGACCCAGCAGATGGTGCTGAGGAATGGTGTGTGAGGGAGTGTGGGAAGGAAGTGCAGTGGAGAATGTGCCCAGATACCACAGTGATACTCTCCCGAGTACTCGGATCCAACACATAGCAAAATGACTCCATGTGTTTCTCCTCTGCCTCAGGTCCTTTGCTGTTCAGGAGACTCAGTTCCCTTCTCCAGTCTATCCTTTTGTATCTAGTATTGGAATGCTTTAATTGATTTTAATTAGCCCTAATGCAGGGCATGTCTGCTGCTTGCCTGAGACATCATAATAAGAGAAGGGTCCACACTGAGGAGTATCAGAGCTGCTCCTGTCCTCACTAAAACAAGAAAAATAACAACCAAACCTCAGCAGGGAATTCAGCATCTCCCACACCACTGAGCACAGCTGTACCAGGTCTCTCTTGTCACTGCTTGCATGATTAGTGACATATCATTTGTTTGCTGCAAAAGGCACATAAGTTGAGGGAACAAAGCTGGTAATTAGAGCAACACAGCTCAGATGTGACACGTTCTGCCTGAGCTTCCAAACCAAACACTTGGCTCTGCTTCTTTGGATGGCATTTCTCTTACGCCCACCCCAGAACAGCAACCAAGCTGATTTCAGGCCAAGGGAGGAGAGTTAAAGGGCTTCCAAAGGGGCATCCTTCTGCTTCACACTGCCATTCAGTGCTTTATATCTACACTCAGACAATGAGCTTGCAGGTATTTTGTGAAATGAAAATGTACAGCTATTTTGACTATATAACCTTAGCACCTAGACTGAGATATAAAAGCTCCTCAGGAAGGCATTCCTAACCCAAGAATGTAGTGTACACACTAGAGTTTTGAAATGACTGTAAGCCCTGCAGCCTGCTCTGAGAAATATCAGCTCTGTGCTTGCTTGAGCCAGTGGAGAAATCAACTGCAAAGCTCAAGAGGACGAGTGCAAAATTCCTAGCATCAGCCTTCTCCAATTCAAACCAGATGCTCTTTATTCTGTTTTCCTCAGACAGCACCATAGTGCCCTGCTATCAGAGTAAGAGCCTCTGCTCCATCTATGCAGGCAGATATTTATCAGTAATAGCCAAGATCTGAACTTTTTTCAGAAGTCATATGGCCACCAGAACTGTGATCTCTCTAAGCAGCAGCTACTGCTTTTCACAAGCTTGAAGCATTAATTACATCTTCTTTGCTGGTGTATCTGGCATCTCTGTGCATTAGAGAACTATTTGGAAAAAATATTTTAGCTTCTATGGCATATCCCTGAAAAAATGTTCTGTCTGTTGCTGCTTTTAAGCAAGTCTCCTGCTCATGGATCAGAGAATGTTTAAATTTAGGTGAAAACAAAAATATCAGCTGTATTTAAAGACATGGATGAGAAAATCAGAAAGTACTAGGCAGTACGTGTTCCTTAAGCAATCAGCTGCCTCTGATCATCTCAAAACTCTCAAAGAACATGGTGGATGTGGCTCTTTAATGTATAATTACCATTTAATGTTACTGAAAAGTTCACCAGGGGACCTGAATGACAATATGAGAGCCAGCATGGACTCACAGAAGTTCCCTCATAGCCCCCTGAAGTGTTGCCATAGCAAGGTCTGCACTGATCTCCGCTGATTCACGGGAGCTGCGTGGTGCTGGCTGTGCTGGGGCAGGGCAGGCTGAAATGGGTACATTTTTGCACGACTCTGGGAGCAAAAAGACAAGGATATATAGATGGAAGTACAAACAAAGCAACCAAAACTCTCAGAGATGGCTCTGTTGCAAGCTGGGAGTGTCTGCAGCATTTGCCAGAAGGAAAGACAGGAAAATAGAATGAAATTCAGAGAATGAATAATGACTAGGGGTAGGGAATACAGATTATTGACAAAATTAAGGGTTTAGAAGTTAGCTCTAATTGAATCTGTGTCTGAATTTGTTTTGTAGCTGACAGCACAGAGGTGTGATGGAATCTAAATCCACAGGATTTGTGTTTTACTGCTTTGTAGCAGTGTGGTGAATGCAAGGTCTCACCTCGGCCAGAGACTGGACATTTGCAGAAATGTAACTGAAAGATTATTTCGGTCTATTTTAGTATATCCAAACATGCTTTGCTTTAGGCAGATATCTGTACTTCTCTTTCTTCCGTCCAGTATTCAGAAGAAAAAGAAATTAAATGAGAAAAAATGTCTAAAAATCTCCCGATAACAGCATATCTAAATGAGATTCCCAGAAACATGCCTTGACCTTCAGCCACTCTCAGTGATTGAAAACACTGGTTTCCCAACACTTCTTGTTCCCGCCGAGTGAACGAGAACATTCGGTGTAAAAGTTCTCTGTCTTCACTGAACTTTCCAGCTGAGTCATCAGCACAGACCCATTTCCAGCCAAAGTGCTGCCTTTTGCCACCCAAGAAATGACAAGCAGCTGAAGAAGAGCACTTTGTCTGCTGACTGTGAGCCAGCTCTTTCAGAGGTAAGGGCAGTAGTGTGGGAAATGGAAGAAGAATCCATTTTATTTCCTTGTGCATCTTTAAACACAGGAGTTGGCACTGCTGGAATTATCACAATTTTCTCCACTGGCCACAATGAGCTGCAACAAAACCTGCTGCACTTTCTGTGGTGCTTCATTGTTTCATATTTACTGTTCTGCTCTGGGGTTTGGCTGATCTGGAGTAAAAGAGCAACCTCCAGAGTTAGAGCCCTGCTTGCTCCCTCCTAAATCCAACCACAAAGGATTTTCTGAACTCTGAATGACTGGTGATTGACTGATTAAACAGCTTTTCACCAGTTTTAGTCAAGTGAAAAGCTTTTCTACGCCCTGAAAGAGGTATCAGATCAGATCCACAGGCAGGGATATAGCTCCATAAACTAAGAACAAAACATCAAGTGTGTGGCATTGCTCTGTGGCTCTGATGCAAAGGAACAGACCAAAATAGGATTTTATCCTCAGAAAAGATACACAGCCCTTCTGACTGTGCTGGAGCCGGCCCCAGGAGATCATGAGGTTAGCCAGAAAATGTCTAGGTAGCTAATTAGTTCTAATTTTTTCCAAGTAGCAAAGAATCTAGAAAGGTACTGCAGTGATTACTTTTCAATGTATTCTTTTTTTTTTAATGAATTAGCTGGGCTATTAGTTATACCATCCATCTCGGGCTGGCATCTTGACCTTGGCAATTTCAATTTTCTTTACAGGCTGCAGAGACCAAGGTTTTACACAAAGATTTCTTGAAGTGCCTGAGGAGCTGGCAGTGCTTGCTGCTGGTTGTAAGACTCCTCTCTGAGCCTAGTGGGTCTCTATCAAACATGATTCATTTGACTAGTGACAAATAGCATCTGAACTCAACAAAATTTAATCAAAATGGGATAATGTCTGCAATTTCAGTTCAGGCTCTTGCATGGATTTAGGGTGAGCTTTTGCTTTCATAAGCTCTCAAGTGTCACTTTTCTTCTTTTTTTTTCTTTCTGAAATTCCTTCTGGGCCTGCATTATTGCTACAATTTGTTTCACCTTTCACATTGGGTTTTTTAATCTATAAGAGCCCACTGTGAGTGACTGTAGCTGAGATGCTTTGTAAAGTAACCATTGAAAAAGAATAGGCATTCAATTACCTTTCCTTTCCTATCTAATTTATTCTGTAAATTATGAAAATAATCCCCAAAGCATAATAATTTTGAGATGGTGTTTTCTTTTTAAATTCAAACTAGAAAAAAAAAAGGCAGTGATTTCTTTGACATTTCCTTTCCTGTGACTCCCATTTCCCTTCCTGCTTTTTTTTACCTTGTTCTGAAGACTAGGAGGAAGATGTCAGCATGGATCACACTCGAGGTTTTGTGTAGCTGCATTTCAACAAAACCTTGACATTCACTTCTGAAAATCCCCAGTTTCCCACCCCTGAAGAGAATGGCAGCAGATACTTCAAGTTCTAGAAATGGTTATTGAGAGGAAGAAGCTGGACCAGGATCTTATGAGCCAATGACAGAACTGTGCTGGGGTTTGCGCCACCCAGAGCTGATCCTGCCTGCTCCCCTTGATGCTTGGGAGTCTGTGGACTTCTTGCCCTCCTGGTTGGTTATCTTTTGGTTCGGTTTGAGCTTAGGCTGGAGAACTTCTCACAGGGCTCTTTGTTTCCTGGCAAGCCTGTTTTCTTGGGGTTAAAAAAGAAAAGGAAAATAGAAAAGCACACATTTCTGCCAGGGTTCTATGCTCCCACATCCACATTGTGCCACTCAGGAACAGACAAGACAACAGGAAATTCTGAGCTGATGTTGTGTTTTGCCAACCTTTCCCCACTCAATTTCTTTTCTTCAGTCCTCTCATTTTCTACCCTTTAGTTGAGAGCATTGGAGGGGCTTCTATAGCCCATTTTAAAAATGAGATGTTAGGTTATGTAGCCCTTCAATGAGACAATCCATTATGTGTTCGAAAGTAAAGTGGCAACTTGTGTCCATCAGCCTCATGCAAAGCTACTCAGCATCATTAAATGGCTGCTGTGTGAAGAACTGGTGACTATTAGTTGTACTTTAAGTAATCATATTTCTCTAATGCACACATTATTTTGTAGTAAATCTTAGCCTATTTTAGATGAAAGATAGTCTGAATGTGTCTTCACGAACAGTGCAATAATAGATTAGAGGATAAGCTGGGATTTCAGATCAGAGCCCCTGTGATAGCCCAAATCTAGAGCTGCACATTATAGTTCCTCTCCAGGAATTTCCACCATGGCTGCTATGTGATCATGCAAATAGCTGTAGGCTAAGTTCAGACGGCTGATATTCAGCATTTAATCTTCCTCTAGAAGCTCTGGGCACGGTAAAGCTCAGATATGGTAAAATTTCAATTCTCAGCTTACAAGGCAAAGTAAGGTTTTACTAAGAGATCAGGGAAATGCATTAACCACAAAGAAGGAAGGTCCATTTGGATTAGAGACCAAATTTGAATTATCTTGGGTTTGCCATTCTTGTGGTCACTGTGCATGGCACCAATTTCATGAGCACCTTCTGACAGTACCTGAGAAATAATTTTCAGCAGCACTCAGCACTAATTGTCACTAAACCAAAGACAAGCCAATTTTGAGATGAGAATCCTTGTGTGATGCTCACTGGAGCCATCCCAATATGTGCTATGCAATAACCAGTGCAGAAGTTGTCATTAATAGATGTTGTCTAGAAAAATCTGATGCTTTTTTGCCATCTATTGTGTGTAAACACTGCCCTGCTTAGTGTCAGGCCCTGATATGAGCATTTGCTGCGCTTGTACATGTAGCTATTTGGTCCAAAATTCTCTGAGCACAAAGAAGGTGCAGTGGGGCAGAGCCTGTGAATTCCTGTGTGCATGCTGACCTGCTGCTTGAATCAGATGCTTATTGCAATTCCCACTGATTTTCCCTGAAATTTTACCACTACCAGGTTGTTAAAATGAAGTTTTGTGTGGGGAAAGGCCTTTTATAAACATAAGGCAAATCAGAACCGCCACTGCTGGAAAATCACAGATCTTGGTGAGGATGTGCCCATCTGGTCACCTGTCCCCCCTGCAGTGGGAGAGGGACTGTTCTCAGCCAGGCTGGCAAAGAGCTCCTGAGGGGTGGACAAAAGGCTCAACCTAGCTGTCATATATGCCACCATGTAAAACCACACCAAAGAAAACACCAGGAAAAGCAATAAACCCAAAAACACTCCCAGAAAAGCAGGACAGTGGAAGGAGCTAATCCATTGAAAGTAAAGGTTTTTGGTTTACTGGTTGAAAAAGTCTGAGAAATGTATCAAAGGCCTGTCCAAATAAATCCCTGATAAAGAAAGCATTGACCTGTTCAAGGAGAAAGTCTGATAAGTGAATACATTTCAAATGCATGGATCCAAAACACATTGCCTAGTAGCAGAGCACCTTCTCCCCTCCCCATATTTTCAGGGTTATCTATTATAGAAATAGGCACATGTGCAGTGAAAATCAGTATTTGACAGGTTTCTGCAGTACAGCAGGCAGCTTTGCATTCTGGAAGCACTAAAAGGCAAATCTTAAACCCTGTGGGTGTCTGACTTCATTTTAACGTCTCAAAGTCCAAAGAAGTTGTACATCAGCCTTTTTCTTCTCTTCAGGTCTGAAATTGATATTGGGGAAATGGTGAAGTGTGTCAGCTAAGGCTGGTGTGAGATATCCTTGGTAAATCCACATTGTTTATCAACCCATTTTCTAATTAAGCCTGTGACTGTAAGAACAATTTCCTCTAGAGTTTGTTTTGGAGCCTGGAATGTTGCTGAGGTTACATTAGCAGACCTGTTGGTGGCAAAACCTGTTTTCATCCTTTGTTTCTGTCTAGGCAATATATAGAAGCAAATTCCCTTGATAAGCTTCTTGGATGCCCATGCTCCAAGGCTTGTGACTTTATAAAGCAGTTATATCACTCTTCTGGCTCAAGAGGTTCTCATCTACTGCTCTCAGAGACATTTACTCGATCCTAAGTCGAGTTCAAGGCCTTGTCTCCACATTCAGCTTTTCTTACTCATCATGAGACAATTTCAATTTACACTTTCTGTTATCTTTACTTAAATCTCATAGTTTCCATGCAATGTCCTTGATTTGTCTATTTTTGTCCCCTGTTTACTCCCATGTCAGGGAAATTTCTCCTCTTTGGTTTCCCCTGTATGACAGATCTCAGCCTCACTGTGTCAGTTCTGACCTTGGCTCTATCCAACAGGGCACAGTTGGCTTTTTGCTGCTGCTTTTCAGCAGAAACCAGCCCAATTTTCCCTCTTAACTCTCTTGTAGCCAAATATTTGTCTTTCTCTGCTCATTCAGCTCTCTCCCTCTCTGGCTATAGAGGAGGCCAAAATGAATTGAAGAGACTTGAGAGCCTGAGTAGCAGCAGAAGGGTGGGATTTTTGATGATTTCTGTCCAGGACCTGACAAGAGCATCTGCAGTCAGCAGCCTTCCCACTGCAGTGGGCTTTGTTTGAAAATTTTTGTGAGTCATAACATGGGAGACAGGATCCACAGCTCCTAATCAACCTCTACAGCAACCTATTCCCTCACCAGTGGTAAACAACAAACGTGCAAAATCCTGCAACACAGCGCAAAGGATTCATGCTTATAATAACAAGTTTTCCACGGTTTGGAAACATGGAAACATGACAGCAATCTGAAATTAACAGTTCTGGAGTAATTGTATCTTAAAATAGTTAATAGTTGAAAAACTGTTGTGACCATTTTTCCATTGTGACCAATAGCAGCTGTGTAACAATTTTTTCATAAATTATATTGCCTTTTATTTATTCATAAGTCCTCATTTAATATGCTTTTAAAATCAATTACTATTTAATCAACAGTATGAAGTCCAAGGGAATCCTCATAAAACATTATTGCAAAGCACTGGTACATGCAGTCTTACTGTCTCTAATCTAGAAATTCAAGCCTTCCTGCTTTCCAGTAGCAAGCCATACAAAACTGTGGTCTTAAAAATAAAGACAATTGAGTTGAGGGCTTAAAAAAATAATAAAATTCCTTTCCTTCTGACAAACAAGTAGTAAACTGATAGTGCCTTTGGGATGCCATTGACTTACATCACCTGGGTCATGGAAAGAGATGCTTTCTCCTTGGAGAATCCCTGTGAAATCACTTAGACTGGATCAATGCAGTAGTGTGACTGGTTTGTAGCCTGCAAAGCAGACCTGGCTGCCAGACAGAGACCAGGAGCTGCAGTTCATTCCCAGAGCCAGGCTGGGGGCTGTGAACGCCGTGGGCAGCGCACGCTGCTGCCTGTGCTGAGCCACCAGAAACGCTGCAGAGTGCCCAGACTCCTCCTCAGTGCTAGAACACAAAAGATGAGGCTGCTTCACTCCTCAAAAGACTTGTCAGTACCACGCAAGCTCTTGCAAAATTTCCAGCTTCAGCAAAGCGCGCTCTAATCCTCTCCAGTTTCCTGAATGAAAGTGGGATAATTTGAAGATCAACATGAGATTTCAAAGCTAACATCTGGTTTGAAAGCTTTCCTCTTCCTTTCTTTGTCCTTTCTATTTCAGCTAGGTCTTTCAGACCTCAGTTTGAAGATGATGTCTAATGCAGTCCTTTCCTGTGACAGTGACTCCATTCTTAAGTCACAAATAATTTTTTCGTGTAACCATAGGTAACTTATAGGAAAAGCACACAAAAAGCCTTTGGGTATTTTTAGTTTATTCCTTCTGAGCTTATGAGAAAAAAATATATTAAAAGGCAGCATTTCCAAGTATTCATAAGTCTTTTGGAAGAGTTGTGGGGTTTTGTAAATCTCTTTAGCATTATACTCTTAGAATTGGTATAGTCATAGAATCCCACCCTCTGTTATTTCATATTTTCCATTTGCAACATCTGAATTTTCCCGTTTTTGAGCGTCTTTCTCTTGTAAGGCCTGTGGATTCAAGAGCGTTCCACTTGTTATACTCCTGTGGGTTTAAACCAATGTCACAAATGTGCTTGGACTCAGCAAGTATTAAAAGTCCTGAAACATTGCTTGTGTTTGTTATTGCTGCAGATGGGGTGTATGAGAAAGGATGAAAAGAACGTGTGTATTATTGGGAGTGGAAGCGAAAATAAATTAGCAAAGAAAGTCTAATTTAATTGCAAGTCCTGAAAATATTCTCTGGGCCAGAGGAGGTGCAAAGTTGTAGTAGCAGCTCTCAGCCTAGAAGGTTTAAGGTGGTACCATGTCCTCTGTGTTCTGAAGGGATGAAGCTTCCCATACAGGGCAAGGGATGCACTTCAGGGAATGTCAGGAACCTTCCTCCCAGAAACCTCTGGATCATCCACTTCCAGCATTGCCATCCATAACATGAAGAGAGGAAAAAAAACCAAGATGCTGAGATGGGAATTGATGTTTCAGGGTGATATTTGTACCAGCTGCAAGATTTTCTTGGAATCTAATGAGTAACAAGTTGGCATAAATGATTGTTAGCTAATGCAGCATTATACCAAATGGACCCATTATGCTGCAAGGAGTGCAAAATAAATTCTGGATGATGGGACATATTCTTAGGCAAAGAGGGAATTTCAGGGAAGAAAAAGCCTTTGTTGGCTGTCTTTGTTTGTTTAACAGGAGATTATAAAAAATTACGGTCCCAGGCTAAGTTATGTCATCGCACCTCCTAAAAATAAACAAATAATTAATTTATTAGTCGAAGCAAACATTATATCCAGTAGTTATAGCTTGTCTTAATACACTTCTGAGCCTCACAGTGGGTTTCCCAAAGGCAAACATAGCAGTAAGAGGGAGAGAATCAGACAGGCCAAGAAGATTTTATTCCACATGGACCAAGTTTGTGAGTTTTGACCCAGTGCCCCAATTAACGTGATGACTGATGGCAGACAAGGAACCCTGAAAGAGGAATCTCCCTCCTACAAAAACACCTGATGAAGTTGGCTTTGTGTCAAGAACAGCAGCAGGAAAGGGCAGGACCAAGCAAGCTCAGCAGGGATGGCCAGGCTGTGAGAGGTTTCTGTTCCTGTGTCTCACTCTACCCTGAACAGGGCAGAAAACCTCACAATCCAGCATTGAGCCCAAAGAGCTGTGACCTGGAACTCCAGCACAGTCTCTGCTCTCAGTTCCCTTAAGAAATCCACAGATTTCAAAATCAACCTTTTTAATCTTTAATAGCAACAGACTCATGAGAGATTATAATTGTTGATTCCAGTGGCAGACAGAGAGAGAAAGAGAGCCTGGAGCCCTGAGCCAAGTTTTTAAAACATGCCCGACCAAAAGCATTAGGAAAGCAGTGTGTCAAAGTCTTTTTCAGTCATTTGTGCTCTGGCTTTCTGAAAACAAGCTTCTGTGTGCCAGTATTCCCATGTCCCTTGCAGTCGGGCTGAGGTGGAAGAGCCTGTCATTTAGTTCTTGTCTTCCCTGCCAGAGCTGGCTCCTGAAGCTCCTGTGGCTGAATATTGATATCCATATGCCTGCTGCAAGCACAGACATACAGCAAATCAGTTTGCACCACCAGTAATCTCTTGGTAAATACTGGGTGCCTTTCCAAAGATCAGTTCTAGTGCCAGGCATTGTGTGGTAGTGCAGGAGGTGGTGGGTGAAAATGTGTTCCTTGCTGGTGCCTGGGATGTGGTTTGCTCTGCAGGGCGCAACATCCAAGGCTCTGAGGTGCTGTGCAAGGCACTGCAGGCAGCAAAACTGCCCCCAGGACTTCCTCTCACTCAGAAGGAAAAAAGCCATGTCCTGAAGTCAGGGGGAGGTGAAGTCACGGCTTGGGGATGTTTCCTTGTGGTTTCTTTTAGAAATAATAGGTTGGATTTTCCAGTTCCTTAGGTTCTGCTGCTTGTCCCCAGTATCTGCCCTTTGTCCCACGACACCTGGAGCACCAGATGTGCCTTTCTGCGCCCATCAAAGGTGAGGAGACACATTGCAGGAACAAGCCGGCACTGCCATTTCTAAATGGGGTTCTCGATGCTCACTCTGTCTCTGGGCAGGGGACATTAATGCCTCACACTCCTCAGGTGGCGTATCAGCTGCAGGAGGCCTGGGAGAGCACAGCCTGGCAAGGGCATACTGCTCCCGAGTGGGCAGAGTGCTGCGGATTAGGGTTGGGAACTCTTCCCATTATTATTTTTATTTTAAGAAATTCTGCTTTCCATTTCACATGCAAACTGTACCTGCCAGGAAGGAAACAAAGTAACCTGTTGAGAGGAGCAGAAAATGAAGGGCTATTTTAAATCATATTATATAATGTGATTATGATAAATTTTTCTTAACCCTTGAGTCATAGATAACTACAGAGATGGAGTTTCCCCTAAGCCTGAAAATAGGTTAAGACTGTTAACAGTAAAATAATTTTTTATGCTTTAAATTCATCTTTCTTCACACTTCATTCTGCACAAAGAGGGTATCTAGAGGTTATCTTACCAGGCGAGTGCCCCCTGACTCAAAGTAGCACTTGGTGGCAGCAGGTTGTCCCTTCTGTGGCCTGTGTTTGTCCCAGCAGGGCAGGAGTGTGCTTGAGATTGCTCCATGTCTGACCCCCTCTGCATTCCTCACCACCCTTGGATGCTTCAGAGGCACAAGAGGAGAATTTTTTATTACCCTCCTGCTCCTCTTGGATACAGAAAGGAGTCAGGGCTGCTGCCCGCAGCCAAAGCCCTGCCTTCAGAAATACTTAAGGAGTTGGGTCTGCCTCTAATTTTCTCTTCTGCAGGGAAAGACATATTTACATTTCCTGAGACTGTGCATCACACTTCAGCTGTGGCAGTCTGGAGCACAGCTTGGATTTGCCCTTTGCTTTTTCTGGGCAGTAGAAAGGGATTGATTCCCTGATTCAGCCACCTCAGTAGTCTGTCTAAAGTGGAGCAGAAGCTTCTCCTCCTGCCTGGATAGGGAGGACAGGGGGAGATGGAGGAGGAATCACAAGATAAGGCAGTGCTTTAGCTCAGGAATTTCCTATTCAGGAGCCAGGTCTGCTGCTCTGCTCCTGTGTTCAGTGTTCACCCACACTCAGTGGCCTCTCTCTGGGGTTCACCATGGCAAGAACCAGCAGTTCAAAGGTCCAGCACAAATCCTATTTCACAATGACCTGCACAGCTTCAGCAAGTGTGTAGGAAGACTGAAGAGGGCAAAAGTTCCTGTCAGACCTGAGCTGCAGCTCTAAGGCTTCAAAATTTCTACAGATGCTGTTGCATCTTGATGCTGAGATGATTTTTTGCTATTTCTTTTATATACCTTTTATATAACTTCTATGTATCCTCAGTATTCTTAGCATGCATACTTGTAATTCATTAAGTCTGATAACTTAGCATAGTCCTAGTACTCTGTTAGGCCAGGAGACTAAACATTCTAAAGTCTTCATAGTAGGAGGCCAGAAAACCTTACACTATCTTGGGAAAGCAAGGTCCTCTCTAGAACATAGCCTGTGAACTGGAGATTTGGCCCATCCAGGGGGAATTCCAGGGATGGGGGAATATCACAGCATTCATCCAGGCCTCCCACTGAGGCATCCTTGTTAGATATGCTAATTTGTAAGGTTTATAAATTTTATGCATTGCAATGCATTCCACCTTGGCCAACTGGTGCACCGTAAAGATCCTTATTAAAATACCAAGGTAAAAACCCCTGATCCCTTAACCATGTCTGGCTCTCAGTTTTTTAAGTCCAGGAAAAGGCATCACAATGAGAATCTGACATCCCAAGGATCCAGTCACAGCAGGGCTGGCAGGAACAATAAGTCCTAAGGGATATTCAGTAACAGGCATGGCTTGGGACATTGGATTTTTAATATTTTTTCTTGATGTTTGCAGCTGCAGCAGCACACATCTTGCTGCTTACTCATGGGTGGGAGAGGTGTTGCCTGCCTGGCTTCTCCCTCTGCCTGGGAGTGCACTGGAAAACTGCTGGAGAAAGAGGACAGAGCCATACTTCAAGCAAAACATTTCTGTAATGGGGAAAATTAGGTTGAACTCACTGTTTCAAGCTTCTGTGCTGTCAAAAAACTCAGGACCTTTATTTATTATTTGTATTACAGTAGCACCTAGAGGCCCCAGGTTGCTAGGGTTTGTAGAGCACTTTGCAGGAGATGGCTACTGCTCTTATCTCATAATAAAACAATGAAAAGAGTGGAAAAGGAAGGCAGAAAAGTGACCTGACTGAGGTGCTGTGGAGCATAATAAAAACTAAAGTTCTAGCTCTCTCAGTGGATGCTTGTGCTGCCAAGCACTGAGGTCACAGCACTTCAAGAAGCTGCAGTGCCTTCAGCTCAGCTCTACGAAATGACTGCCTGCTCACCTCTAGCCCTTCTTCAGCAGTGGTGTGAGTGAATCCATTTTATTCCACATTGCAACAGATTAAGTTGATGACCATAATCTGGCTGAGGGCTGGTGGTACCTTCAGATGTGTTTGCTTGGCTGCCTGTGATCAACTGTCCTCTCATGCCTGAGCCCCATTCAGTGGCTGCACTGCAGATTTTACTTGCAATTTTAGTCTGGACATGAGCTTGTTAATTTCTGCCTAAACTATGGAATAGCCATCTCTCTTAATTCCATATTAACATGCTGGAACTCTCTCCTGATTGTTCCTCTCTTTGGTCAGAGAAGACGAATTTAGTGACCACAGTGTAGAACCACCAGTTCAGACACAGCACCTCTGTGTGAAGGGTGTATGTCTGCACATCCCTGTAGAACAACTTGCTGCTTTTCCCATCAGGTGCAAACCTGGCATGGACCCTGTTGAGAAGTAGAACAGGACTTAAATGTATATTTTGATGCATTTGCTACCACCCCTCTGAAATTCTGCTGGCATTTATAGCAATAATAGCTCTACTTGTGAAAAAAGACATTCCGCTATAAAACAGCAATCTCTGCCTTTCAAAAGAAACTTAAAAACTAGGCATTTTCTTTCTCTTACTTAAAGTTTCAGTACCTTTATAGGAAACATGAGCTGTAATTTCACTGTTTTCCTTCTCTAAAATATGTTTTAAAACTAAATCAGACCTCAGCACATTCTGTAGTTTTTCAAAAGAGCAGTGCAGAACTGGCAGTACTACAATTTGAATCTTGTCTAAAAGCCTGACAAGAATAGGAGTAATAGGTGCAAAGTCTCTATTTATTTAGCTCCAGCCACCACCAGTTCTGAATTTATCTTTTGCAGCATCCTTACGCAATGCTGATAAAAAGTCTTAATGTTTTGTGACTTGGAAATGTGAGCACCAGGTCCTGCCCATGGTCGTGCCATGGTCTTGCACAAAGCTGGAGGAACAGTGCTAGTCTTGGCAAAGCCCAGCTGAGGGATCAGACTTGCAGACACCTGCAGAACATATTGGCTGCTCAAACATTTTTTCCCAATCTTTTCACTTTATGTCAGCCTCGTTCAGGACAGATTCATTAAAGGCATCTTTGCAGTGATTATCTCTCTGTTCTCCACCCATTCCACCCTTGTCTGCTCTCCTGATTCTGACTAATGCAGAGCCAGCAACAGTGGTGAGAGGCCCTGATAACTCTGCCATCTCCTTCAGTGTGATGTGGAGCTCCTGCCATTGTTAAAGACAGAGCAGGAGCAGTGACAAGACCCTCTAACAAAGCTCTTTGAAAGCCCCTCCCAGGCTGACAGGCATTTGAGTGAAGTCCTGTGCTTTTTCTCCCCTCTTACAAGTATTTTCCCTGTGGAGTTGCTCAGTGAGGATCCTTTTCACTGTTATGAGAATGGGTAGCAGGAAAAAAGGATGTTTTTATTCCGGAGTGATTTGTAGACCTTTCAAGCAAAGCTGATGCTGGGCATCCCAGAGCTGTTGGCCATGCTCTGGCTCTGCTTAGGTAGCTGAGCTGGAATCAGCTCCCAGGATGGAGAGCTCTCTTCTGGCACTCTGACATGGTTCTCCAAACCAGAGATGTGCACAAGCACATTTGGTGTAAATGCTTAAAGATTCAGGTCCTGTTTTGCAAGGAGCAGCAGCTGACCCTTCTCTTTCATATTTTCCTGAAAGCTGGAAGTGCCAAGTCCTTTAACCCTTTAACCATCTCATTGTAGCCTAGACTAGGGCAATTTGAATGGATCAAGCCCAACATTAGCCCATTTCTAATTAGCCTCGTTGCCATAGTGACTTGGAGGGGTTTATTAACATCAGCATGGCAAACCGATGGAACTGTACAACTTCTTTGGCAGCTGGGGAATGTAAAAAGTGAATCCCTGCATGGAATCATGCTTGCAGGGCTGACATTCAAATCACAGGCATTGTGTGCTCAGGAAAATGACTGTCACTGCTCACACAGAGTGTTTCACTTTAGCAGGAAGCAGGGTGTGCAAAGAAAGGTTGTTTTTTCCACTTTTCTTTTTCTATCTGAGGCTTTAAGATGAACATTAAAATGCAAAGGAACTAAAGAAATTCAGATACATTATTTAAACTAGAAAAAAAAGAAGAGTAGAGGAGTAACCAACCCTGAAGCAGTCAGTACTGGATGTGGACTCTGCCTCCTTTATTTTCATATACCAAAGAGCCAGGATATTCCCAAAGACTTCCTTGTGAGGAACACAGAAATGCACAGAAAGTGGCTTCCATCCTTTATTGATATTTTCTTTTTACTACAAGGAGTTGAAATGTGTGTATTTTTGATCCTGAATGTTGTCATGGTTACAGGACTACTTGGATGCTGCCTCTTGCACCCCACGAAGGCTGCTGTGCTGTGTGTGGTGGGGATGGTGGGGAGCAGCCTGACCACCCAGCTCACCACGGAAAGGGAATTCCTTGGGATGGATTTCAGTCATGGGAGGACGGATGGGGACGGTGTGATTATGCTCCTGCCACTCTTATCAATGCCTACAAGGTATTGCCCACTACCTAAGTGTATCTAGCCTTGCACATTTCTGCCTAAACCACTCTTTCCCTTTGTGGTTCGATTAAAAGCCTTCTTCCTGTGGATTTTGGGACCAAGAGCTTTTTTCTTTTATCAGCATACACTGCATTTTAAGCTGTAATCCACAACATTTCACTAAGCAAAGCCTCGTGAAGGAGAAAACACTGGTGCTGATCTCCATAATGTCAGTTCTGTTTGTGCATCTCATGGAGAACCTCAAATCTGCCTGCAAGATCATGTGGTAGACGTGCTGTAGAAGCTGTTGGCTTTTCACTCAAAAATGGCAAATGAAATATTTTTGTCTGAACCCCTCCCCACCCTTCTTTTTTTAAGATTTTTAACCAGAGGGTTTTCAGATTTCCAAACCTTTCTTACAGAAAAGGAAACACTAGGAAAAAAAATTAATTTCTGTGAAATGCTCACAGGCAGAAAACACCAAATTTCTGAGAGGATTTTTCAGTGAAAGGTTGTAATTTGCTGTAAAAGGCATCCTTATTCTTTTACCGACTATATCAAATGCCATGTCTTAGGTCTTGCAGCGCTTCACCTCCACTCACAGTGCAAATGGAGATTCATAAGATATTACACTTTTTGTTTGTTTATTGTATCCTGAAGTGGTTTTAAAGGACCCTTGTGAGCAAAAGACAGCCCTGTAGGTTGGAGACAAACAGATTTGTGCCTTTTCACACTAAGCTGCTACATGGCCTTGTGCAAATGACTGTCTGAAGTGCTTTCTCTCTTTCACTGTGGACTATCAGGTCGTTTGGATGCAGATGTCTGTACCAAAACCAGGACTCTGTGCTCTGAGACATGTTCTGTTCATAATCTGAGAGGGGAAATCATAAGTGAACGGTGGGAAAACAGTGTACAATGGAGTATTTTCTGGAAGATGAAGTATGAAACAGTGAGCTTAGCCAGTGAATACACACTAATACCATATCTTGACTCACCTCTTGAAGTAGGAAAACTGTGGGTGGAAGTGGAGGGGAGCAAGTGGGGTGCCCTATTTTGATGGACAGGCTTAAGTATGAGTATAAAATCAGGAGATGGCAGCACTGCCATAGCTGAGCCTCCCACTCCTAACTCACCTTGCCTAAGGTTACAGGCTTGTCTGAATGCCTGATAATTAACTGGTGCCCAGGTATGAATGGGCCAGAGTCCCTCATCGCCTACACTGCTTTGATACTGAATAAGAATGGTCTAGAAAGGGGACACCAATCCATCATTGTCAGTTAAAGAAAAAATTGTAATCTAATCAGGGTTAAAATAGCAGATATCCTGAATTCCTCTCCAAAAGGGGCACTGGACACATGAAAAATGTTTTGTGGGGAAATGGCTTTGCCCTGCTGGGTAACTTATGGGACTCTGTAGCAGCAGGTGGGAGGGTGAGCACTGTTCACTGCCAGGGAAACTTTGCACTCTGGCTCTTCCCATCACAGCTGCAGCCCCAGGCTCACAGGAGGGGAAGGACTCAAGTGGTTTTCTCCACCTGCACATACTGGGGTGCCCTTGTGGTGGCAGCAGGTTGGCATTTGGCCTTGGATGTCGGGGCTCTGTTGCTGCCGAGGCTTTGAGCACAGCTGGATTTTGGGCCAGCTGCTCATCTGGAGCTGCCTTGGTGCAGCTCCCCGTGTGAAGGGTGTTGAGTGAAAGGCTTCTGCTGCAGAGGGCTGTTTTCAGCACAGGGGTCAGCGAGGAGGGCGAGGGGTGTGAGAGATCCGGCTACTTTCACAGGTAATTAAAAGCACGTCAGAAACAGAAGCAGTATTTAAATCGAGAGCCTGTGTGATTCTTCTCCACCTGGTGAGCCTGGGAGTTACGGGAGGCTGTCGCACGGTGGAGAATTAACAATTCTGATGAGAGACGCTGCCAATTTGAATTGCTGATTTGCGGACCAGGGAAGGAGAGGTGTCCATTAGCTCGTCTCAGGGATTTCCTTTGCCTGCTCCCGGATCGTCATTAAAGGAGCAAAGCAGCTGAAGAAATATGTGCAGATTCAGGTATAGGCCACCCAAAAGACCTACTTCTTTTTTTTTTCCCTTGAGCTACTCTTATGGTGAAATGCTGTCAGACCAGTATCACTCTGTGCACAGGGCTGCTGGTACTGAGGCCACAGTGACTGCAATCCACTTCTTGGGAAGGCCGGGAAACTCCTGCTTTGTGATCACAGGGTGCATCCCCATCTCCGTGCTGCTGACGAATCAGCTGCCATAGGGGGAAAAATAGAAATTGTGCATTGTACAGAAAAGCACCAGCCTCAGAGGACTCTTGGGACTCCCTCTGCCAACAGGAATCTTGTACAGGTCCTGTAGAGCCCTGTAGGAGGTAACAAGGTCATAAACTCCAGCTGGTGCAGCCATCAAGGCATGTCCCTTGCCTTCTTTCAGGGCTAGCCAAGCCAGCAGTGAGGAGAGCTCCTGACTGGCTTCCCATCTCTCCAGGGCAGAAGCCACTTTTTGTGTCCCCATCCCACCCCTGACAGTGTCACCTGGCTGCCAGTGCAAGCATGGCTGTGAAGCTCCTGGGGAAACCATGTGTGCACAAACATCACAGTGGAAGCTCAAATCTTCTCCTGAATTAGAACAATTATGGATTTCCCCCAATTTTCTTGTTGCAGACATATATCCGACTGTGGAGAGTGCCTTTGGACCATTTTTCATGACTGGTGCATGGGAAAGGGTCCCTCCAAGTGAGTCCATCTCTCAGTCCTCAAAGCCCTGTTGCCTGAAATTATCAAAACTGCCTGGGGGATTTTTCTGGGCTATTCTCATTAATTAAAATTAACAAATACCAGTGGGTATCTAAATAAAAATGAACAAATACCAATGGGTATCTAAATCCCTGATGTGATTTTTGAGAACCAAACCAGCATTCCGTGCCAGGGAGAGAGGTCTGTTCAGTACCACTCTCTCAAGTTCATATTTCCCCTTGGGGTTGCTTGCACATTCCTGACAAGAGATGGAAGATTTCTTTGGAACAGCCCCTGCTCTTTTATAGTGCTGCAGTCACAGAAAATAAATATGAAGTGAGCTGATTATATTCCAGGAGCTACGAGATACCACGTCTCAGATCCGAAGTGAACTGACCTTTCCACTCCCAAGTGGACAGCTCTGACCTTTTTTAATGCTGATGAGAATCGTGGAAGAAATCATGATTAGGGGGAAATCGTGCTTTATTAACATAGGCAGAGCACAAAGAAATCATCATCTGAAGACCTGCCTCTGGGTGGTGGGACACAAGAAAGAAAATCAAGATGTGTGTGTGTGTGTTGTATGCTCATTATAGCACTAATGGGAACAGGACAGCAGAGCAGAGGGGACAGCAGAGGTGTGTGAATTATGGGGAATTATGCTTTGCTGTAGAGGCTTTCTTGCAGTGACAGTTATAGCAACAGCAGACCAGGATCCTACTGGCTCAAAGCCTCTTTATAATGCCATTTTACAGAAGTTATTATTTGACAGAGGAAGGCAAGACCTTCCAGGAAGACCTGGTAGCTGCAGGAACAGCCAGTTGAGTTTGGTAGGTTTTACCTTGCTGCAAGGTACCAAGGAGTTGTTAATGAATAGGGATATTTTGGGGGGATGCACACAGTCCCCTTTGCAGGTCTAGGGGGGAAGAGGGGAGCAAGAAAGGTTTTTCTTGCACAGCAAACAGAACTTCAGAAAGTGAGGAGGTTGGTGGGAGGGGAGGGAGGGAGGGTGGGGGAAAGCAAGCAAGCACATATTATATTCCAACTGTTTCCACGGTGACATTTCATAATCACTACTCTGGGGGGAAAACGCTCCATTGCAAAAGCTGGAGGAGGCAGGATGGTTTTGTGGATGCAGCCAGCGAGGGATGGCTCTCCCTGCACCTGTGGCTCACCATCTGAAGGACCTGGAAGCAAGGGCCAGCTAAACTCCTGAGGCTGCAGCACAAACCCTGGGCCAGGAATTCAAATGCATAGCACTCACCATCATCCCCATGGTTTTATTTCAAGGATGAATATTTATAAATAAATATGATATCATCACACTAGATAGGAAGTCTAAATAGCTTCTCTTTCTTGGCAGGAAGGAGGAAAAGAGAGATGTATGTAGGAAGAGCCCATGAGATGCACAAAGCAAAGCAGAATCTAATAGCTGAAAGCAGCGTGTAATTAATGAATTAGGTCACCAGGTCTTTGCATTCCACATTGTCTCTCTTTTTACCCTCAGCCCTGGAATTAAAGCAGATTGAAACCTGCCTTTCCATTATGGGGGCTGTTTGCACAGTGCCCAGAAGAAGGCAGAGCTTTGCTAGCAGCGAGCCTCACAAATCCGTCGCTGGCATATTATTCATTTTACAAAGCAGCACCATGTTCACCTGAATCACTTCCAAATGTCTGTGGTTCCCTGTGTCGTTTTAAGCAGTGTACCACTTGTCATCATGCTGCTACAGATGGCAATAGCTCTTGGGGGCTTTCCTACGAGACGTGGGCAGGGGACAAGTACACGAGGTTTTCATGCTTGGGGACTTTCCTGTAGTCCCCGTGGCAGAGACGCACAGCCTGCTTCAGTCCCGGCCCTCTTGTGGGTTCTCTGAGCTCTGGCAAATTGATTCCCCTGCCAATCTCTCAGATGGGATAAATGTTCTTTTTCTTCCATCACTGGCCATTAATAGCTGATTAGGATGGTCGAAGCTTTCTGTGGGCAAGGTGACAGGATGCTGTAGGTTGATTGTTCTGCTCCTGCAGAGCTTAACACGAGCTCAGGTTTCTCAAGTAACATGACTCAGTGCAGTTGCCCAATAGCCCTAGACTGCATCCAAAGCAAATGCACATAAATGTATAAGATTTCTAAAGCAATTACTGTATCTTTGTATTCCTGAAAAGAAAATCTTCTTTGTTCTTTTATTTTTTTTTTTTTTTGTGACTGAAGCTCCTTAGCTCTGTACTTTTCCTTTCTTGCTAATGATCTGCTCTCTTCTGATTCCCACTCGCTCTAACTGTAGGTGTTGCTACAACGGGTTGCAAACTTTGTGGTGTGCCGGGTGACAGGGTGTTTGTGTGCTGTCCTTTCTGTCTTGATCAGTTGTTGGGAGTACAAAGGAAGTCTGGCCTTTTGTTTGTAACACAGCACTGATCCGTGCTTGTGATGTACAGAGAGTCTCAGACAAAACCCTTGATGAGTGCAGAAAGTCCCTAACATGGGACACCTCCAGAAACACTTGGTATAACAGGGCTGTATCCTTTATCTCTCTCTTCCAGCCTGGAAAATGGGATGATTTTTTAAAAATTACATTCTTTTCAGATTACATCCTTAGCTCTCTTCCTTTCCTGTGGTGTCTAAAGGGTGAAAAGGAGAAATTATAAACAACCTACAGATCCTCATGCACCCACTAAGCTTTACAGCTCTTTGTCCAAACAGAGCAGCTTAGCAGTGATGGCTGAGCTGGAGACTTGGCTGGTGAGTGTGTGCAAAAGGCAGTGCCCCTGCACCAGCCCATTGCACAGGAGACAGCAACAGCTGCTGCTCCCTGTCCCCTTCCCCCTACAGTAACCCACCTGGAGCTGGCAGCAATGTCCTCTGTCGTGGTGACAGACTGGCCATGCCATGGAGGGCTTAGAAGCTCTGACAGAAGTGAGAAGCTGGGACACCCCACTGCTGGGGGCTTCTGCCACACGTTTGTAGGGAATCCTTTGGTGGAATTTAGTGGTTTTGGAGATGTAGAACAGGATCAAAACACACCCAATGGAGTCTCTCTGGGCCAGGCAGCACTTTGACCTCCTGGATCTCTTCCTTCCCCGTTGAACTCCTTCCAGCTGAGTGGTGCAAATCTTTCCATTCTCCTCCCTCCAGCTCCAGTGATTTTCTGTGTCCCAACCTGAAGGCTTTCTGTTTCTCCTCTGCAGTTTCTCCAGATGTCCTGTTTGTTCAGAAACTCCACAAAACTCAATTTATTCCTCTTCTTAACTGAAACTAAAAACATTTTGCTTTCCCATCCTTTAAGAATTTAAACAACTTTTCATATAAAATTACATAATGGTATTTTGTATTGCAATGAGGTTTCCTTCTGACAGTATTTTGAGGGAGCTCAGATTGTTTTTGCAGGGTGCACATGTGCAAAGCACTCTGTAGACTTTTCAGAGGTGTCTGTGTCCAATCGGTCCTTGTGAAAACCAACCCATTTAATACATACAGACTGCAAATGTGCTGCAGACCATGATGTGTGCAAGGCTGAGACACTCAGGGTGAGATTTTGTGTGATTTGATCCAACATTGAAATTCTCATTTCCCTGTGAGGTAGAGCAGGGGTAGAAATTAAAGAACGAAGAGAAGTGACATAAATATCTGTATTGATTGCAGAAATTCATGACAGAATGACACTGATATTTCTGGTGATTTTTTAAGTTTTCTCCTTTGTGCACAGACTTCCCCCTTCCCAGCTGGTAGCTGGCAGCCTGCTCCAGTAGGATGTGATGCAAGGACTGGAAATTGATGCTTCTTTTCTTGACTCAGACACTCCAGTTCAAAACTTTGAGTCCTTTGACTATTGGAAAGGCCAAGATCAGCTACCCTAAAACTCAGCCCACATGTTTGTTTATCTGGTGTGTTAGCAAAGCAGCCTGAGAGCCGTGGAGCCAGATGGCAATGATGGAATCTTTGTACGGCTGTTTGAATTGTGGCAATTGCTGCTGCTGCTGCTGCTTTTTGGTTTGTTGTTTTCTGGGGTTTTTTGTAAATTTCCTAAATCAGCATCCTTTTATCTTCCTCATTTCACGTTTGTTTTCTGCACATCTTGGGCTTGATGCCAGGGATTAAAAATGAGGGTTGATTCATATATCAGTATTAAACTGCATAATCACCTCCATCATTATTTGACTTCATCTGGAGCATTCACAATGTTTTGGGAACTTTGAGTGAAAGAAAACTTTATCATGTATATGAACATTTGACTGAATTATTGATTATCAGAATCTCTGATTGAGGCTACATCCTCTGTGTCTGCCTTTTCACAGTAAATAGTCTTCTAGCATACATTTTCAACAATTTTTTTTAATACTTATAATTTATTTAGTTTTACATTCAATGAGAAAATAACATGACAACCAATCTGTGGCAATAATCTGGGGGGGTATTATATTCTCCAACAACCTACTGTAACTTTAATCTATTACCAGTAATTTCTGCTTCCTCTGGCGAGGATTAGAGAAACATAAGGTGCTTTAATAACAAACAGGGATCCACCCACATCTCTGATTTATGTTTATGACTCAGCAAAGAGCGTAAACTGAGACTAGGGCACTGAGTGATTCTATAAGTAGTTATAAATCAACCATTCACCAGAAGGGAAAAAAAAAAGTGTGCTAGCAGCCTTCCATGTATGAGGAAGAGAGTGGGTTTGGGGTTGCAGATGGTAAAGTTTCCTTTCCAGGGAGTCAGTAAAGGGGTCACAGCTTCGTCACAGAGAGATATGAGGTGTTTTCATGAGTGCTTATGGAGATATTTACTTGTGCAGGACTGGTTGCATCACTGTCTATCAGAACAGCCCCTGGCTGAGCACTGCAAGTCTGTTTGTTGGACACAAACCCACCCTCAACAGGCCAGCTGGACGGTGGGACAAACAACTTTAGAAAACAACGTTGCAGATCTGACTTTGTAGCATATTCAACTAGGACTGAATCTACAGATTGTTCTATTACCTGACTCCAAGAAAACCCCTGGCCCTGCTGTGTCAAAGACCCCCAGCCAGCTGTGCTGGGTGGCACTGGAGCCCCCAGCCCTCCCCAGACTGAGGTAGCCCAGGGTTGCTCCCAGCCAAGGCACCGTTCCCTTTGCCAGCTGCTGCTCACGAATTTCCAGCTGAAGGGTGCACAGTGTTTGCAGTGCCACTCTGATTGACAGGTTTATCTTCCAGCCCATTTACTTACTTAATTATCCCAGAGTGAGCAAGAATTTCTTATGAATATGGTAATAGGCCAATCATTATGACAACAGAAGCACGTTCTTGTACAGTTTGTGGAAAAAGAAAAAGTGACTTTCCCCAGTTCACATCAGGTTTGCCCCATCAGGAGGAATCACTAAATTAATAAACAATATCTGGTGACCTTAAAACATCATGCCCCACATGTGTGGCATCAGTCAGGAAGCTGTCATCATCTCAGGAGTTGTTCCTGTCCCACATGTTCCCATTTTAGTGCACACTGGAAAAGCTCAGATTTCCCTTAACTTCTCTGAGTTGCTTCTGTGATGTCAAAGCTTTTCATTTGACAGCTCTAGCTGCTGTGTAAAGGAGAGAGGGTCTATGGACACTTCAGACCTAAATCATCAAAGATGAGGGAAGATTTTTCTACTTGATACCAAACACTGCTGAAGCTGTTTTTGCCAAGGAGATTCTACCAAAAATTATTGGGTAAATAGTGTTTGTAAATGCTGGTTTTCAGTGTAAATAATACCTTCCAGATTTAAAGATTGAAGAAAATGTCTGATGTTCAAATTCTGGAGTCTCTCCTCTGTGAGCCTGTGCTACAATCATTCCTTGAGCGGTACATTATCCAAAAGAACAAAACTGAGGTGACCAAGGGAAGCAGAGAAATATGTTGTCAGTCCATCAGCATTCATTTATGCCAAGGCTCTGCGAAAACCATATGAGATTCTGCATTGTTAGGAGTTTATTTAAATTAATCACTATAATTACATTTTTGCTCTTTATAAAAAGCCTCCTATAGAGATTGTCCAGCTTGGAAATAAAAGGAATTTTGGAAATCGTTGTTTTAATAGCCTCTTTAAAGACATTCAGGAGCATCATGTAAAACATAACGGGCACAGGGGGAAATAATTCTGCTGGGAGGTCGGA
Source organism: Phainopepla nitens (assembly GCA_013400175.1). NCBI lineage: Eukaryota > Metazoa > Chordata > Aves > Passeriformes > Bombycillidae > Phainopepla > Phainopepla nitens. Next base: position 452,875 of record VXBQ01004623.1, on the reverse strand, counting down.
CGGATGCCGAGTTCTGTTGATTTCCTCATTTTTCAAGGCTGAAGGCTTCTGCATGTGAATGAGTCCTTTGTTTTTTTCAAGGCTTCTGGTACAGAAATATATCTGCTGAAACAAGAGATGATTTCCCATCCTGGAAACAAAAGCTCTGATAGCGAGGGCAGAGCACGCTGCTCGGGTGGACAACTGCGCACCATGCCCAGCAGAGCAGAGAGGAAGGCAGCAGACATCCTTCTCAGAGCCAAAATTCTCTTGCTCCAAGCAAAACCTTGGAGCACAAATGGGTGAGAACAAAGGTTCTTGCCCAGTACAGCAAGGTAAGTTGCAGACAGAACACAAGGGGAACAGCAGCTCTGGCAAAGTCATTTTCATATTCTCATGTCTGGAAAAGACCTAAAGTGAATCAGCTACACTCTTTCAAAATGTCTTTTTAACATTTCTTAAATTTGACAAGCTTTTTCCTTCTCTCTTTTTTTTTTTTAAGACCAATATTTACCTAAATCTCTACCATTTGAATTAATTAATCCCACAAAACCATGCTGGATGTTCCCTGTTGGCCACCAGATGCCTGCCTGTCCCATCTATGTCTTAAGAACCCTTCAAGACAAAATACAGGTCTGAAAAACTCTGTCCCTGATATTTTCAGTTGTTCCTGATTAAGATGGCCCTGTGAAATATGCTTGTATTCTGTATTGCATAATTTTCATTGTTTTCTGAAGTCTGAAAGAGAAATAAGCTCCTTCAATTGCTTTCAGGAATCACGATAATTCATTTGTGTTTTTTCACAAGATTGGTGGATTGATCTATGTTTCCGTTGTGACTACTCTTGTGAAGTTGAGGAGTTTCATCCATTTCCCAAGACTCAGATTGTTTTTTAGCCAAAAGTTCAGACATTATACTGCTTTCATGTTGACTTAAAGAACCTTCAGAGCACCTAGAGTTAATTCTGAACATCCTTATGCTAACAAACCCTGAATAAAATGTTGTTATCTTTAGGGAAAACGGAAATGAATACCTTCTTAAAATAATGATCTTATTACTACTTATCTTGTTACACTGTGTGAGGTTCCCCTTGTTAAGCCACCTGCATTTTGAGAGGTTTATAGACAAAAGCAGCATTATTAATTAATGCGACTGTGCAAGCTTTCTGCAAGCTATTATAATATTTTATTGTTATGGTTACTATTATTGTTATCAGATAGGCTGTTTGGGAGTTTGGAAAACGTGCTGGCATCTTTCTGTTGCAGTGGTTACCCTTCAATGCCTTTCTTCAGATTATAAATGCAGCTGTTTCTATTAAATTCTGGATGGAAAGCAAGATCTCATAAAATCTATCAGCAGGTTATTTTAGCCTCAAATCAGTATTGCTTAAATTATACAGGGAGGGAAATGGAAGTCTGGTGAAGGTGTTCCTATCAACAGCAGATGGGGATTTTTTGTGCTTGAATGTGACTGTGGGCTGAAGGTCACCCAGGCAGTGAGACAGGGTCAGGGCATCCTTTGGCCACCTTTATCTGGTTCCTGAGAGCCTGAATTTCTTCTCTAGTGAGCCTGGCACCAAGAGTGATTGCCTGGTCACCTGGGAAAGGGAGGTTTGGGGCCAAAAGGAATCCATCCTAGAAGGATGTTTCATTGCTCACCATGAGGAAAATGCAGACCTTCTGGGCTCTGTTTTTTGCAGTGTAACTCTGTGTTCTGTCCTGTAAGAGGCCACCAAGTTCCAGGCATCTGTGCAACTCCTCTCCTCTCTGCAAAGCTCTAAGAGTACAGGTTCTGAGACTCCACACTGACTCTGGCACTTCATGCTGGTGTTTCAACATTTTGTCACTCTGGAAGTCACAGTGAAATCCATAAAACTGTCAAGGAAAATATGAAAGATCCCAAACTCTTTATTTGCAGATATTAAACAAAGGCCTGAGGATATAAAGAGTAGTGTTATCTCTGCACCATAAAGTTGTGTCATACCTGGGTCCTGTGGCCAACAGGAGACCTTTCTGTGCTACTGCAGATTTTGCAGGCTTGGTCACATCCCATTTCCGTTTTCCCACTCTGCAGTGTTCTCATCTATCCAACTGGTCCTCATGCAGGAGCAGTTCTTGACCTTTAAACATTGGTCACCACTCTTTGGTGTTCTTCCAGTTTAACCACACATGTTTGGAGATGAGGAGAGGGCACCAGGGCAAGAGACCCTACATTCAACCAGGACATGGGGCATCTCAGTCTTTTCTAATTCTGCCCCAAACATTCTTTTTTTCTTTCTATTTCCTCTCTGCTACGGACCCTCGGTGTGTATCAAGGCTGGAAACAGCAAGGGCAGAATATCTGGGCCTGGACATGGGATTTCAGCTTCTGGCTTCTGGCATGAATGGCACCAAGTTTGATTTGGTTTGGTACAGTTTGGTTTGGTTTGGTTTGGTCTGGGACTTCAGGGGGAAATGGGTAAATTTTCTCTCTTTTCTGAGGTGATTTTGGCTCTGTGTTCACCACAGTCCTTCAAAAATTTCCAAATCCCAAGCTGTGCCTAGGAGCTGGATTTTGTTGGTTCCACCTTTATTTTTCTCTTCCTTTTGTTTTGAGCAAAGCTGTTTATGGTCAAATAAGTTCCAGCCTCAATAGAACTGCCATGAAACAGCTTCTAAAATGGTCCAGGCTAAGATAGCTCCCTAATTTCAGAAGCCTGCCCTGTCTGATGGTGCTGGTGAGTACAGATTCTTCCACATCAAGTGCAATGGTGAAAAGCCTCATCCACTAACAGTGGGCACAAAGGGTTTCCTTTTTTAATCCTTCAGGATCTCTTGTTTGTTGCTCTGAAATCCTTCCTTCCAAGGCACATTTGCAGGACTCTCTTTGTTATCCTAATGAGCCAGGCTCCGGAGAGTGGTCGGTTCAACTCCTGGACCCAGGGCTGAGAGCCCAGGTTGGGAAGCGATGGATCACAGGCAGATGAGTCTCAGCCCTTTCTCTAGAGGAGTTTGCCACCTACTGATTCACAGGTTCCTTTGAGCTCCTGCCAAGAGAAGTCGAGGGGGAAAGCTGGGATTTAGGGGTAGGTGGGGATTGCCCTTAGAGACCCGAGCCAGGACCCCCGGGGGAAGAGCGGGCTCGGGGGGGATGCGGTTCCCAGCTGTGGAGCCGCGGCTGGGAGCAGGGGAAGGAGCTGGGTGGAAGCGCCTGGCGTGTGCGTGTGCGTGTGCGTTGTGTGTGGCGGGGGAGGGATGTGGATGAGGAGCGGGCTCTCTTTCTTTCTCTCGGGGCTCAGTTAATCCTGCTGCCAGGCGCTGCTCAGCGGCAGTCTCAGCGCTGGATTCGGAGCGGGGGAGACGCGCATCCCGAAGGCGCAGCGGAGGGGAGGCGAGAGAGGCAGCTAAAGAGAGCAGAGCGGGGGAAAAATCAAATCTATGCTTGGAACTGGGCTTCTTTTTCGCCAATGCAAAAGGGAATATGCAGCACATTTTTGCCTTCTTCTGCACCAGTTTCCTAGGGGCGGTGTTAGGGGCCAATTTCCCCAACAATATCCAGATAGGTGAGTGCGGGGCTGGGAATGATGGTCCCTGACGAGGGGGTAGGGGTGGAGAGGGGGTAGTGGGGGAAAGCGGACCCGTTCGTGGGCTTGCAAAGGCACGATGCGTGTGTGTGTGTGCGAGAGAGAGCGAGGGGTGAACTGCGAGGGCTGCATGTGTGCGTTGGTACCAGCTTTGCCGGAGCAGAGATGGATCAATTTGGCTTTGGGGGAGGGGTAGATTCGGAATAAATGCCTTCACACGCAGACACACACACACACTCCAATACAACGAGAGAAAAGTGCCTCCGAAATGGAGGAAGTATGAAAAAAAAAAATCTGTTTATTGCCCTGAGAAATGCCTGGGCTGCCATTGTGTGTTGCTGCATTCGCAAATCCGGCGGTTGCATGATACCTTCTTGTGAGGATGCTCTCATCTGTAGGTAACTGGGACGGGAGGTAACAAACAGACGCTCTCTGTTGTTATTGCTAAGGAATAAGGGCAAAGCTATTGGAACATCTTGCATTGAAGTCTCTTTCCATTTCATGCCACTTGCTTCTCCTGCACACCAGCAGTGCCTGTTTGATTCCTTCCTCCCTTCCTGTAACTTCTCAGTGCTCCTCTCCCTCCTTCCCCGGGTTTATTATTACTCTCCCATTGATCTTTATTGGTGATCGTTTGTAACCTAGATCCAAATTCCCTTCCCTTGCATGCCGGTTTTCTTTCCCGCCTCCCTTCTCTTTGCAATGCCAATCAATTGCTAATACACCAAGTTCAGGCAACTCTTGCCTGAGTCCAGCTGCACAATCAGTGCTTTTATTGCTGTTGATGCTGCATCCTTGCCTCCCTCCCTTCCTGTCTTCCCTTTACCCCAAATTTGTGTAAAATCCCAGATTTTTTGCCATTCAACAAAAGCAACTTCTCTATGAGCATCTGATTCCTCCGATATCCATGATTAGGCTGTGGGGTGGGAGGAACGGGGGAGGTGGGGGGATATCGGTGCACAAATAGCCCTTTTCACATAAGGAGATGCCCCCTCTACTAAAGATGTGCAAAGTGACGTTGATTGCAGGTCCTTGCCTATTTGTTTCTTCCTCAAGTCATCTTGGGCATTGATACTTTCTGCAGCTTTATTTTAATTCTCCCTTGTTGCTAAGTGCTTTGTTTCCCTCCTCCTGAAATGCCAATTGCAGCGCTCTCTTTAAATGCATATAGATTACAAGACAGGCTGAATTTAATAGCATCTTTCTGGAGGCTGTGAAGGGATCTGCTGCAAGCCAAGGTTCCTGCTGGGGGAGCAGCAGGAAACTTTTCCTAGGGCTTGGTTATCGTTGCACTTTGTTCCAGATCCATGGGGGAAGAGAGGCTCTGAGCTAAGATTCCAGTTCCTACCCTGTTTGTATCATTCTGTGGTTCTGGGCATATCAGTATTCTGCGTAGATTGAATCCTTTGAGGGTCAAGCTTTAAGTTTCTTGCCCAGTTTGAGTTTGGCCACTGTCACCTGTTAAATTCAGGGGTTTTCTGTGCAACAAACCTCCAGCAGCAGCAGCAGTTGTTTGGTCACTGTCCCATGTCACTCTGGCTGCCGCAGCCCTGTCCCCTGCTGGGCCAGGCTCAGCCAGCCTGCCCCGTACCCCAGAGTCCCACGGGGTGTGGGGGGACTCCTGCAATCCTCCTGTAGCAAATCTCTCCTCCCAGCCAGCAGGGCTTAAACCGAGCCTCATTACAAGCGAGGGGAGGAAGGAAGAATCTCATTCTTCCTTTCCTGAGATGATAATGACAGCAATTCCTGTTCCTCATGCTTGAAGTTTGGGGGCTGAGGAGGTTAAGCTGCACCCCATGGATTATCCCTATCCTGCAGCTGCTTGGCCTGGGGATGCATCAGGGCTTCTATATGTGATCCAGGGTTACATAACAGACACATTGGAAAGGTTTTCTGCTCCCAACCTGGCTGCAGTGGGCACAGAACCCTTGGGTCTTGCATTCTGGAGGATTTCTGAGTTTAGAGGCACTCCCTGGGCTGTGGAGCTGTAGCCTCTGCTCTCAGGAATATTTTGGACTGATGATGTTTCTAATACAAATGTTCTTAAGACCTTTCTTCTTATTGTTCTGCTTTTCTCCCCAGGGGGGTTATTTCCTAATCAACAGTCCCAGGAACATGCGGCTTTTAGGTTTGCGTTGTCTCAGCTCACAGAACCCCCTAAGCTCCTTCCCCAGATCGACATTGTGAACATCAGTGACAGCTTTGAAATGACATACACCTGTGAGTACCAGCATCCACCGTGCTCTGCCTTACTTCGGGTTCTTTATTCTCAACTTGGGTTTGTCTGCTGTCTGAAATATGGCACATCTTGCACAAAAATGTGCAGCTCACCTTTAGGGTGCAGGCAAGAAAACCCCAAACATAGGGACAAAGGGTTTCTGGGTCATTTGGGTTTGTGCTAAGGAATAGGGGCGAGGTAGTGCTGCAGTTATCCAGCATGTCTTGTGTTTCCCCTTCCATTGCATCCAAAGTGGTATAAACCCCCCAACATTTCTTCTTCTCTTGTTTCTCTTACCTCTGCCCAACTCATTTCATTGAGGTTTCATCCCCATATTTCCCATAGCTGTGATGCACAACAAAGACACCCCTTCCCACCCACAGGGTGCACACAAGTCTCTGTTTAGTGTGAACAGCTTCTTCCTCAGCCCCAGTTTAACCATCTGTCCTTGTAACTTAAGAAAGACCTAGCAGAAACCAGCAGCTTGGTGCAAGTGGAGTCTAAATTCCCAATAAGGGCATGCCTAATAATGACAGAGAGGTAGGAGAGTTCTAGTTTCAAGAAATTCGTTCATTGGTTCTAAAACCAGATATTAAAGAATGAGTTTGCAGCACAGAATTGATCTCAGGGTGTATCTTGCTAAAGCACAGTGCATTGACTGTATTGCTCTCATTAAATGATATTATTGGGAAAAAAAAAATGTGGCTTGCTAGGTAAAGCCAAGGCAGCAACAAACAAGACCAGGAGGAGGAAACCAAATGAAAACTAAACCCATGACACAGCCTTGTGGTTGCTGTGGCAGCCTTTGCTTCCCTTGGAGCACAGGGCGCAGTGCTGTGGGCGAGGGGCTCGCGCCGGCAGCGTGTGATGCACTAAGAATTCTTTGGTTTGACCTGGAGTCAGACACTGCTGCTGACACTCTCTGAACCTGTGTGTGTGTTTGGGGGCTGTCAGAGGCTGGAGGAAGCCTTCCTTTCATAGAGGCTGTTGGATTGTTGTTGGCTGGTGTCTGTAGTGCCCTCTCGAATCTCTGAAACATCCCCCCTGCAGTTTAGTTGTGTGGGATAGAGGGGAACACAAACTGTTCTCTCTGCTCAGAAATGCACAGAAGGGATCTCCTAGAAGAAAGAAGCAGGAAGAGAATTAAGGAGGCCTTTTGAAGTTAAAAAAAAAAAAAAAAAGTTGTGATATTTTCTCTTGGAGGGTTTGCAAACACAAGATTTCAGGAATTTCCTGCCCAGTATGATACAGGAGAGAGAAGTAACAATTTGGCCACACTTTCTTTGCAGTGTCTAATGGCATATCTAAAGATTTTCTATTTTCCTTAATATCCTTCTATTTGCCAGCTACAAGGTTTCCATCAAGGGAGACCAACTATTTCAGCTCTATCCAATGGCATTTTCTTGGCAGGAAAACCAGACAAATAGGAGAAAAAAACCAGACCTTGTAACTATCAAGGGAAAACGTCACCCACCTGGGGTAGAGTTGCTGACTGTGGCTGGGGATGAGCTATTTCAGAGCTGATAGCAGGAAGAGAGCAGAAACTGCAAGAACATCACTCAAATATATTCTCCATCTGCACATGGCTTTCCCTCCCTCTCCATGCCTGCCACTAATGGTTTTGTTTACAGCTTTGATGGCAAGACCATGACACCAGTTATGCTTCAGAAATCTGTCATTAGTGCTGCGGGGGCAGGGGTGGTCTCACAAAAGCTGAATGGAAGCAAGGCAGCCTCCCAAAGGATGTTATATTTGAGCTCTATGTAGGGCACATTGTCCTAGATCAGACCAGCAGAGCACTCTGCACAGTCCAACTTCACTTGTCCTCGTTTTGCTTTTCTTACAATTAAAAACTTCCTAAGTTCCTCCAGACTATGGAAGGAAGCATTTGTTTTGTGAGCCCAAAGGAAGGTGTTATTCCATGTACCGTAGGGATGAAAAAAACCCTCAACCTAAAGAAAACAGGCCATTAGGAGACCTGATTTTAGTACTCTAGAGTTGAAGTGGAACTTTTGTCAGGAATTAGCTCATTCTTCATCTTCCAGCTAATTCCTTGCCCGGCTGCCAAGACTAGATATCAGCAGAAATATCTATTTACTTAGAGAGAATAAAAACCCTACCCACACAGTGGTCCTTATCTTCTGAGAAAAGACTGGCCGTGCTACCAGTTAAAAGAACCAGGTTTTGTTCCCATGGAGATGGAGAACACAGCATTTCCTTGCCATTGGCATTACCTGCTTCTGTGACAGTTAAGTCAAGGGTGTTTGGACCCTGTGAACCTAATGCTTCACCTGTCTGGGTCTCCAACAGGACATCTAAGCAAAACTAGTGGGTCCCAGCTCCAGTGCAAATCCTGCTTCATGCTGGGATCCAGCCTCGTGTGACAAATGTAGTCCTTATGGCAAATGTCTAAAGCAGCATCATTCAAAATACAGAACAGATATTAAGAATCAGTGGTGACAGCAGAAGCGAAACTCTTGTTGGGCGGCCTGTGGGGTGGTGACGAAGTGGCGGGATGAAGCACAATGACAGCAGCCTGGCTGAGGAGATGGTGTGCAGAATGTGCCCCTGCACCAGCTGTGACCCTGCTCACCTCTGCCTGACACGCAGCTGCTCGCTGGCGAGGATGAGCAAGCTGTGCCCTGACAGTGGGTGAAGTGACACTGCACTCCGTGCCCAGGTGACAGCACTGTTAATGACACGCCAGTGACAGTCGATGGTCGTGAGTTGGTAACAACAACAAACCCATCCGAGGGAGAAATCTTGAGAATATCCAGAGGTTGCTGTAGTTGCTGGGCTGTCACTGTGACGGCCCAGCAATAACTTTCACATTCCTGGTGTTTTCAGATGTGGACTTTTTATCATTATGCAGTGATTGCGAAAACCTCAGTGCAGGTCCTGTGCGCAACACGTCAGGAGATGATGATTTTGAGCAAACCATAATCATTAAGAAAGCAAGAAGAGGTTGTAGATATATGTGGTGACTTCCTGTTTCATGCGCAGGGTTGATGCTAATGTTGTTGCATCACTAAGGCACGGGCACATTTCAATAACTGAAATATCTTCCTGAATTCATTCCATCCCACAGAATAGCTGGTAATGAACATGCTCCGTGGTTGCAGCTGGGTGCCTGATGGAGCTTACCCGTATGAAAGTACACACCTGCCACTCTAAGGGCTCTTAACTAAAGGTTAGGAGGATTTATAATTTTGTGCAGTTTCTTCAAAGGCCAAGGAAATTGTTTAGGGGAGGAGGGAGAATTGAGAGTCCTTCCTTCAGCAGAATTACACAGTAGTGCCAGGTGACTATAAAGAGTAAAAGGATAGTGCGGTGTAGCTAAAATATTTACCTGGTGACATAGCAAAGCAAAAACCCTTCTGCTCAGCTTTAAAGACATGTTCAGAGGTTCTGTCTCCATCGATGTTGGGAAAAGAGCTTTCTGGCCTCCACACAGTGTCTAGAAAACCCTGCCATGCTGGTTTTTGCTGTGTCTGACCCAGCACAGGAGAGTTGATGCTGCAGGTCAGGGTGGAGAGGGGTGGGAAGGGGAATGCTCTGTTCCAGATGCGGGCACACGGGCTTTGCAGATCTGCAAATTCCTGTCCCGGAAGGTCCACAGTGGATGGGAGCACTGTGTGCTGTTGACGGCAAAGGTGTGAGAGGTTTCTTGCTTGAGTCAACCTGTGCTGGGAATAGTTTTCTCCTATTCTTCATCTCAGCCTCCCACTGTGCACAGTGTAATGCGCATCCTCGTCCTGTGCAGAGCCCAGCTCCTCAGGGAATATGAGTTGTTTCAGCCACAGCTCCATAGCTTTATTTAATTTGTGGTGCAGAGATTCCTGCTTTCAGCCCTTGGCTGAGGTCCCCAGGTGAGCCTGGCAGCACCAGGCAGGTGTGGAGGCTGCTCTGGCTGTCCTGAGAAGAGAATGGCTCAGCAACAGCCTGCCCTGGGGGCTGTGCTCTGTGAGCTGGGCTCACACAAGGTGAGTCACCAGCTTGGGAACCTGCCCCTGCAAAACTCAGCCACTTTGCAGGGATGACCAGTGACTAAAATAACCCCTGTTCGTCACTGAGCCCTGCAGCTTTGCTGAGGCAGCCACCAGATTTTGTATGCTTGAGTGGCAGGCTGCTGGCAAGGGACATTCAGAAGCCAGACACCTGAAACACAGGGGTCTGAACAGGATAGCAACAGGATTCTGCAGCTGCAAGAAAACTTGTAAAGAGCCTGGAAAAAAAATAATTATTTATCCCTCTCTTTCCCTGTATGCACAGATACAGTTACTGTGGGGTCCTCATGGCGAGTATATGCTGTGGGTGCTGCTAGAATATCAACAATTGAATCTGTTCTGCAAATTAGAAAATGAGCATGTAGTTTGGATTCTGTTCATATTTTATTAAGGCCTCCAAGCACCAATTAGAGAAGGATTTGTAGTGATCACTCACTCTGTGCTTATGTTCTTATCAATAGCAGCGAGCTTATATCCAGATCAGCTATGAAATGAAGTCTTTCTTTTTCTTCTTTTCCTCAGATACTTACATATATAGATAGAGTATTTATAGAAATTGCTTTTGATCTCCTAAATTACCTCTCAGAGATAGGAAGGAATAGGCAAGCATTTGAATGTTCTCAAATGAGGAACTAAATTTAGTTTAATTAAACAATTATTATGTGTTGAATTTAAAGGAAGCTTCTTTGTTGACAAACATATGATGGTCGCCATTTCTTGTAAAGGTGTTACTGTAATTATTCCAGCAGTAATCAATTAGAATGCAATTTTTATAATTAAACTTCCACAGTCTAAGTAAGCCCAGCCCTGTAATAGTTGTGGTGTTGCTAGACTTGTTTTCATTTTCAGAGTGTCAGAAATCTCATGTAAGGGCTTTGGGATTTTTTTTTTCCTGCAGAGCTCAGGATGCTTGCTATGACTATTTAATGTGAGTTAAGCCAACAGAAACATGGATTTAATGATAAGATGCAGTCTGATTAATACAACACAGGTACTACAAGGAGATACATCTCCTTGGATTATGTAACAGGAAAAGATGTGATGCAGACAGATGAATCACGGAGCATCAATTCACGTTAGATCAACCTGAGGTTAAGGTTGCTCAGTTTTGGGCAGGGGTGGGCTGTAGCTTTCTAGTAAGTGTGTGTTTGCTCAGTGAGATGCCAGCAGCTTGGAGTGTGCTGATGGGTGAAATCCTGCCAAACAGGAGGGAGCAGGTCCTGGAGGTGACACCAGCCCCCTGTGTCCCACTGGGGCCCCTAGGGTGGGTGCTGGGTGCTCAGTGGTCACAGCCACCACTGAAGAAGGCAGGAGCTTGTCCCATATGATTTCCCCAAGAAGGAAAAGCATTTAGAACATGGTTGCTGAGCCATTTCCTCAGCTGTGGCTGCTAGGACAGGGCAGGTTGTCTGTCTGCCTCCAGGGATCTGGGCATGGAGGGTTTTGGGTAAATGTGGGCTGACACCATCAGCAGAGACACTGGTGGGGCTCCCCTTGTCTCTTGACAGAGGCAACCCTGAGAGGCTGGCACCACATCTCAGGAAAAATGTCCCCCAGCCAGGTGTGTCCATCTCTTCAAAGGCCATGGGGGCACTTATTTTTTGCAGGACTATTTTTTGTGTACTTAATTTTTTTTATCCTGAGTTGTGGGAGAGTTGTCTGGGGAGAAAAGCAGATATGACGCCATAAGGAAAAATCAGAGGGAGGAATAAGGGGACTTTCACACCTGCAAATCTATCTGCTCATCTGGAAAGGATCCCAGCACTGGTGATAAGCAGAAAAGTGAGTGAAGAAGTAAAATTTGGGCTCTGCAGTAGGCAGAGGAGGGATTTGGGAAACAATGAGCACCACAGGCCGGACCTCTCCATTGTGTGACAGTCGCAGCTTCCACTCACAGCTTATCTTTTCTTCTCTAAAAATAAAGCCTTTTCATGTGGTAGGGATTCTAGTAGGCCAGAAACAGACAGGCTTTATTTTTTGGCATTATTAGCAAGGCGAGAGTGGAAATCTTCATGTGACTGCAAGGAAGGCAGCGTGGGGAAGTGTACTGTTCATTTCCAAAACTGGTGGGAATTTTAGATATATATGTTTACATTTCCTTTAATAGGGTTAGGGCCCCAAAGGCAGCAGCTCTCTGCCACCAGAAATGGAAAAGGTCCCAGTTAGCTTCAGTAACACGTGGATCTCAGAGCAAACACAAAACCAACATATTCCTTAAAGAGGCAATAAGTCAGGGAGACTTTAATATTCTGAAGATCCAAATTCTCTGGGGTGCGGTATTAACACAAGTCTGAAGACAAAAAAGTGTTTATTTCGACTGCATTCCTTTAAAGAGGGGTTTTGTTTCTCTTACTTTAGTCGTGTAGAAATGAAACAGGGCCCTGTTTCATTGAAACAGTGAAATCCTTTGGTAACACCTGAGGAAGTCAGGGGTTAGGCAAGATGCAGAAGGGGGGCCAAACCAAGCCATTTGCAATCCACCATCATTCCAGCAAAAAGTACTTCAAAATGGCAATGAATTACTGGGGCAATCACAGTGTGGTATCCAGCAGAAACTGCTCCCTGCTCACCTGCTGAAGCAAACTCTCATTAGCTTAAACAGTAACGAGTCTCCAGCTGATTTTCTCACACTGCCCTTTTAGCAGCCACCCACTTGTCCCCTCTGGGGCACTCTTAAAAAAACCACCCCCAACAAAACAACACAAAAAGGCAAAAATCTCCTGAAACGTTGATTCTTTTTATTAATGTAGATCAGTTATTTTCCCTGTTGTCTGCAAACCAAACCCTGCCAATCCTCACCCAGGGTTGCAATTCAGACGTGCTTGTGCTTCGCCAGACTGAGTGACCCCTTGAGGAAGCAGCAGTGAGAGGCAATGAAGAAGTGAGTGACAGCTAAAAATTGCCATATCTTGGCTTCTTTAAGAGGGTCTTTTCATTCTCTGATTTTATTTGTTTTTGACAGAGTGGAGGAGTGCAAAAGAAAACAACTGATGTCTAAGATTGAGTTGTCCTGATGGCAGGATTCTCGTGTGGATGTGGCATATGTGTCTGCATTTCTCTATATGCTATAGGAGTCTTGGCTTGGATTTTGTAAGTGAGATCCTGCCACTATGCTAACAGAGATGAAGTGGAAGGGAGATGAAAGGTTGAAGGCTGGAGGGTCAGAGGAGAGATACAGAAACCTCTGTAAATTATCTGGATGCAGAACATGGAAGAATCTCACATGAAATCAAGGGCTATTTCTCACCTCCCTGCCCTCCCAAACACTTTGTTTTGATCTTTGCGAGCAGTGAGCTTCAACAATTAAAAGACATCAGTGATTACACAGATTTAGACGTGGTTTTTCTCCTGCTGGCCTGCCAACATCCCCTGAACACCCCGAGCCTTGTTGGCCTTCCTTCCATGCAGCACCCACATCGCATTCAGTGCCATCCGATAGAAGGAGAATAGCACTGCTCTTCTGGCAGGTAAACAGCAGAAAAAGTTACCAGCAGGCCTGGGAGCTTCTGAGGAAAGCACAGGCAAGCTAAGTCCAACAGAGAGCACACAGGGACAGAGGATGAAGAAATCTTGCAGTAGGAGACATGACGTGGGAAAGGGACAAGGCAGCAGCTCCGGAGGGGCTGTGGACGTGCAATAGGTAGAGTTTTCCCTTGTCTCTCTTTTCAGCCCTTAGCTAAGCAAGGGAAGGTTTTTCTTTCTGAGGGCTCTGCCTCCTTCAGCTCAAATCTGAACTGGAGCTAATGGTGTCTCCTATTTGGTCAGCTCCATAGCTCAGGTTATTCCTGTTCTCCCCTTTCCTCCCCCTTCATGCAGGTGACACACGATGGTCATGTGCTGGGAGTGTTTGGCCAGGGAAAAGGGAGACAAATGCTGGGATGCAGACCACAGTGAGGTGAAGGTGAGCTGGAAAGGAGGCTCTTGTCAGAGCATGCATGGTATGGGAGGCTTAGGGGTGACCACCCCGTGGGTGCCTAGCAGGGAAACGGGGGCAGGTCTGAGGCACCAGCACTGTGCGAGGGCTGAGCAGCCAGCAGAGAAAGAGGCCTGGCCTGCAGGGAGTTCAGGAGAAATATCTTTGTGCAGAAGGTGATTAACGTCTTTAATGAACTACCAAAGGAAGTAATAGAAAGCCAAACCACACACGGCCGCAGTGGGGGAAGGGGGGAGGAGAGGTGCTGCTGCAGGCAAGGAGGAGGCAGGGAGGGGCACAGCCCCAGCAGCAATGCTGTTCCCAGCTCAGTGTCCCAGAAAAACAGGTGGGCACAGCAGCTGTCCCCAGTCTGTCCTCAGCAAAGACAGATCTGACTGCATTTCACAGATTTAATCTGAATTCATTCAGTCTTCCAGCCTGTCTTCATTCTGGGGTCTCCTGCTCAGCTCATTATGGCTGTGTGGAAACCCACTGTCTGCAGCTTCAAGGTGTGGGGATGGCAATCTGGGAGTCCCTTTCCTGTGGGGACAGCAAAGGCAGAGGCTATGGGGAGAGTGGACCCTCTCCTCCACTGTCAGGGAACAGATAACCTCAGGTCCCAGGAGGCTGGGACCTGGATTAGCCTTGACTGGCTGGCATTAAGAGTCATCATTTGTTTGGGAACCTGCAAGAAATGTGTAGATGAAGTCAGGCAGATTTCTAACATTGAGTCATCTATATCATAACATCCTCCACCTTAGCAGCCTCATGTGCCAGACTTGCAGAGACCTCGGGGGCAGGGGGGCAGATACCAGCACCTCTCCTGAACCCACAGAGCCCTGAGAAGTTCCAGGGCTTGCAGGAGGTCACCATCCACAGCCACACACAGACTGAAAAATCAGCTCTTTGTGCTCCCACACATGCCCTTGCCTATGTGCTCATGCTTTGAGGCAGTGAATTCACTGTGCAGCCCTCAGGTGGGACATGGGACAGCTCCTGCCTTTTCCATCCCTGCTTCCAGGGCAACCATAAACTTTCAGAGATGAGCCCTTGCCCAAAAAGCCCATACCATTTCTTGTTCTGGAGAAGAAACCACTACTTTGGGGTACAGGCTTGTTCTAAGAGGAAACTCTCATTCAAGCATCATCACAGTTTTAGTGGGGCTTAGCAGTAACACTGCACTGGAAGTACCAACACACAGCATCTCAGGCAGCTGCTCTCAATGACCATTCTCAAACCTCTTTCTTTGAGAATATTCAGCCCACCAAAGCTTGTTCTCAAGTCCTCACATGTGCCCACATGTCTTCTAATTGAACTTTTCCTTCCTCTGTCAAGTACCAGGTAAAGCAACAGAATTGTGTTGATCTTGGTTTAGTTTACCATGAGACTATGGGAGGCAGGTGAGATGAATCCTATCCCAAAACGTCTGCAGCTGCATTATGCTCTTCTGCTAATTCCTCAATACTCTGCTGAAGGTGACATCTCAGCAGCATCAAACATTTTGCTGCTCTCCCTGCGAGCAGCCTGTAAAGGCTTTGATAAAAGCAGGCATCACATTGCAAACAGGCTCTTCGCGTTTGTGCTATTCTGATGTATTGCTGAGAAGTGAAGAAAACATATGTCCATGGCACAGAAACTGCTCTGCTCAGGTTCTCCTTCTGTATTTGGTACCGCACTGCAGTGGCCTCCCAAGGGCAGGGGCCTGGCATTGTCCTGTGATATGCTTTTATCCTCTTCTGTTTCTCACTTTTCATGGGCTTGCTGCTGGCAGGAGTGTTTGCAGTGCTCTAACAGCCATGCCTGGGTTTGCTTTTGCAGTCTTCATGCAGATCTCTTTCTCTCTCTTCCCACTGGTTACACTTCTGATAGAGCCCTTTCCTAGGACTGGGCTCTTGGGGGAATCATGGGGTTGGTATCATCAGGGGAGGAATGCCTTCAGATGCCATGGTATTTCCAAAAGAGCACCCAGGGATTTGACTGAGCAATCCCCACTAGCTGAAATGGGAAGACCACAATCAAGCCTTGTGTAGCACCGGAACAAACAATCTTGTGGGAAAGGAAAATACCCCACTGCTTGGCCCATTAAAAAAAAAAAAAAGAAGTAATTTCTACAGGGACATCCTCTAGTAGCTGAAACAAATCAGACACAGAGCTCTCGATCAAAACACACCTGAAAATCTTGGGACATTCTGAATCCCATCCCAATCTGTCATGAGTTCTAATTGCCATTTGGCAGCAATCTCAGAGAAGTCGGAGAGCAATGTGCATTCAGGTTTCTAGTTTCAAGCCTGTCTCAGGACAGAAAGTAAAAGTGTGAATCCAGACAGGCAAGTCGAGCAGAACAACTTCTAAAACAAACAGGGAAGAAAAAAGTCATCCCCAGGGCTGTGGAGTGAAGTCTAGAGCATTGTTGTGGAGGCTGGGGATGAAGGGAATTGGGGCCAAGACATTCAGGTACTGCAGCATCCTACAGTGGGACCACAGGAGCCTTTGGAGAAGGTTTGTCTCATCCAAGGTGTGTTTGTCTCTTCCCAGGTGTGTTTGTCTCACCCAAGGTGTGTTTGTCTCATCCCACGTGTGTTGTCTCAGCTCTGCAGAGGTGTGTGGCTGTAGGACAAGGGGTGCCTGTGCCATGGGATGATTCATGTCCACAGCGCACAGGTGCTGCAGAGGTGCAGTACACAGGGGTGAGGATTTTTCCCCTAGCTATCCTTGCCTGCAGGCAATACAGCAAATTCTTCGCTTTCAACAACAGCAAATTTACATTAAAAAAAAGCCTTCATCAAAGGGAAATCGCACTTGACAGTCTCCCTTTAGCCGCTGGAGAGCAGCAGGCACAGGAGGCTCGTTCCCATCCCTTGCTGTCTGGTGTTCTGTGGTTTTGGCATTGCGAAAATGGGAAGCATCTGTGAGCCCTTTGGATCACAAATGGATCTGGGAGCCTGCTACTTCTGCTAACAACTCATTTATTATCAGGGAGCAGAGAGTTTCTTCTGAGCCAGTGCAATCTATCATTTCTTAAAGACGCTGTGTGAGACTGAAAGAATTTGCTTTAGGAGTTTGCACCTGGAACCCAGTAATGAGCCTGTGTTTTGGGAAGAATTCTCCTTCCCTGCTTCCTCACTAAGATTTCTTTTTCCCAACTTTAGGAAGAAGGGAGAAGGACATTCAGCAGCAGAGCACTCTTTGCTCTAAGAAGGTCAATAGCATCCCTGCTCTGAAAAATTCCTTGGGAGATGCTTCTCTCCTGCTTCTCCTTTGCTTCTCTCTCCGTGAGATAGAGTATTTTGCCCAAAATACTGATGTAGGGAAGGTGAAGAGGCTGTCCCAGCCCCCTTGCACGGAACCCATCTCTGCCACTCCAGCAGGCTAAGTCTTGCCATGCACAATATCCCACCCACAGGCTTCACCCGCTGTTGCCTGGCCTGGATTTCATGCTGCTTCAGCACAGAGCTGCTCCCTCTGCCATGCAGCCCATTTGCTTCCCCAAACTCTGGTGCTGCACAGTGGGCTGAGGGGCCACCCTGGAGCCCCAAGTAAGTCCCTGCAGTCAAAGCAGCTCTGCCAAAGGGCATTTTCCCTGCTGCACTGGGCGAGGGTGCCATGGTGTTATCTGAGCAGATGTTGAGTGGCCTGGTGTGGGCACTCCAAATCCAACCCTCCTTTCCTATAGACAGCAGTGGTGTGATGAAGGCCCATTTAATTCTGTTCTTTGAAGCATCTATGAGCTCACACAGCTATGAGAGTTTTGGGATGCTGTTATCTCTTGGCTGCTTAAAATCCTGGGCTCACAATGTTCTTCAAGAGGATTTGCTGTCAGCAATTTGATGGCAAGATGTGCTGGATGTGCCCAGGTGATGGGGCACTGTGACCCTCTGCACACATTCTTCTCAGTTTTCTTGTTCAGTTGGTTGATGTAGTTTAATCATTCTTCCTTTAATCTGCACTAAGGAATTATTCTAAGAAAATACAACGTTTGTCTTAATTTTGGTTTGGTATTTAAACATCTTTTCAATGCAATGGGGAATCAGGGCTACACATACACGATTCTACACTATAAATTCCCTGGAATGTGTATCAAACCTTTTCTAAAGAAGGTTTACTTGATCCACAGAAACTCGAGGGAATTTGTGACCTGTGATGCCATTGTCTTTATCTTTCCTGCAGATTTTTCCCAGCAATGTTATGCTTCACTCTAACTTTAGGTCATTTTCCCCTTCCTTGCAGCAGGCTTTTCCTCTCTCCTGTTCTGCACCAGTCTGTGCCTCCAACCATGCCAAGCCTCATGCTCAAGATGTTGTGACCCTCTCGTGGCTGCTGTGTTTTCTACTGTTCACCTGTTGCATCTCCCTCTTGTCAGGAGTTTATTAAGCTGTCATAGCAGTGTTTCAGCCTTATGTTTGTTTATCAAATATTTGGGGTCTTGATTGTTAGCTTGGGCCTCTAGGTACCCAAAATATCAGATTTTTAAAGGCATTTTAGTGTTTACTGGTTCCTTGAAAAGCATCAGTACCTAACTGTGATATAGAGTGTTCTGAGTGATGCTAAGTGTCTCTGTGCATCTGTTTCACGTGTAGCTCTAATAGGATTATTATAATTTTATTCAATACACCTTTTTTTTTGGATGAAAGAGCAAGCCAAAATCAGAATTATAGCTCAATTATTCTTTTTCATGGAAGGCATGTATTTCTGCTCTCCTGTTCTGTGGTGGTGCTGCAGAACAGGCTCTGACAGCAGCCAAACTCCCATGGTCAGCTTTCCTCCTGCCCACACATGGATGAGCCCCCCACCTCTGGCTGTCTCTGGCTCTGCTGCTCTTTGAGTGACAAGGGGAAGGGGCAGTGCTGCCTGGTCCCAGCCTGGCTGTGCTGTTCTGGAGGGTGCACTCAGCTCTTCCTCTCTGCCGTGGTTTGTCACAGTGCTGTGGATACTTTGTGTGGGAGCTGATCACCTTCCCCAGACTCTCGTCTCTCCCAGAGCGAGATTTTGCCTCGGTATTGTGCATCAGTCTTGCACCTTGTTCTCTGTTTTGTCAGACATATGTCCTGCCAAGGTCAGATGGCTGAGGAGCTCTGATGGCTTCTTCATGTAATTTCTTTCCTCAAGAAGTGGGAGGAAAATAAAATGTGCTAAGGGATACATTAAGACATCAATGGTTAAAAAAAATTATAAAAATCTTGAAAAGGGTGTACTGAGTTTTAGGCAAGTGCTAGAATCAGGCACAGACGATAAATGAGAGCTGAAGGCTTGTGGCAACTGCATTAGAGACAGCCTCTAATGTGTTTTTAAATCAACATTTGTTGCAGTTCAGTCCCATCCCCAGACAGCAGCTGAGGCAAGCAGTGAGATGTCTCCTCTGATCCTGCGCCCCATCGCTCTCACCGTGGGGCTCTGCAGCTCCTGCAGGCACAGCACAGAAAAGGACAAAGTCTGAGGTCCCAAGGGAGCTGTGCCTGATGCTTTGGACAGTGTCAGCTTTTCTGCAAAGAGTGAAAGGCTAATCACTTCTCAGACAGGTCTTGAAGTTAAGCGAGTCTTTGACTTCCAGCTTCAAGTGCCTTTGAGAGCTTGGCTGTGCCAGTAGCTCTTCCTCCTGTGTGTAGACTGAATGGGAAGGGTGGCTTTAGGGAGAAGTTATATTTTAAGGGAATTTGGGATACTGTCCCATCCTGCTGTCCAGTTTTTGGGTTGTTTTTGGGTTTTTTTCCCAGTGAGGATGAGCAGTGGTGTTAATGAGGCACACCAAAGCCAGCACGAGAATACCTGAATTCCTTCTGATTCTGCTGGAAAAGTCTGGATGCTCAGAAAGCAGGATGTGCTTTCTGTGGCTGCCAGTGTTGATAAATAAGTGGGGAGGCCTGAGTGAGCACTTGCCCATAGGAGAGGGCATGTCTTTGAATTTCTGTTCACACCCACACTGGCCTCATTTTCTTTCTTAGGCTCATATTTGTAGTTCCTCCTCTTCCTAATGAATCTGATCCCTCTTTGTATAGGTCCACAAATCCTTGGCAAGTGGGGATGGCTGTCTGGGGACACCCAGAGCTGTCCCGTGTCTGCTGGCACATGAGCAGCAGCCTGTGATGTCTGGGAAGTGGTGGGGGAACTACTCCTCTTCTCCTGGAAGTGCCAGGCAGCAGCATATGGGTAAAGGCCATGTAGGTACTCTGAGTAGCTGAGCAGAGACTACCTCTGCATGCAGGATCCTTGGGAATGATTTTCCCCAAGCAGAGTCTGTCGTGGAGCAGTGAAGTGGAAGTGCTAAGGGCCACGCTGAGTGGCCACAGTCCGTATTTGTCACCACATCTTTGCTGTGATGGCAGCAGGAAAATGTCCTTCACGTGGGCAGTGCAGGCTCATTCATCTCCACTCCCCAAGGGATGAGAGCACGAGAGTGAATCACCTGCTCATCTCAGCCCTTGTGCTCCTCCCCACGAGTGGCTCTGGGCTCCAGCCAGCTCCTCCTGTCCTGCTGGGCAGGGCTGGGACAGGGCACAGCTGGGCATGGGCAGAGACAGGGATGAGGCACCTGGGGAGAGCAGGGTGTCACCCGGCTCTGCTTCCTCTCCTACTGCCCACAGGGAAGCATTCAATCTCCCGAGGGGAGGAAATTGAGAGAGGTGCATTTAACCCCTGCACATCTGACCCCTGCACAGGGGAGGATGGCTTCTCTTGAATCCACTTTTGTGCAGCACCAGGCAGCACTGCAGTAGGTGAAGCTTTTCCATTTAGCTCAGGCAATGTAACTTTAATTTCCCTTTTTGATCTTTAAGGCCAGAGAAAGATTATCAATAACTTTCTATTGAGTAAAGCCTTTCTTCTGAAACTTCATTTGGAAAAAAAGAAGATTAAAGGTCATGGATACATGCAGCCCAAATTTCAAACTCCACCCAAATTCAAATTTCCCAGCAGACCCAGTGTAGATACTATGGAGGCATTTGAAGTAAGGAGGAATGTATATTCTGTTTTGTTTTTCATGCTGTGGTTTAGTAGCTGTGATTGTGGTGAGATCTGGAGTTTTCCAATCGGAGCTTGGCAGAGAAAAGCAGAATGTGTCTAACTACCACAAGAATTATAATTATTGCTAGGCATTTCTGTGGTTTTATCAAAGTAGGAAGTGAGTTCTGGGAGGGCTGTAAATAAATGCTTTCTCCCAGAATGTCCCCAGGTTGGATGGACCCTGGTACAAGCAGGTGCTTCCCAGAGGGACTCCCTTCTGAGTTGCAGTCAATAACAAAAATGACTGTTGGGACAGCCAGAGGCACTGAAATCGGTATACCTGATACAATGTCCTCATCATCCCTGGGTGGGAAAACAGCCACTTATTGCCTATGAAAATTTTTATCTTCTGAGGATATTAGAGGTTCCTGTGTAGGTAAGGGCATTAGCTTTATTTAAATGTTCAAAATATTTATTGAGGACATGCTTCCTCTATATTCTCTCTTGATAGGATGCCCCAAATCCAGTGACATTAATTAGCTACTTAAACTTTTTTCCCCCCCAGCTATGGCCAAATCTCTCTGGATTTAGCAGCACAGCAAAGATTTAACAGAAAGTTTAAATGGGAAAAGCATTCTAGAGGAGAAATTTAGGATAAGGTTCTGTGCCTGTTAACTGATGGCATTTATGAATTATAGCTGAGAGATGTCATATCAGTGGAAATGGAAAACAGCTTAGTGGATTATAAAAATACCCTCTATAAACCATTTTAATGCCTAATTTTTTTAAGTCTCTTATGGTAGGTGTCATAAAAATGAATTCTAGCAGAAAGGATAAATTTTTCCTTCGGTAAAATGGCTAACTGGTGATTAGAGGCTGTCAGGGAGAACAAACTCTTGACAAGGCTGAGGTGGAGTTTGGCTGAGGACAGCAGTCTCCCGTTTCTGGGAGATGAGTTTGCTTGTGAGTGAAGCAGATCCAAACCTTCAGGGTGAAAATCCCTGCAACCAAATATCCTCCCATCCCAAGGAGGCAGTTATTGATGGATAGCAGGAGAGGAACACTGAGGAGTGGTGGTGGGGGCTCACCTGTGGGGCAGGAACTACATCAGGGACAGTTTTGGAGCAGCTCATGAAGGGAAATCACAGAGAGGGGCAGCAGCCCTGGAGGGCACAGCCAGGATTGCTGGAAATTGCAGTTGTGGGTATGAGACAGGACAGTGCAAAAAGTTGCCTGTGGAATGTCTTGGAAAGAGCCATGAGGTGATGCTGGACAGAAAGATCTATCCTGGTGTCTGCCAGGCTGCAGTGACTTTGATTCCACCAATTTCCTGAGTATTGAGTATATTTAAAATTAAACCTGTAAGAAAGAGAGCTGCAGCTCTGCTCTGCCCTGTGAAAGAGGTGTTTTAGTTGCCCAGTGACCAGTGGTTTCTGGTCATTTCAGAGAGGTTCCTCATCCCTCTGTGGCCCCTGGGTGCCTTCTGTCCCCTCCTGTGCCTCATTTTGAAAAGCTCAGGCAAGGCTTGATTCTGGGTTAGGATATTTAAGGCTGCACTGTTTTGCAGCACATATCCAAGCTGCTTGTGTAGGAAAGGGTAAATGACCTACCTCTCCCTGTCCTTTGACAGGCTGGTTCCTGGGATCCATTCAAAGGCGCTTATTCTCTCACTACCTTTGAAGGCTTTGTGTCAGTGTTCCCCACAGATCCTTGTACCTCAGGCCTCTTTTGTGAAAAAATCTGCATGTGGGATAGAAATGGCATTACCTTTCCCAACGTGAGCTCACAGCTCATAGCAGAACTGCGTTTGCAATGTGTCATTGGGACTGTCAGGCTGTTTCCACAGGGAGGCAGGATTTAGTGTCTGGGCTCCAGCTGAGCACCAGTGCAGGAAAGGCAATTTTCCAAATTAAATTGCACAGTTCAGGATGCTGAGCAGCTTTCTTTTGGGTCCTGCTCTCTGCAAGGGACTTTGTCATGACGTGAGCTGAAGGGATGAGTAACAAACTTCAAACTGAAAGCTCACCCACAAAATTTCCTGCAGAATAATCCAAGGACAACCTGCAACCAAGTTCTCCAAGATTAGGTTGGGTTGGGAGTGTGCTTTCAGTCACAGAGAGATGAGCTGTCTTGCCTCTGGGCTTTTTCTCTTCTCTTGTATAAATCAACCAAGGGCTGACTATAAAATTAATTGGAGGGGGAAAAAATGGGATTTCTCTAGCCCCTTTCCTTCCTTTCCCATTACCTTTTTCCTGTAGATGGCACAGGTAGGAATCTTCATCTCTTCACCTTGCACCAAAGGTACCCAGAGAGGAAGAGATCTTGGGGACGCTTGATTCACATGTAAGTTTTCGCAGAGAAAAGCAAAGGAAAGAAAATGTGGGAAGCGTCTTCTGATTAGCTTTCTTATTAAAAGTTAGGTGCATTATTCAGAGACTGTACTGGAGTAGTGACTTTTTACAGCTCTGTAGTATCAGAATATTTGGAGGAGTTTCTAGCTCTGTAGTCAAGTTATGCTCTGGTAGACCGTTTTCATTTTGACAGAGTGTTCCCAGTCCAACTATTTTGGAGGCGCCAGTAGACTGTACCCCAAAAAGACAGCAAATAAGTACATTGTGCAACTTATCATCACAGTTAATCCCATCAGGTGTTTATTAAAAATCAGAGCTGCTGGTTTAGTCAGCTGGCTTTGCTGTGCCTGTGTAAGAGCCTGGCTCAGAGTGGAGGAGCTGCTGATTAGGATTTCAGGACACCTTTTGTCTTGTCATCACTTGGTGATCATGATAAACACCCTGTACTCTTTGCTTCCAAACAAATACACACAATACCCACTATTGCACATTCCCTGCTCTCTGCCACACTTTTGTCAGAACCTGGGTGGGTTGCAAAATAATTCTTTGGATATACCCATAGTTGCCTACCAAGTCAAATGAAAATCCCTTTAGTACTTTTTTTTTGAGGAAAGGTACCAAAATGATCCTGTGGATTATCCATTTTGGAGGACTGGAAAAAGAAAGCAAAATTGTATTGTCTGGAATTTCTGTAGGAAGTTTCTTTGTGGGGTTTTTCTGGTGTTTTGGTTTTTTTTCCTGCTGGGTGCCTACAGTTCCCACAAGAGGCATGGCACATGTGTTTTACTACACATTCATGTTGTGCATTAGCATGCAGGCATATTAGAGGATGTTCTCCAGTGTGGTGAACAGGTGTAGGCAGAAAATTGATTCCTCAGGAGATTTCAGCAAAATGGCATCTTGGGAGCCTATCTCTCCATCAGATGCAAAATTTCTTTACATTGATGATTTTGATCCTCACATCTTTGTCATAATAACACACAAGGGTTATTGCTGTCATTTTCCAAGATTGTCTTATCTGTTATAAATTCTGAAACATTGGAGGCAATTAAATGGGGAAACTACAAGGGTAACTAGAGAAACTAATTCCCTTTGCTTTTCAGACATTTCATTTAACAGCTGTCTTAGAAAAACTCTCCCACAGGACAACTCATGTGAAATTCCCAACGGATATGACAAGTCAAATAAATAGTTCATCTGCTAATTAGGTGGCAGGTGGGTGATTGCATTTCTTTCTGGGAGGAGGAACCTTTCGGGTGGAAGAATCTCACGCAGACGAGGGAGGGAATTTTTCAGGTGTGAGTGCAAATGTCCATCTCTGTCTCCCAACCAAAGCAGAGCAGAACAAATCACTGATGGTTACTTTTGCTTAAGTGTTTTAAAGGGATCGTGGCACCCTTCTCTGTGGGGAGAGCTTGCTCTGAGTTCACCCCTGTGAGCAGGAGAGCTGAAAGGGAGGTTAGCAGCAGCAAGGATGCCAAGAGGTACTGTGATCCCAGCAGAGTTACACACAGAGGGGAGGAAAAGCCCCGAGGTGTTTGTATAATGTCAGTCAGTTTTAAGTCCTGTCCTTCAGCCCACCTCAGCCCTGGGAGAGACACAGACAACTGCATCATCTTTAGTTTAACCTACATCTTCATTGCTACTGTTGTTTAAATCCTCTGTACTTTGAGTCCTTTTGCATATCGGTTTTTTTTTTTTTTTTTTTCCCCTCCACATGCATTAT
Source organism: Phainopepla nitens (assembly GCA_013400175.1). Taxonomy (NCBI): domain Eukaryota; kingdom Metazoa; phylum Chordata; class Aves; order Passeriformes; family Bombycillidae; genus Phainopepla; species Phainopepla nitens. Next base: position 428,183 of record VXBQ01004623.1, on the reverse strand, counting down.
TCTACCATGGAATACAACGATTTCTGCAGAAATCCCTTTCTGGCTTGGGCTGGGCTCCCCTGCAGACACCTCTGCTGGGATGACTGCCCGAGCACACAGGGAGTCCAGGCACTGGGGTGCAGCAGGATCAATGGCACATTCCTGGATTTCAGTAGAAGGAGCACATCTGCTGCAGGAATGTCCAAGCTCTGTTAGAGCAACTAAATCCTGACCAGCACCATGTGCTGCCATTCCAGTCCTTAGCATTCTTTTGGGAATGCCAGTGCAATTCAGTGTCATTTTGCTGTTCTGACTCCAAAGGAAGCATGAAAGCAGGTAATCAAAAAAGGATGATATTCTTCTTTTTGAGGTTTCCAGTGTAGTAGGGCTCCAGTCTGCTTTATGTTTTAGTGGGGTTTTTTTTTGATAGGTCATGGACAGCCCTCTATCTCTCATTCAGAAGAGCATTCTCCATAAGTGCTCCAGCAGAAATGATGCTTGCTGGAGTCTACAGACAGCCTGAAAAAGAAAAAAAAAAGCTCTCAGAAGCATGATCCACATCCTATTCTTCCCTCTCCCCACACACTCATCACTGCATCTTCTCCCAGCTGAGCAGTGCTGAAGCCTAAGATACCACATTAAATGTCAGTCATTTAACTACCAGTTATTTTAGCAAATAAGAGTGGGACTGTCTCCCTGGGGTTGACTGAAAATTGTTAAAGGAAGGAATAAAAGGCAAGGAAAGAGAAAAGAAAAGGAGGAGAAAGAGTGAAAGGAACAGAAAGGACAAAGGGAAGCACCAGGCAGAAGGATTAGTGATGCCAGAATCTGAGAGAGAGGAGTCGGAGGAAGGCACCCCGGTGACATCAGTGGGCTGGATCCCACCGAGAGCTTCAGGGGACATTAATGAGCCCTTTGTGATGTGCCTAAATTACCCAGGCTCATCCTCAAGACTGTGTTCTCACTCGGATCTGTGATTCTCCTGCTGGTGTCAGCAGCAGCTCTGCCACTGTCTGCACTTTGCCAGTCATTGATTTGGACAGAAACTTCTCCAAGGTGGGGGCATGCTCCTGTGTTTGGGAGATGGAAAAAGAGCTGCTGATTAATTCTATGAGAAGGATGGGAATCCTCCTTTCTTTTGCCTTCCATCTTGCTCCACATTCCTTTCTCCTTGCTCTGGAGTCCAGTTAACCCTTGGTGGAACTGAAGCGAAGCTGATATCTGCATCTTGGCTGTAACAACTGGGAGATTTTCTCAGAGAATCACGTTAGCTCCCTGTGTTGGCAGTGTAAGTTTTCTCTACAAAAAGAAAACATTCAGAGTGTATTAATAAGCTGTCATCTGGTTGTTCTCATGAGTTGTGTTTGTTACATTCCCTGAGGCTCTGGTGGTTCTGGCATGGAAGACCGTATGAGTTTTAAATCTGGAGTCTGTCCATGCACGACTTTCAAATTCACATTGGAGAACAGTTGAGGAAGGCAAAAGCAGTTCTCAAGTCAGTAGAGCACTCACTGTTGGTGTGGGCAGAGAAACCCACAGAGCAGAAAATCCCTCCCAGGAAGTTCTGTTCTCATCTGGAATTAATCAAAATAGACTTTTGAAAGTGTGTGTCTGGACTGGGGATATCCTCAGTTACATCAGGGAATAGTCAGACAGAGCTTTAATGGCACTACTTCATAAGCAAGAGCAGAATTGGCCCCTTGCTTCAGGATCCCAAACCTGACCACAGGTAATCATCAGGAAGAGTGTGTTCTTTCTGAGGATAAACATGGAAACCCCACAGGAAAAATCAAACCAAAAAAACCAACAAAACCAAACCAAATCCAACCTTCCTCAAATAATTGAAAAATATTAACTAGATTATTATCTTCAAGATATCTCTATTTAATGTTTTAAAAGGCACACCAAAACTTTAACTATGCAAAATATAAAGCAAATGTCTGCATTTTGTGTGAATAGTCCAATTACAATGATAAACACTCTCCTCTTAACATCTCATCTGCCTGTCATTTTTAACATGGAAGAGGGAGGGCAAGAAAAGTGAATTTGTGTGTGGACTTTGTGTAATATCCGTCAGCAGAAACAATGCCTGACAAGCATAGCAGCCCCTTGAGAGCTTAATCATCACTGAAGCCAAGTACAAAAGGAGGAAATCAAACCTTTTGTGAGAGCTGGGGCTTATTTAAAGAAATAGCCAAAGCGGACTCATGCTTTGTCTGGTTTGAGGCTTTTCTGTGTAGATGAGAGCAAACTACTGCATCACACAAGTCATAGTCCATCAGGGTTTGGACTTGCAGTATGCTGCTCTAATATCTTTTACAAACTACCTGGTTTCTCCCAGAAATAATGAAAGGCCCACTTACATGCTGCTGTAGAAGGTCAAAGTGAGAAGGAGGCTTAAATTTGCTCTAAGTTCACACCATATTTATAATACTGTGCTTGTATGGATTAAAAATTTGGTTGAATGCAGTTGGTAGCGAATTAACCCTTATCCCTTCGGGGCTGAGCATGCAGAGCATATTTGTGGAGCAATAGCTGAAAATCCCATGCTGTGTAACACAAATGCCAAGTGATAAATGTCCTTATTTGCTGATTTTACTTGTCATGAGCTATAGAGGAGGCGCCTCTTTGTGAACATAACATAGGAATACAAAAGGTGTTACAGTGAGCACAACCAAAGATCGAGCTACCCAGTGCACTGCCTGATAATTGGCTATAGAAGCCATTTAAGGGAAGGTATAAAACATACTGCCTCCTGCTTTGATGCTGTTTAATGTAAGTTTCCTGTGCCAGAGTTTGCATCCAGAGTATTGTGTTTAACAGCCAGCAGCAGAGCAACCCCCTGAATATTAGTGGTCTCAAAATTCATTTATACTGAGACTCATCTGGCACAGAGTTCCAGAACTTAGTGCTCCATCACTTGGGAAAATGCAGCTCTGCTTTTAAACTCACTGCCTGTTCATTCCTGGGTGTTCCCTTAAATCTTGGCTTTTGAGAAATACAGAATATGTATTATTATTAACCTTTTTCCCCCTCTCCAAACCATTCCTGATTTTATGCATTTCTACCAACACCCTGGCATTCATCTCTTTTTTGGGCTGCACAGTCCTGGTTCAATGTGCTTCAAGTCATCCATGACCCTGAAAGTTGTTTTAGCCTTTTGATGCCTTTTTGAATTCCACAGTATCCATGGAACATGTGCAAGGGTTTTATCTGGTCGTCGGCCCTTTTATGGACTGGAAACCCTCTGGCCTTACCCCTTGCAGGGCTTGCTGTGTTCTACAAGTTCCTCGTGGTCCTAATTTTGAACAGCACACAGTTCACATCTCCAGGATCTGATCAGATGGGCATGCCAATGGACACCTGTAATGGGCTGTTTCAGCCATCAGACCTGGAGGAATCATTTTTTGAAGCCTCCTTCTCTCCGGCGGGGAAAACTGTTGCATTATTCATGGTCTCTATTTCCACTGTAAACTCTTGTCTCGTGATTACAGATCTGCCACACTTTCCCCCCTCAGTTTCCTCCCCCCAGTTCCCTTTCATGTTTCTTGCTCCTTTGGTACAGTAAGGTGAGCCTTTTGAAGTCCTCAGGAAGAAAGTATCCTGTCAGGACAAGAACAGGAGCTCCAACAACCTCTCCTCATGTATCTGATAAATGAGGCAGTCCCCCCTTTTCTGCATATGCATTTTGTCCCATCAGCAATGGAGGTGATTTTACTTTCATGTTTAAAAGAAAAGAAAAGTACATCCACTCATCTCTGCTCACTGATAGCCAAAGGGAGAGATTTGGTAGCTGGTTTAAATGTCTTGTATCACAATAGCCTATTGCTTCAAATTTTATGCCATATGGGAGTAATTCAGATATCCTGTAGCTTCATCCTGGGTGTAACAAGAATAAGAACTTTATAAGTCTCTTTGGATTGCTTTAGCCTTTTGCATGATTTCTTACTAAGTAATTGATTTGGAAAGTAGTAGGAATGGCAAAATATGCCCCTAATGGGAGAGCACTGCATTTTCCATGTCGTTGTTATACATAACTTCCATGTGTATTTAAATGAGTAGCATCAGCACAGAGCCAGGAGATATTGTAGATATTATGTAGAAAAATAAGTGTTCAGGGAGTATCTGATGAATAAAGATAAGAATCATTTGAAGATCTGACCTTGCAAACATTTAAGCACAAATCTATTTCCATAACCTTGCTCAAGCCATTTCCAGTGGGCTGTGGGGTGCTGAGTACAAGCCCATCCTTTCTGTGTGGCAGCATCCCAAGCCATCCCTCCCATCTTTCCTCAGCTCTGTTCCTGCTTTGCTAATAAGACAAATCCAAACATTAAAATAGAGAGAAAGCAGTATTATGGGAATGTGAGGGGATTGAGAAGTAATTTTCCACTTCTAAAATGATTTTCATTCTGACATTTCCAGAAACATATGGCCCCATGTTCTGTGAGCGGTTTCTTAGGATGTGCTGTCCCTCTGCCTTGCTTCCCAGAACTCACAGTCCCCCACACACATGCTCACACCAACGTGTAGTGATGCCCAGCGTTGCACTCCAGTCTGTCAGCAGCAGGAAGGAGGGATCTGTGCATCCCATCCTCTGGGTCCCTCTGGAGCTCACTCCTTATTGCTTCAGGAACAGGAGATCATTGACACACCTCTGTGCCTTATTCTGCCTTAAAGGAGGCAGATTAGGGCTGGCAGTTTCATGGTTTTGAACACCTTGAGTTCAACAGAGCTCAAGTGCCCCCAGAAAACTGCTCCTGTGGTGCTCTGGGCAGCCCTGCAGCCTGTGCAGGGCTATGAGGCACCACCTCTGCAGCTGCTTGCAGGCTAGAAATTGGAAAAGATTTCACTGAAAGCCTTCTTTTTCCCTTTTCCCTCATTTGCAATACATCTCACAGGGCTGAGTAACTGAAAAAATGGTAATGGCAGGGGTTCAGCAGTGTTTTATTGGTCTGAGCAGGCAAAACTGCAGATTCCATGAGCTGCTGGTGGCAGAGAGGGCAAAAACAGCAGCAGATCCTGCAACAGGAGCTCTGTTGCTAAGGAGAGCCCTGTGCAAGGCAGGAGAGAGAAGTCTCCAAAACATACACAGATATTCAGTGTCCCTCTGTCTGCACAGAGCTTCTATGTGCAGCCACTGCAGACAAAGGGGATTGTGGTAGAAATTTAAGCAGCTTCTTGGATCCAGGTACCTGTATGATCTGTGCTTTTAGTGACCCTCCTGGATTTTGTGTAAATTCTTTCAGTCCAATTACCATGAAATATATAAGAAAATGCATGTATGAAGAGTCTGAAAATAATCAAACCTGGTTTATTATTGATTGTCCCAAGGACCATTCCATCCTGCACCAACCAACCCCTTTTTGCTTTCTTTTTCCTGTCCATGCTGTTTTTTCAGGAAAAAGTGGTGAGGGTGTGGGAGTCAGAGCTGAAGGAGGATCTTGCAAAGCTGACGGAACTGGAGGGCAGGTGATGAGGAAGAAAAACCATCACCTGCACATTAGGGCTGGGGGGTTTCCATGAGAGCAGAGGGTGCAGGGCTGCCTGTGGGCACTGGGGCTGCGTCTGAACCAAAGAATTATTTTCAGTCTGTGGTAGACAGGGCTGCCAAACAGCATTCCTGAGCTCCCAGCAGGTATCTCAGGAGAGAGCAGTTTGCAGCACAGCAGTGACCTGAGCCTGCCTTTGCTGTGACACTGTTTCCTCGAAATCCCCCCTCCCCTGCCCCAGCAGAGGCACTTCCAGGAACAACCTCTCCACCTCCCACATGCACAGCCACAAAGCCCATTTTGTTTGAGGATCCCTGGAATTGGATGGGAGCATCCAACCTTGCTACGCAGTTCTGCTAATGAAGATGCTGAGAGTAATTAAAGGCAGCAGTTTGGAGTTACAGAGGAATATCAGTTATGATACTTGGAATAAGCTGTGCTGGGGGTAGTTACACCACTCAACTCTCTCCCTGCCTCTCCCCACATGCACTAGCTTGTGCACAGCACCCCTGGCAGGGTAAGGGCAGCTTTGTGGTTGTACCTCTCATCTTAAACAGAGCCTGTGCATAATCTTGGTCTCTGTGCACACTCTGGTCCCCAGGGATGCTGAGATGAGCTGTGAAAGTCATTCTCAGCACCAGGGAGATCTGGGGGCAGCTGTGTCACCAGGGCAGCAGTGGTGGGCTTCAGCAGATGCTTTCATGCCGGTAGGTCTGTGCCCTTGAATGCATCCACGATGGATGTCCAGAAGGAAAGGGTGCAGGAGCAAACCGGCCCAGCACATGAAGGGCAGTGCTAATTCAGAGACATTTCATGGTGGGGATGTGGCTCTGCCCTGCTAAACTGGCTCTCTGTAAAGTGCCAGCCAGGACACAGTGCTGGAAACAAGCTGAAACAGCTCACCAGAGTGTCTGCTGCCCCGCTGCCACCAGCTGCACCATCCCACTCCACATGGGCTGGAGTGACCTGTGTGCTGCCAGCTTGTGGATTTTGCCTTTCCTTCCTAACTCTTAGAAGGTTTATTTTGAGATTGGAAACCTCAAAGGCTTTCCTCTGCTGCCCTGCTGCCAACAGTGCTCCCTTGCTCATCATCTGGCATACTCTGCCTGCTGTTATCTCTATTATAAAATCATGGAAGTGGTTATGCAACATAAAATCATTCTGGGTGAGTTTTGATCACTTTTACACCTCTGTGAATCAGAAGTGGGTTTTTGGTTGTGATTTTTGTTGCTAGTCTTGCAAAAGGTGGATTATTTGGAGCTCCCCTGAGTTTTAAGGAGAGGAGTTTGGGGGTTTGTGTAAGAGTAGGAGAAAAAAGACTGAAAAAATGAAAGAGAATTATATTAACAGCGCAATTCTCTTCCCCACAAAGGCTCCTACTTAGATTCTCATGCTTTAGGTGTGATCTCTTGCATTCCTTATTCCAGGTTCTGGCTCAGGTCAATAACAAGTGATGCCAGATGCACAGAATCACAGAAAGGAAAGTGCTGATTTCTTTTTTTTCCCCCGAATTCTTTCAGAAGCCATTTTTATTTCTTCAGAGTCTTGATAAAGGAACATGGTAAGGAATTTTTTTCACATTCTTTTTTGCTACAAATGTTTATCCAAATCAAGCTGGATACTTAAGAAAATCAGAGAATCTGATTGGAGAACAGAGGCCCACAAATTTAGGAAACCCTTCAGGTCAGTCCGGCTTGTGAAGGTATTGCCATGGTTCAGCAGCAATGTTTTTGTGTCTTACTCTGGGCTGTGCATTTCAACAAAGACAGAGACCTCTTGGGGACAGCCTGTGAGGGATCAGGTGTGTCCCAAGACCTAGAGCACATGGCAGGGAAGAGAAAGGGGATGGGCTGGGGTTTGGTCTGGAGCATGGAAATGCAGCTGTCATTTTCAAATCTTTCTGCCAGCAACGCTTTTAGTGAGCCAGGTCCATGGGTGGCTGGTAAAACCTCCCAAGACCCCTCCTGGCCCAAATCTCAATGTTTTTTGTGAAAATGCAGTAGTGATGTTTCATGCCACACCAGCGGAAATCTTCCTGAATTTTTGCTCTGGGAGAAAAGGGACTTGGCTTGACAGCTGTGGGTTTTGTTCAGGTCTGCATTCCAAGGCATCTCTCAGGCAAAGGGATTTTTTTGGTGAGGCCCACTGATTATAAAATTAAGCATGCTTTCTTTTCAAGACAGCAAGTAATGGCCCTGAAGGTTCTGTGCAGCCATAGAACCACTACAAGCTCTCATAGTCCTTCTGAGACCCTTGGTTTTTTCACTGTTTTCCCCTGGACTCACTTCTTTTTAATGATATTTACAGAATTTAATAGATAACTCCAAATAGCCTTGATAAAGCACTTTTTCCTGCATGTGGACAAACTGAGGTTTTTTGTTAGCATGTGTGGATTATCCTCTCTCCAGAGCCAGTGGAAAAAGCGTGCTTCAATGCACAATATATTCTGTGTTTTCAAACTCATGGAGGGCTTTTTCTTTGCATGCTAGGTTGAATTTCTTTAGGCTGGGTGCTGTCAAAACCTGAAATCTACAGGCCCTTACATCTTCTCTGCGAAAACAAAAAAAGAAAAAATCGGAGAGAATTCACCCAGCCAGTGCAACGCGTGGATGCCAACCTTTCCACCTCACTGTGCACCCAGACGTGCTCGTGGCTGACTGTCAGCAGGCAAATGTGCTGGCCTCACACCACAGGCAGGGCGAGGTGCTGAGAGCCAGCAGCAGTTTGCTCCTGAGCCAGGACTCAAGCAATGGGATGTGTTCATAGGGATATGGATATGGCTGAGAAGCCTTTTGTAGCTGCAGCAACTGTTCTCTCTCCCAGCTGGAACTGCTGTCTGAAAGCATCTAGTTAAAAGATATCAGGTTCCCGAAACCAAAAGCTTGTTTTACAAGTCATGCATTTTTAATACAATGTTGAATCTGAGGCTTCTTTTTATTAATCTCCCCCTTTTTATTACTGATAATTCATATTTCTAGATTTTTTTATTTCCCTTCTGAAGCTGTAAGTCAGTACCTCACTGAAAAAGAGATATGTGACTCAGTCCTATTACTCCAGGAGTGGAGAATTTTTAGACCTTAGTCACCCTTGCAAGCCCTGTGCTGAGACTACAAGAGCCAGAAGATCTGTCCACAGGCCTGATTCAGAGATGAAACCCCATGTGATGATTTTCAGTGAGAAGAGTCCCAAGTGGTTTATGTAAAGCTCGGTCTCAGCCCCTACTGCTGTGAATTTGGGCCAGCACTTATGGCAGAGATGGAGGGGCTAAATCACTGGAGACTTTCTGTTTCTGTCTAGATGATTTTATGGCCATTACAAGGTCTCCTGCAGTTGCTGTAACACCACTTTAGGAACAAATCCTCTTAGAGGAAGCTGATGGATGCTGAATCATGGAAAGGAAGTGGCAGCCTGTGAGATCCCAAACACCACAGCCTGGGGATCTCCATCTTGAATGGAGCTGCAAAATTACTGTTCTCACACAGGGCATCCAATATCACATCAGTTCAATCTGAATTTCTCTCTTGCTGCCAAGACATTCTCCCTTTAATTAATATTTCATCCTGTTGATGCAACTTGTCCACTTATTTTCCCAGTTGTTTGCAGTGCGGATTTCCCAAATTGTTTCCTTGGGGCACTTGCAAAATCAAGATCTCACATCTGAGGAGTTCCTTGCAGCTCAATTACTAAAATTTCTGGCTGAAAAATGTATGCGCTTCTAATTAAAAAAAAAAAAAAAATTACCCAGCAAAACCAGCCTCGAGGTAGTTTGAAAGTAAGAGGAATTTTTCATTAAAAAATGAAGGAAAAATGTTCCAAACCCTGAGTAGATTAATAGTTACAGCATTACATGTCCAGAAACTATTTGAGACCTTTCCTGAGTGATGGATAATGGGGAAATGCCTGGGATTGAGCCATGTCATCCTTTAAAAACACCAGAAGCTGAAACTACCAGAGGTATGAGCTGCTGGAGTGAGTTGCTGTTCTCTAACAGTGTTCCAACAGAGAGCACAGAATCCTCCTTCTGAACCCTGGGCAGGCTGTGTTTGAGAAGGAATTATTCCTTGGGCAGGCCAGCAGAAAGCTGTGGTATTGCCTCTGTTTGCTCTGCCTTAAGCTGGAGCCTGGACTAGTATTGGTTCAGATCCTGCAGTTAACATAAAATTAATCCTGAAATTAATTAATCTCCTGAAGTCGAGAACTCTGATAGTTCCCAGAGGGTCTTCTTTCTGTTTGCCCTCTAACTGGTGCCAGACCAGAGGTTTCTCCCAGGTTATTCTGCAGCCTGGAAAAGACAAACCTGCACATCTGCGTTTTGCAGCACCGCTGTGAGGAATTCCTCATCCTTGGTGTTTGCCAAGGGGAGAATAAATTCACCAATGCCTGCACAAGAATCCCAACATGAAGAGAACACAATGTACTTCAGGGGCTCTTTACACAACGTTTTGGCAGAAGGGGTCTGTGTGGAAGTGCTGCTGTGGCACCAGGCATCCCGTCTGAGCACGGCCCATTCCAGCAGTGATTCAGGTGCTTTTCCTTATGCCTCTGTCCTTTGTTAAAACTCTGGGTACACCCACAGAAGCAGGCTGTAGATATCTGTGTGCATTGTGGGAGGTGTGGTGTGTCCCTAATCTGGGCTCTGTGCGTTCCCAGGGATGGAGAGAGGCTGGCTGCAGTTTGTGGGGTCCCAGGTGTGGGGCAGTCATGGACAGCAGGACCCTCCTGGGACAGACACAGCCCCTGTGAGCAGAAGGGCTGTGGGATTTGGTGGGATATAGGTGGAGGATGCCCTGTGAGAGCTTTTCCAGTTCCATCTGCTCTCTGCTGAGGCAGAGCAGCCTCCTGGCCAAGCCAGGGGGTGTGTAAGCGTGAGGCAGGTGCCTGGGCGTCCTTTCTGCACATGCCTGATCGCTTCACACAACAGCCTGGCAGCGCTTCCCACCCTCCCAGCTGTCATGCAAGAGGCTGACAGGGCCCAGCTCGGTCCTGTGACCCAGCTTGTGCCCTCGATTCTGTCCTTACTGCCACCTTTGTCCTGAATGGACCTGTTGGCCTCAGTAGGGTGACTGGTGGGACCAGATTTACCCAGCAGGATTGAGGCTTGCAGTAGGTGAACCTCAGCTGTTTGTGTGAATCAAGGAGGTTTCTTCCCACCACGTTGTAGTTTTGTCCCTGGGGAGGAAAAAAGTCCTGGCGAAAGTGTGGCACTGCTAATTGGCAGGAGGACAGGTGTGAGAACCATTCTATGACCGAGTGGCTCCAGGTGTGGCAGCAGCTGTGCCCAAGAACATCAGAGCACCATGGTGGTGGCACACAGCCACAGTGTGGAGGTGCCATCTTGCTCCAGGAGCAGGCACTGTGCAAGGTACTCCATGGTGGGCCTGGCTCAGAGGCAAAAAATTCTCCTGGATTGAGCAGGAGGTTTCCCAGATAAATATTCTCTAGTGTTTACTTTGGTTTGCTGAGAAGCTGGAAAAGGAGGGAATGGAGATAAAGAGAGAAGCCCTTCTGCCACTGGCTGCCTGGAAGCAGGGTTGATATTTTGAGTATTTTTAGGAAGAAGATGTGTTGTAGAAGAAAAGTTCATGAGTTTGAATGTAAGCATGTTAAGTGGGAGAGGGGCACAACATGAATCCCACTCCTCCTCGTGTTCTTCCTGCTAAAGATCAGAGAAAACAAGGTACGAGAAATGGGGAGAAAAATGATGAGATGGGAATTAAGAGTGAAGAGGTTGAGAGAGGGCATTGATCAGCAGGTTCTTTCCTGGTGGATTAGTTCTTAAGGAGAAATACAGGACAGACCATGCCAGAGCAGGTGCAAAGGAGATGCTCTCTGGTGTTCCTGAATTTTCTCTCAGGAAAATTTATGCATCACAGCTCTGGACTTCGCAGAATGAGATGCAGGATTTTGTATAACACAAAATTGTGGCTGATCACAGTTTGTAGGGAAGCCCTCATATTTTCGCTTCCTTGCCAGCCTCTCCCTTGAAATGTAAATAAATAGGGTTGGAGACACACATAATGAGACCCAAGGGTAAAGGACTAAAAATTCAACATCATGTTTTCTTTGGCTGAATTTCTGAAAAAAAAAAAAAAAAACCAAAAAAACCAAACAAACAAAACCAAACAGAAAAACAACAACAAAAAATTAGATGAGGAATGTTATAAAAAGAAATCTGACCAGTTCAGCACACAGGAAAGCTCGGAGCTGCTGTAGGGAAGCCATGGTGTGCAAACTAATGAGTAAACAAACACAAAGAATGGCGCACACTGCCTACAAAATCCTCCTTCCACTTCAGATTTGAAGGCAGATTGTTACCCACACGTGGGCAGAGGCCGATTTGAAACTTTGTGCTGTAAACCATAGTGAACTCCGTCATTAGAGGAGAGAGGATTTTCAGCAGCCCTTGCACAGCCCTCCCCAAGCCTCATTTCTTCCCAACATTCAGCAGGACAACTGAGCAACACCGGCTAAAACAGGCACCGCGTTTTGGAATAGATTACACCTACCCAGGGAAGAAGACAGGGTGCAAAAGCTGTTTACTAGGGAGAGGATCCCTAAGAAGGAAAGCGATGGTGAGATTCTTTCCTGGTGTCCCAGGATCCGAAGCAGGCACCTGGCGTCACACGTTGGGAGCCAAGTGAATGTGTCCCTCTGCCGGTGTGTGTGTGTGCTGAGCAGCAGCAGCAGGTCTGCACTCACCGACAGGGAGCTGGAATTAACTGCTTGGGAAAAGGATCAAAGGGAAATCTTGTTACATCGTGTTTCTTCACGAAGAATGTTCCTCTACGCTCCATAGCCCTTCTCTCCAGAGCATTGCTTTTGTTGTTCCAATCTGCATCGTATCAGCAGGAGTGCAGATGGGCTTTCCTGCTGGTCGGGCTTGCCAGAGAACAAGGTGAGTTTCCAGGTGTATTTCAAGGTCTCTAAAAAAGGCCATCCCCTCCCTGTGTGGATTTCAGTAGGGAATACTGCTCCCAGGGCTCCCCGGTCTGACAAACCCAAACCAACAGACTTTTGATTTCCAGCACTTTGCCGCAGTGCAGTTTGCTCCACCTCAGCACCAGTGCCTCTGCCTGGGAGGCAGGCTGGGAAGCACTTCTCTACTCGATGGCAAAGTCAGCTCCAGCTCCGTTCTGCCCTCCTCCTCCCCTTGACACTGCTCTGAGGCTCGGGAGTCACAGGCATCCTGCCTGCCAGTACTCAATTAGAGATGTCTTTTGGGCACCGAGCAGCTGACATCAAGCAAAGCATTGTTGCAAATCAGTGTGGCAGCACAGAAACCCCTCTTGTTGGGAAGAAAAGAAATGTGAGGCAATCCTTGTTTTACAAAAGGGGAACCAGCAGAAGCTATTTACACATTTCAGGGAGGGCGTGTGTGACTGAGGCTGCAGTACTGGGGGCAGAGGGGCTGTGCACACAGCAAAGGCAGCACACAGTGAAGATCATGCCTTTGAATGTGTCACCCACTGATCCCAAGTGCCTGTTCCCAATTTGTTCGGTTTGATCAACAAAACACCTGAACATCTATTCAACTTTTACTTAGCTGAGAGAGAGCAGTGTCACTGCTGCTGGCTCCAACCCTTGCCAGGAGAGCACAGGGGCACACTGGGAGCAAAGCAATAGGGAGAGAAGGAATTTTGAGTGCCCCCAAATGTGCAGACACAGATAGAGACCTCTCAATCCTCACTCACATTTGACATTAAGCACATATTTTGCTGCCTTGCTGTTCAGAGTTATATTGTGTCTGTATGTGTGGGCAGAGGGCTAAATGGCAGTGATGGCAGTGATTTCCTGTGGATAATTGCCCTGCTTTCATTTGGGGTTTTTTGGTTGGTTTTTTTTTATTATTTTTCAGAATTATTTGCAAAGATTTGAAAAGAAAAAAAGAAAATCCAGACAGAGGCAGTTGCTTAGGAGACACTTTCAAGTCAGAGGTGTGAGTGTGGGTCCACAGACTTTGTATGGATCCCCTCCCCAGCACCAGAGTCCAGCAGCCACACAGGAGCAAAGCCTACACTGCTGCTGGGGGTGTCTTCAACTCACTGAGTTCCAGTTTCACACCAAAAATGGGCAGACAGTCTTTGGAGCACTGAAAGGTGTCTCTGCCCTTTGCACAGGAGAGGAGGACTTAGCTGAAGTTTGGGAATCAATTTTGCCACTGAAACCACAGAGGCTGAGTATGGCTTCAAGATTTCCCTCAGTGTGTCAGTGCCTTCTGCCCATGCAAAGTTCAAGGTTATTAAACACAGTCCTGGTGATGCTGCTGGGGTGACTACTACTTGTGAGCAGCAAAACTCACACTGAACTCATAGCTGAGGAAAGCAGATGTGATTTCTTGTATAGCCTTTTGGATCTTTTTAATAGAGCACTATAAACAAGGCTATTAATTATAACAACAAAGAAGAGTAACACCAGGTATTTTCCCTGGTGTTTCACAGCTTGCCGAGCTGGAACAAATCCTCCATGCCAGCAGCCTCCAGTGGATTTGAACATGAGCTGAGAAGCCAGGAACACCTGGTTCTTTCATCAGCTTTGATACAGACTCATTGCGTGACATCCAGAAAGTCCCTTGAAGATTGTTTTTGGGAGGCACTGAGCGATTACTGCTGCTCAGCACATCTGAAACCAGCCCAGCCTGGCCCTGCGTAAAGCACAGCCTAAAGCTCCTTTGAGGAGTGAAAGGCACGTTATGAATGCAAAGTTTATTATACATCTACCGTGTAATGTCATGTGCACTCAGAATGTAGTAAACACTGCAGATATTCCAAAGGCACAATATCTTATCTTTAGTAAACACATTCAGAAGCTCCTCACTGAATTACTCTAAGCCTCTGATGTTCCTGCATAGATTTTGGTTGAGTTTTGGCCCTTGGAGGTGTTTGTAGACTCTTGCCATATTCCTCTACTGAATATCTGCCAGATCCATCCGTTCCAGGCCCTTCTGTTACCAGCACAGCAGATGCACTCAAAGTTACGAAGCCCAGAGTAAGCAAAACTAAAGTGTTTAATCTATTATTAATCAGTCAGTTGCAGAAATGATAGGGCTCTGGGGGACCTCAGAAAAACATCAATATTTATGGCCTCGTTAGCAAATGCCACCTTTTTTTTTTTTTTTTAAAGAGAAATCAGGATTATTAAGGTTGTTTATGTTTCCAGTCATTCCATAAAGAGGCAATGTCATGTTTTGGGACAGGACAAGAGGGTTCAGAACAAGGTATTCAATATTTATCACAAAATTTTGAGATTTCCACCATGCCTCTGTTCTTCTCGGTCTTGCAGTCAGGATTTCACCTTCTCTAGAAGCAATGGCCCAAGCTGAAATCAGAGCCCCGGTTACTCTAAGCTACCATCTAGGGAATTTTTGAAAATTAAAAGATAAAATCTCCCTAATTCCATTTGCTGAGGTAAATTATATAAATTCCACAAAAGAGAAGCAATGAAATATGACTTCAGTTCCATAAGAGCTCCGCCCATTACTGGTAATTTTTTTTTTCTGGATTAGGCTAAATTTAAATTGGACATTAGGAAAAATTTCTTCACTGAAGGGATTGTCAAGCACTGGTACAAGCTGTCCAGGGCAGAGGCTGAGTCACCATCCCTGGAGGTATTTAAAAGACATGTAGATGTGGCACGTAGGGAAATGATGTAGTGGTGGACTTGGCAGTGTTAACTCAATGTGTTGGACTCAATGATCTTAAAGCTCTTTTCCAACCTAAACAATTCTATGATTCTGTAAACAGCTCATCCTGCAGTGCTTGTGCTTCGCAGCTTTTTGCAGTTCTTGCTTGAGTTTGTTCCTTGACATTTTCAGCACCAACCCCAGTGGTGCTGATTTTAAAATGACCTTCATCCCTTGTATCCAACCTTCTTAGCTCACTTAGTTTCTACCTTCATATACCATGAGTTGGTTTCTTTTACACACAGTATTTTGCTTTTCTTTTTTTGTTTTGTTGCCGTTTGTTTTTTGTTTGATTTGGTTTGGTTTTGGTTTGGTGTTTTTTAAATTACTTTTCTTCTTTCATGGTTTTATTTTAATCAATATTTTTTAGTCCTCTTTGCAGTTTCTGGATTTTTTCTGGAGTAGAAGAATAATTTCTCTTATCTCAAGAACACTTCAATGCCACCATCATTGAAGCAACCCCTTGGTTGAACATTATTGTTTTCATGCAAGAGATGATGAGGAAGAGAGCACTGGAGCAGGAAGACCAAAATCCTAGGGGAAAGGAGAGAATAAAGTAAATAAATCAGAGAGTAGGGCTGTGAAAAAACATAGAGTTAATGAATGGGGCAAAGAAAAGAGGAAAAGAGAGCACATTTCAAAGGAAAGAAACAATGACCAGCCTTTAGTGACTGAGAGTTACCTTCCGGTCATTGACCTCATCACTTACCCCTTCTCGCACTTGCACTTCCCTTGCTGTCTCTTATCCAGTCACTGATTTCCCCTCTTTCATACCAGGTACAGATTTTGTAAATAGGAAAATGAGGTATCCTGCACATCAGTTCACCTTCTAATGAGTGTGCAAAGAGACAAACCACCAACTCGGGCTGAGTCCAAACCCATTATGGACCAAGGGGGGATCTATCCCCACGCAATTTGTGACATCTCCAAATTATTTTACAGGGTCTGGCAGCTTCTCAAGGGCTTTAATCCTTGTCCCAGGAGCTTGAAATTTTTTTTCTCCTCATACATGTGAGGCCTGTAATCACTGTGGCAGGAGACTGGTCTATTATGCTCCTTGTGTGCTAGGAAATGAGACACTTCTCTGGTTTAAAGGTACTCAGGGCTTCCCTTGGTTTTCCCCCATCCTTTAATTTGGTTTGGCTCTTTTGACTTTGTCCAGGGTATCATGCTCACTGCACTGCACTGTGGCCAGTGCCAGTGCACCACTTCTCCCTCCACATTGTTTATTTTGCCCTATTGCTGAACCCCAGATCATTGCAGATATCCACAGGTTTCTGTCTAGAGGTGGTTGAGAACATGTAGAAAATTTTTTCATTCAATGTAGGTCTTTGCCATAAAAGACTTTTTCTCCCTTTAAGGAAATAGTGGTTTCAATAGATGTTTACTCTCTTTTTGCCATTGCAAATCTGAAAGAAAAGGTAAATGTGGAGATTTTCTATGTATGCTCACACTTTTTTTGCCAGTTTACCACTTACCTCCCACCTACCAGTTGGAAAACAGAAAAAAACCCCCAGCATGTGATGCCCATCTCCACCTATTTTCATATTTCTCTGTTTTCCCATCGTCTCTCTGCAGAGAGAAAAGTAGTAAAGAAACAAAACTATTTTTATCAGTTCCTCTGACCCAAAGGAAACTTAAGGCTACTTGAAACAGCACAGAAATAAATATTCTTGCTCCATTTTGGTATTTCCAGAAGGCAAAAACCAAAAACAATTGCTGCTTTTTTTGGGGGGGTGTGACTTCTTAAGAAGAGATGCTGGTAGCACTATTGGCCAGATTTCCCTTTTAGTTCTCTTCTGAGTTTTACAGCTACAAAAGAGACCAATTCAAACCATATAGGTGAATTCCTGTCTGGATGGAGGAGCGCATCTTCCCACCTTCAACCCCTCCTTTCCCCTTTTCTCTGTGGGTTTCTGGGAGAATCACTGAAGTTGCTCCTTGAAGCTCTGCCAGATGCTTTGTGCATCTCCAGTCTCCTCCTGCCCCTGCAGCCCTCTCTGCCTGGGGGGCACTTGCTTGCCCTCACACTACACTGAAATAAAAGGCACCCACACTTTAATAAATGCCACACTTTCAAAAATTCTCAGTTTACCAAGACCTCAAGACTTTTTTTAAGTCGTTGACTTCAGCATAAGCAGAGTTTACTCCGTCCCACAGGGCAGAGCTCCATGTTTGATAATGTGAGACACACAGAAACTTTCAAACATCTTGGTTTCCTCTGCCCCTTTCCAAAGAGATTCTTTTCATCTTTACACAGATGGTAGGGACCTCTATAACTGCTGCTTCTCTCACAGTGCTCAGCCAACATCTCCTTCATCTGCTCTACCAAGTGTAGGGAGAGAAAACATCCAGCAGATTTGCTCCTGGAAGGATAATGGCCCATGCAGCAGTGTTTGCAGTCCACTAAATATTCACTTCCCCGTGTTTTTTTGTATCCATTTTATAGATATATGATTCCTATCATGACAGCAGACATGTCAGGTGCTGTGTGTTTCTGGAGGCAGTTGGGCAGCGGAG
Source organism: Phainopepla nitens (assembly GCA_013400175.1). Classification (NCBI taxonomy): domain Eukaryota; kingdom Metazoa; phylum Chordata; class Aves; order Passeriformes; family Bombycillidae; genus Phainopepla; species Phainopepla nitens. Next base: position 410,513 of record VXBQ01004623.1, on the reverse strand, counting down.
GCAGGGTGCTCCTGGAATGCAAATGTGCTCTGAGGAAATGTGAGCGTGGTCTGTGCCTGTCCCAGCACCCTCAGCACACCCCTGGGTGCAGCTGCTGCACTTCCCCCGGGGCGTGGAGCTCCCTGCTCCATTTCCCCACTCCACTGCTGTAGATGAGGAGAAAAAGGCAAGAAACAAAGTGCTTTTGCACTGTTAACCTCTGCTGACAGAGAGTGTACAGGTGCAACGGGGTGTGATTCCAGCACGGGAAGGGACCTCGGGGTTGTGTGCTCAGATAAAAATGATGCTGCAGACAAAAGCAGCTCTGCTTTTGCTCCAGTGCTCTCTTTGGAAAGCAAAACCCAAGCTGCTCTCTTCCCATGGTTACAAATCTCTCTGTGGTTCACAGCCTGCATTTATTCATGACTAGTTTATTCTCACTTGTTCTCATGCCAATGTTGTCCTTTAGCATCAATAGCTCCTCTCTAGTGTTTACCCCTCTGACGTTTTTATAAGCAGCAGCACATCCCCTCTCAGCCTTTGCTTCCCTGCGCTGAAACATGCCAGATCCTTTACAATCTCTCATGTGACAACATCTTCATTTTCCAGGACAGTTACCCAAATATCCAAGGTTTCATTCCCAAATATCTCATTTACTTTGGTTTACCTCACTTTAAAAATACACTGGTTTTACTGGACTGAGGGCAGGCTCACACGCACGTGTCAGACTGAAGGAAAAATATGTGTTTCAGGCAGGGGGGTGAGGGTGTGTGTGACACAAAGAAGATGGTGTGTGTGACACAAAGGAGCTGCTGTGTGTGTGAAGCGTGCCGTGGATGTGTGTGGACGGATGCTGTCAGCAGGATCATGTGTGCGAGACTCCGAAAGGGATTACTCAGTGTGGAGGGGGCGTCCTAAGGAGGATTTTGAGGTGTGTGACACTGAGAAGGATTAGTCTCTGTGTAAAAAAGTGTGTGTGTGTGTAGAAGAGAGGGAAGATAAGCGGGTGGCCATGCGTGGCACAGGAAGAGAGATTAGCCTGGGCGTCTGTGAGCAGGGTGATAAGGAAGGGCTTTCATGTGAGAAAGGCGCTGTAAAAACCTGGGATTTGGCTAATGGAAGGATTTGTGTGTGTTTGTGTGTGTGCATGGGTGGGACGTAGAAAGGAGGATTTGGGAAGTGTGTGGCAGAAGGGACTTCGGAATGCTGGAGGGGCTGCATCCAGGGGTGTGTGCTCCTGGAGCTGCAGCACCACGGGGTTGCTCAGGGCCATGCGCTTGTGGGACGCAGTGTTGACCTATAGGCAAGGCTTGATACAAGGAAGGCCTTGTAACATGGCTCAGGGCTGATACTCAGGCTAGGGAGAAGGGAACTCTGGGGAGTGTAACTCAGCTGGAACAGCGGTAGAGGGACATGAGAGATGTGAGAGACATGCTGCATGACTGCCACTGTCCACATCCTGGGGTATGGTGCTTGGTTGGCTTGGGCTTGTTGAGCCTTAAAATTGTGTAAACTGATAACCAGCTAACTGTTTTAAAAAGGCCAGTTTTTTGGTGATAAAGAGCACTCCTTTGCACCTGCCTGGGGTCCCTGCGTCACTCATTATCACAACAGTGTTAGGACATGTGGAGGCCTCCTGCACCACAGGGACAGGGTGGTGGTAAAAGCTAACCATGCCCCATGGGTGGGAAGGATTGTGGGGCACAGCTGGGCCTGATGGGGAGGTGACAAAGCAGGGATGAAGCCAAAGCACAGGGAGAGACATGGCTGTACCTGCTGGAGCAGGGCACTCAGGGGCAGTGGGAAATAGAGGGCTGATGGCTCAGACAGACTGTGGTACTGGGGGAAACATCCTCGTGTGAGCAGGACAGGACAGAGGCCACATGCTGTGCTGAGAAGAGGTTGTCTGGGTGCAGAGCAAGTGCAAATACACACAGAAATAAGTGTGAGTTTCTCAGGAGACGGAGCTCTGGGAGTGGCTAATCATCCCACCTGCAGCAGGGCTTGAATGCTGGCAACATTTCCACTGACCCCATATTCTCCACCTCTGACCTCAGATTTATCCCTGCTGCCCTGGTTGACTGCCCTTACAGCATCTCTTCAAGGGGGAAAGAACACTGCCAGCTCTTGTAGACCAGTTTATGATCCAGAGCAGGGGAGGAGGGTTAATTGCATCCCAGAATTTATCTTTTAATGTTCTGACTTAACAGTAAAACTTTTTCTCCTTTTGTTTTTCCCTAAGAAAATCAGGCTGTTTTGTCAAAACCAGCAACGTCCTGCTTTTGATCAAACCTCAGTTTTCATTTGAAGGGGAAAAGAAGGTGATGAGAAATTTCAGCTAGCTTTGTTGCCTGTCTTTATTGGATCTTTTCCATTTGCATTAGTTTTGTCTCAGAGATGCTAGAAGTAAAGCCTACCAAAGCTTTTATGGTAAAATGAACTAAAATAACTGGGGTGTCTAGGGTAACTTTTCTTCAAATAAATTGATTCTTTGCTTGTCCAACGGACCATTTGAATGTTTGCTTTCTGTTTAATGAAAGATCATCAAAGCCTGGCCAGTTGCTTTGTAGCTCTCAAGAATGTATTTATTTTTGTAAGGGAGAAGGCTAAAAACTTAGTAGCTACAATTTGAGATTCCCCTAGGTGCTAGGTGCTGAACAAATATAAGATCTCACACCTAGAAAATAAAGTAGGAGGTTTCCAACCAGAAATGAAGAGTCTGTTTAAGAACTGAAGAAAATTTCATTTAGAAGCATGATACTAAAATATAGATTGTCCATAAAATTTGGTATTTATATCTTTCTTAAACATGCTCTGTTTTACAACAAAAGGTATTTCAGTGTGATGCAGGAATTTGCCTTTGTGGCAAAGGTGGCCAACTTCTCCTCCTACATTTTCATTTAACTGAGACCCACAGTCCATGTTGCACCCACCTGGCAGAGCCAACAGGAATAATAACTCCCCTTTGCTTCACTGAGGACTGGAGATTGGATAAACTTGAACTGAGGTCCACAGAGCTGCTGGTCCACAGCATCCCTGCCCCACAGGGAGAGATTTTCTTGACCCAGAAACCAATGCCTGGCAGTAACTCTTCTCAAAAGCCACCAGCCGGGCACCCAGTGCCGTGCTGAAAGTCAGGCCATTAGATAGGACTTGTGCTTTTTAGAAGCTAATAAACCGTGAAATCACACAGAGAGAGCCAAACAAAAGGCATTGGAGGGGGCATGGCTTTGTTCTGGGAAGGTCTCCAGTCTTTCAGGCCAGAGGTCACGTTGTCCTTCTTCCCTTCAGCCCAGCGTGAAGCAGTGGGGGCTGAGGTTGAGCTGTGAGAGGAATTGCAATGGGTTTAGTGCTAAAGCCAGTACATGAGTTCTGCTGCAAAGTGCCCACTCAACAGCTGGCCACAAATCCCCGAGCTGGGGTGAGATGCCAAGTCTATGTGTGCTCAGAAAGAAGCATCACACCATTGCAGAGCTGCCTTGTTCTGCTGTCAGCACGTTCTCTCCTCCGAAGAGACAGGCACAAGGAGTGAACGGGGACAGGGAGCGCCCCGTGGAGCAGCACTATCCACTGGGAAGGGCTTTTCACTGGAGAAATGTGAGCATCCTACTGGAAAAGCTCTGCAATGGCCTGATCGTCATTTCTGAACAAAGAGGTGTCCATGTGAGGGCACTTGGGTCCCACTCTAAAATGGCTCTGTGTCTTTGCACAAGGGGCTGCCTCAGTCTGTCCAGCTGTGGAATGAGGTTAAAAATGTTAATGGAGGACAGACTGCCAGGCTTCAGACAGTGAGGTTTGGAAAAACCCATCTTAGCTAAAACTTGTCAGCATTAAAGAGGGAAAAAATGTTACTTTTTCCATTCAGAGAGAGGAAGAACAGTGACTCAGATACTGATGCCCATTTTCCTCCTCCACCTGCCAGAAAAAGGCACCTGACCCTTGGATCTCTGAATGCACCCACACTCAGTCCCCTTCACATTTTCTTTCATCCTTGTTTTTCTCTTTCAAAGCTCCATTTGATTTTGAAATTTAAATGGCTGTTCTCCCATCAATGAACCTCAAACTTGCATCTCCTTTCCCCCATTCCTCTTTCCCATCCAGCTTTCACAACTCCTCAGGTTTCTATTATTTCCCATCCATTTGCTTTGAAGGATTTTTCCAATAAGGATGTCACAAAAAGTTTCTCAAGGGTCTTTTATCGCAAATTCCTTTTGGTTTCATGCCTGAGGATGCTTCTGAGGAGGACCTGGTGACCTGTGCCCAAGCAGACGTGAAGCAAGCACATTTTACAAGCAAGTCACAGATGAGTGCACCCACAAATCAGGTTCTATATCCCTGCAGCCTCCTGCAGGAAACATGATGTATTTCCCAACTGACAAAACTAGACCACAGTTAGACCCAATGTAATTCTGTTGGCCTCGATGTAGTTACCAGGGAAACTATAATGTAGACAACATTTCTACACTGAAACAAAGGTTTTTTTAGCTGTCTTACTTATATTGCACAGACTAATATTTCTAACCAGGCAGAAAAAGGATGATTTTCTCAACTCTTATTACATGAGAGGTTCAAGAAAGAAGTTTGCAGGAGGATGCAAGGGGATTATAGCCATGGATTTACAGCTGCACCATCAGGGTGCAAGGTGCACATGGACAGAGCACCCTCTGTCAAACCTGCACATTGCACCCAGTTCTCCCATTGGTCCTCAGACAATGCCAGAAAAGCATCTTTCCTCAGGAGTGCACTGGTAAAAGTTGTCACAGGAGAAAATCTCTCAGTATACATTAGCAAAAGCCTAATTTTCAGAGGCTGCATGTACCATATAGCTTCCTTACACACCCATATCACCTGAAGATCATCCCAACATCTCTGCTTTAAAGAGACACAGCAGCCAACTCAGTCATTTAAGCATGTTTTGGAAATGCCACCAAGGCTCCCAGGTGGCATTGCTCTGCTGTCAGGACTAGCAGTGCACAGGAATGATCACAACAAATTCTTCGAAAATACAACTGCAGATGTTCACTGCCATGTTAAATACAGGCAGTGAAATAATTTCTCTCACAGGGAAATGAATCTTTACTCCAGCAGGAGAGTCAGAACCTCGAAGTGAAGGCTACACTGCACACTGCTCTCTGCCACATTCAGCGCTGAAAGTGGGTTGCAGTACAGAAAGAAGAAAATCACAGCCCTCACAGGCTAGGTAGGACAGTCCCAGAGGTGTAAAATCACAGGTTTTATATTGCACCTCGGGCTTCCTGAGAACACCAAGAGGAAAAAACCTGTCCCAGGAATGTTTCTTTTTGCCTATTCTTCCACACAAAGTTTTTATTTGGGTTCTTCCCACCAGTGGCAGCAGCCTCTGCCCTGCCAACCTTCTCTTGTAGCTGGAATTTCCACCTGCCTTTCCCCCAGAGGCTTCTGGAATAAATGGTGCCTTAATTAGGTTAATTATACCTTTTGCCATCCATGTGCTCACTTTAGCTCTGCAGTTAGAGTCCAGTATATGGTGTTTCTTCCTTGTGGGAAGCAAGTCCTGAAGTGTGAAGCTTTCCATGGCTCAGCTGTCTTGCACATTTGTTAAATATAAGGAATGTTTCCACTCCTTGAAAAGCTGGTCCTCTTGGTGCCTCTCTGTGCAAGACCTGCCTGCCCCTGGCTGGCTGGTGACCCTGGTTTCATGAACAAATGGATTTCATTAGAGGCATTTCTCTGTAATGTCAACAGAAATGTTGAGCAGCACCTGGTGAATAGTGAAAGAGTCTCTGATGCTTGTGAGAAGTGGTACAAATTAGCATCCTCCAGTCTGCTGCTGCTTTTTTGTCTAAGAAATACTTTACAGGTAAAGTTCCTGCTGAAAAGCAGAGGGGGTTTTCTCACTAGCTGCCTAAATCATGTCATTGGCTTTGGTTTACACTGAGTGGCTGCTTGAGGCAGAACCTGCATCTATGTATGCAGTGCCACTGCTCTGGAATGAACAACCCCCAGGTATGCAGCAACTCCCCTTCCTGTGTTCTGCCTGGTCTCCCTGCAATTTGCATTTATGCAGAGTGTTTTACATGATCTCTCTTGCTCTCTGCAGCTCACTAGAGAGTCTCTTTCTCCAGCAGCTTAAAAATTCTCCCAGAATAGAAGTCAGTAGGGAAGGTGTTTGCTTGTAAGCAGGCACGTCAGGAAGGGATCTCAGTGTTTTCCTAATGTTAAGGATGGTCTAACATTCCTCTCCCTAAGCCTTACATCCCATTTTCCAGGTTATTTTCTCAGCCCCACAGCAGGATAACTGAGAGGCTCCTGGTGTCTTCCCTGGCCTCTGTGGAGAGTTGATGATTTTTTATCTTTCATTAGCATAAATCTTTCGTGTGACATATCAAGCTCTGCAACTAAAACATGCAGCTGAAAAGCCTTTCCCAAAGTTTTGCTTTGTATTTGATACCCCCTGTCATTAACATTAAAGGGATTTGGTTGCCCAAAGGTCTTTTAAGCAACAGATGTGTATCCAAGGTTATTTTATAAAACTGGAGATGTGCTTTGCACCTTCTCCCACATCTTGATCTTTTCCTCAGTCCTGTGAGTTTGCTATGGAAGATGACTTCAGTGGGTCCAAGTGCAAGTTCAGGAGAAGCCTGTAGCTGTGAAAGTCCCCTGTTTCATGCTGTTAAAATGACACAAATTTCACCTAAGATTTTTTGAAAAAAAATCTCAAATTCCACTTTATTTGTGCTGAAGGTCTTGCTGGGTAGCCAGGCTGATATTTGGTATTTTGGGTCACATTCCCAAGGGGCTCCAGGTCTACCCACAGGTTTGTGGGAGCAGTGGGGCAGAGAAGTGTTCTCCCAGGTCCTGCATCCCCACCATTCACATCACTCAGAGGGATGCATGTCTTCACCTCCCACGAGAGAGAACTGGCCTCTAGAGCTGCTTGCAGCCCTGGTTTAAGTGTCTCCCCTTCACAGAAGCTCCATCTGGGCACCATGACTGGATGCACTTCATGTAAACTGTTTGTTCCACCACCCACAGCGAGCAACTCACACAGAAGTTTCACCAGAGACCATAAAATTGCAAACCATAGGTCCAGATCTCACCATCTGTCACACTTCTGCCTCCCTGCTCCCCAGACAACACAGTCTCCCACTGGGTTTAAAAGATCTCAAGCTTAAATTTGTTTGTTTGGGATTTTCAGTGAAACCCGGTGCTCTGAGGCCCTGAGGAAATCAAAATGTTGTAACTCTTATCATTTATTGCCCTTGCAATGCAGACAGGATTAAAGCTGTTCTAATGAAAGGGAAGAAATGGTAATATTCCCCCTGATATTAAGTAGCCCTGAACAAAGCTATGAGCACAATGGAATGGAACATTAATGTGAAAAGGGAAAATAAAAACCCTACAAGTCATGACTATAACAAAGAGCCACCAAGGGAGGCACTTAAGCCCATGAAAACCAGCACCCCCAGATGTCAAAGGATATTGTCATTCTGCACCAAACTCAGCCCTTGCTGAGATGTTTAATATGTTTCAAAACCATTGGTGCTTTCACAGACCTCAGGTGAACACGATGTGCAACCAGGTAGCACAAATGTGTTGTGCTTTAAAGCTCAATCCTTGTGTGCTGAGAGTAGTTTGCTGGGTTTGTTTCCTCTGGTTTCCTGGGTTTCTCTCCTCTTCCCAGAAAACTAATGGCTCCAGTGACTGCAGAGGAGGTGGCACTTTCAGGGCAGAGATAGCACATGTAGGTTTTGGAGCATCTGCTTTGCTAACTCAGCAGATACCTGTAAAGTAGCCCTGAAAGTGGATAGAAAATGTGAATGTTTATAAATAACATGTCAGCTGGTGGGTTTAGGTACTGCTTGCCACTTCAAGCCCCCAAGGACATGACACTCTGTCCTGTGTGTGAGAAGTTGTTTGAAGGACCTTTGTCCTTGGTAAGTATAAAGTTCTGCAGACAGTTTCAAGACAGGCCCTTACAAAATCTCCACCAGAACCTGAGGCTTGCACTGAAGACAGTCTGAGGCTTTAATGTCTGTGAACCAATATAATGTATCAGGGAAAGAAAAGAAGCTATTGAAGACAAAAAGTATTTCATCTGCAGCAAGACCTTCTGTATGTGACACATTTGCTTTCTGCCACTGCTTATCTTCCCCCTTCCCACTCCTCACTCCCCTCTTTTTCCTGTTTTAATAATTCAGCACTTACAGCCCAGAATTAAATGCTGTGGTGAACTGAGAAGTGTGCTGTGTACTGTATTAACGTGCTGAGATTTTTCTGCTCTGTTCTTTCCCTCTGTTGTTGTTCATGCTTCCCAGCAGAGTCTACACCATGATCCTGTATTTAGTTTTCCTTGTATAGCACTATCTTCAGAAAGACCAATAGGATACAAAAGGCCATTTTATAAAAAAGCTGAAGTAAAATTGGTTCAACCCTCATTCCTCATCTCCTTTTACAATGTCACTGTCGCTTTTTCATTTGTAGTAATCTTGCTTTAATATTTATGTCTCTCCTTCAGACACAGAGTTCAATGAGGACAAATTATGAGTTTTCAATTTCATTGTGGAAGGTTAGATGAGAGCAGAGATCTCTGGTCTTCCTGAGTCTGTGGGTCCCATAGGAACATCCATCTGCAGCGGGGGGCCCCATGAGGGATCACTCCTTCCCTCTGGAGTAGCTGCAGGGGAGCTCGAGGTGAAGGTTGAGGGTTAGGAGAGTTCAGCTGCTTTTGCAGAGCTCCTGCTGTTCCAAGGGAACCCAGCACAGCAGCATCTTCTGCTGGGTTCTTTCTGGACACAGCAAAAAGCCAGACTGCCCAGCAGACCTGATGACAGTGTCAGACAATTCTGCCACATCTTTAAGGTCCCTTCCAAGCCAAACCATTCTATAATTCTAAGATTTTCAAAGACAAAATGCACAAAAGGCTCTCAGAAGACTGTATCCCAAATGAGTTTGCTAGCTGTCACCCAGAAAGGAGCGAGACTGGCATGGAGGAAAACACTCCCATTTAAACAGTGAGACAAGGTGGAAAGGTCAGATCTTTAATTAGAGCTGGAAAATGCAGTTTTTTCCAGGCACCAGAGCCCTTCTGCACATCTTTTCTGTTTTTAAGTTACAAAAGCTGGGAGTGCTGTGGTAAAGCTGTGGCTCTGGCATGGGACACTGGAGAGATGAAGGCAGTAGAAAACAAGAGCCTTAAACAGCTTGAGAGCATGGCATCAGCGCTTCCATCTCAGAAATGGGTCTTATTTTGGGTCCGTGTGAGCATGGTGCAAAAGTCATCCTCTGACCAAAGGGGCTGGAACAGATGGGCTCAGAGAAAAGCAGTTGCCTCACAAGCAAAGATCCAAATAATGATTAAATAACAAACCTGACACAGAGATGGCAATGGACCCATTTCTCCTTACACATAATCTGATCTGTTAACCACAGGACCCTCATTAACCAAACTGTCCCAATTAGAATAATAATCTAATTCTACCCACAGAGGAAATGAGACCCTCTTAAGGGTGCTTCTGATTTCAGTGCATAGGGGATTTGCATCTAATTCCTATTAAAAGTGCTTGGAAATAGTTTGTGTTGACTGTAAACCCTTCAATATATTTAATTCTTGCTTGTATGTGACTTGACAAAGTATTAGCAATCCCAAAGTAAAAATACTTTTAAAAACAAATAAAGCAAGCAAGTAGAATCTTGACAAACATCATCATTTTCCTTCTTTCCTTATTTCAACAAGTTCAGTGACCTCATTAAGACCTTTTATACTTGGATTTTTTCCTTCTGTTTTGTAGTCACGCTGGATAAGAACTGCATTCAAAGACTCTAGTAGAAAAATAAAAGGAGGTTTCAAGATGTGAAGTACACAATTTGAAGAGTGAGGACCTTCAACTGGTCCCTTAGAGAGATTAAAGTCAACTCCCAATGACTGTATCTTCCACCACCATGACTTTAATTCAAAAGTTCATTTAAATAACTGAGAGTCCATGTTGTTAATTTTTGGTGACCAAACCACCCTGCTGTTTCTGTTTCCTAAAACTCAGTGGCATGTGAGAAAGAAGTACCCCAAATCCAATTTGATCTCAGAGGAAACTTATCATTTGTCAGCCAGGCAAACTAAGACTTATCCGTTAGGCTAGCAAACTTCACTGAAAAAATTGAAGCTGTCAGCATGTGCATTTATGAACAGCTCTTCAGTCACAGATTATTGTTTAAATATGAGGGAAGGAAGGCAGATCTTTGTGTAAAAATCAACACTACTTTCCAGCTTCCAGGATCATTAGAGCAGCAGTGCAGGGAAATGATGGAAGGGAGCACTCTTCTGTGCCTTTTACATATTTGAAAGAATAACGTGGATTTCTTGTGATAGCACATCAGCCTGATTTGCAGTTGATCGAATATGTGGGACATATCTGCTGTCAGCTAAATACATGAGTGGAACAATGGGGGAGTGTAGAATCTGTTTGGCTTTCCCCTGCTCCAGAAATCTGTGGGAACATGCTGTCGTTGGGATGTGCTGGAGACGCGCTCTGGCACCTACACCACAGTGGAGAGCTGTGAGGACAAACATTCGGGAGGAAAGCTGAGCTGAGCTAATTGCAGCACAGTGCTCCTTCCTTGGAACCCCACCAGCTTTGCCAACCTGATGTCAGGCTCTCTCATCGCCCTGTGAGGGTCGCCTCCAGGCAGGGCACGCTGAGAATCAATTATGCATGTGTATCCTCCCTCCTCTTTCCCACATGTGCACAAACACACTCCAAGTGAGCAAAGGGAAGCATGTGGGAGCTGCTTCTTGATGCCACTGTTGTCAATGAGTGTGTTCTGCTGCAAGTGAGGTTCTGTGTCCCAGGAGGTTTGGGCACGTGAAGATGAAGGGCTCATCTTTAATAGCCTGCAAAAGATAACTGACATAACTAAGATCACTATTTTATTACCCTCAAAGTCTGGCCACATTACCTTGCAATATTTAAAAGGCACTTTTTCATTTTGATGTGTGCTGGATTGAGTGGTTTCAACGATTTCTTCTTATTTTTGAATCTATATTTTCTCTGGATTTTCTGTTAGGGCTCTGGGGAATAATTTGGTCACACGCGCAGCTCAGCATTGTAGGAGCAGCTTTCCTGAAGAAGAGGCAGTATCTTGCCTCCTAGATGCCATGACATTCTCCAGGGTCAGGAAGGCTTCTGAGATCTGGCAGGGACCATCTGGGGTGTCCGTCCCCTCCTGCAAGTGAGAACATGAGTCATTTGTGAGGAACATCTGGGGGTATTTTGTTTAATCAGGTTTTTCACCGCTCTTGTGGCTTTGGGTATTAGCACGGTCTCTGCTAATTCTGTTCCCTGACAAAGGCACATGCAGCCGCTGAATCTCCTAAGAGTCAACTAAGCCATATTATTGGCTCCCTCCAGGGGTAGCTGGGTGAAACTTAATAGTCCATGAGATACAACAAGTCAGTAGAAATGATCTAATGTCCCTTTCTCGCCTTAAACTCAGTGAAATGGTGAAAATTCTCCTTCTAAAGGAGATGGAAGATGAGCAGTTGCCAGGATCTCCTACCAAGCTTCCTCCCAGCTGTGTCCCTGGAGAGCAGTTCCCTTTTTGCAGTCTTGTTTGCAGATTCTCAGCAGAATGCACAGTTTTCACTGCTGGAGACCAAATCCTCATTTCCAGCCTTCTGTGCAGCCCATTTGCCCTTCCTCCCACCTCAAATCCTATTTCAGCCCCTCTTTGAGGTGATGGTTTCTGAGAGAAACTTTTTGGGTTATTTTCTTTAACCAAAACCTAAAAGAGATATCTGTTTTATCTGACATCTGCCTTTCACCCACAACAACCTGGATCAGGTTAAACACCCACTTGCAAAATACCTCTGACTCTCCAAATGCAGAAATCAATCTTGTTCATCTACTGGCTCTGGTTAAGAGCTACAGTCAAAAAAAATATTCTACCATGAATTTTTACAGACTCAAAACACCTCTTTTGCTTGCCTCTTCCACAGAGAAAGTGTGTAAGTAAAAATTGTGAATGTTGATGTATTTACTGATGTATTTTTCTTTTTCTTGGAAGCAGCTACAAAGGTGGCCAGAGCTGCCTCTCTTCAGCTCCCAAATAGGTGTCCTCTCCTGTGTGTGCTTTCAGCAAAATCAGTGTTTCTCTCTGATGTACATTCTTTACCTTGAATATTTTCATATGAAAAGAGAACTTTTGAGAAACACTGCAGGACTAAAAATCCTAGAGTGGATTCCAAGAATGAGTGAATCACCGATGCATTTTTCCTTATCTAAATTCAAGGACACATCAGCTCCCTGATGGCTACCATTCCACAGGAGGAAAGGGGCAGCGTCTTCTGCTTGTTCTACCACGAGTCACTTTTTGACTAACTATTTTGATTTTTTTCTGTAATTTAGAAAAGTTTTTAGAGCAGATAGATGAGCTCTCACCTCACCTGGCTGCAACAGGCACTCTGCAGAGGTGTGTCCAGAGAGCAGGTGGTTGTCACTGGATTGTCTCTTCAGCAGAACCAGGTGACAATCTTGTTAATGCCTCTTCTTCTACCTGATTTTCCTTGTTGAACAGCACTAGAGATCTCAGGGAGAAATCCTGTGCCTCTGAAGGAGAAAAGGGATGTGAGGTGTCCATATGAGGCCTGGTGCAGCACACACGGGGAATGCCTCAGCCACAAAACCCAAACTGGTCAATTAAACAAGACTGATCAGGGAGAACACAGCAGTAGTTGCCACAGTTATTAATCATTATGGACTATATCTTCCGAGGGCTACTTTAGCGGGAAACTCTTCTGTAAAATTACAAATTCAGTGAAAGATACGAGCACAGGGACAGCCAGAACTGACATTCTCTGTCCCACCCTGCAGCCCAGAGGCCACAAACAGCACATGCAAACAGCCCCAGATGTCAGCTTTTGCATCCAAGCAAATCCTCCTCACTCGTGCTTACATCCTAGGATAGGCAAACATGTATGCTGTTGGATTTCACCCAGGTTCCTGCCTGCAGGAATGAGCTTGAGGAGGAACTGTCCAAATTCAGCTGCTGGAGCTGGTCCCCAGGCTGACTGCAGCTCTCCTCTGCAGGAAAAGCTGGGCTGGGGCCAGCCTGCTGCTCACAGATAGCCAGCACAGGGCTTGGAAAGGGTGATGTTGTCACCAGCCAATTGACCAGAAGAGCTCAACTTCATGGACCTTCCATTCCAGCACAATCTTCATCCCTCTCATGTTTCTTGATCTTTTTAGAAGTCCATCAGTCAGAGGCTTGTCATTTCAAAAACAAAGAGGGCTTAAAATATTTGCTTCCTCTACTTAAGGTTTACAGTTCTTAGTAGTAGATTATTAGGAAGTTGCAGAGCAATTGAATGAAAACAGAATAATTAACAAATTTGCTTCATAAAATGGTTAAAGGAAATGTAAAGAGGTTCCAGCAATCTCTTAGCATATTAAATAACAAGCAAGTAATTTCTTTTTAGTTTTGCTGTGTAAATTCATTTGGAGCATCTGTAATTTAAAATAGCCCTGAGATTTACATAATTTTGCAGCCACTGCTTTTACATTATGCCAAGTTCAGTCCCAGAAAGGTGGCTACAGCTCTCACTCTTCATTTTTTCAGATTAATTGACACAAGAGTTTCCTTGTTTTTCTTTGGGAGATAACTCTTGGCAAGCCCTTTTTTTCCCCCCAAATTATCTGCCTTGTCCATGGCCCCTCTTATCCTGCAAGTACAAAGCAAGTGAGGGTTCTTTCCAAACATACTAATGATAGTTTTCACTCTCCCAGTTGTCTTTTGGTACAATCTGTTTCAAATGCTGGCACTGATGATGTCTCAGAACAGTGTAGGAGGGATGCCTGAGCGTGACTGAGCCACAGAGTTAAAAAAAAAAAATTGAAAAATGATTGATTCTTTTTGAATAGAAAAGAAAATCTAAGGAAGCCATACCTTGTCTAAAACAAAACAAACCAAGCCAGCTAAGCTTATTGTCTGGATTATTAACCGTACTGGATTGTTCAGCTGTCCCAAAAATGTCTCTTTAATCACTCAGTGAGGCTGAAGCCTGGGTCTCCAGAGATCACGTTCTGATCTCTCACATATGGTATCTCGCACTGTTCATTAGACCCACTGCTCCAGTCACATGGAAACGATGCTCAGACTATTTCCATCTGTATCTGCTACTTTTCTTCCTGAATGTGTCAGTCTCATGATGAGGGCAGTGACTCCAGCTGATACAGACACAATTGCTGATTGCAAAGAGAGGCACTGCTGTGAAAATAAAGAGAAGAGGGGGTTATTTCCGTCTCGCTTCGGGCTTTCTGAGGCATCCTTGCCCTACAGAACAGCAAATTCCCTTGTGGGAGGAAAATGCTGAGATCACAGGTGCTAATCAGTGAAAAGAGGATGAGTGACCCTGCGAACAAACTGCGGGACTGGGATGCCCAGAAACTGGGCTCAGCTCCAAGACAAAGGAAAAAATTTCTTCAGTCTTATGAGATTCCATTCTCAGCTCTCAGCACCACCACGAAGCCTGGCTGCTTTGTTTTGGGGGTGAGACGGGAGCAGAGACTTGCTTTGCACAGTGGGAATTAGGATTTCTTGCTCTTCCCTCTGAATGTTTGGTGCTGGCAGTAGCAAAGTGAGGAACAAGACAGTCTTTCCCAGGATGGCTGTAAGCCAGCCAGGATTGACTTTGGGTCCCTGCTGGAGGGACATAGCTCATATGGAGCCCAGCTCAGGGTGCAAGAAGCTGGTGTTTAGGAGCCTGTCTCCAGGCACACATGCAGAAGGTTCAGTACTGGTTGTTAGCAGCAGGAACGAGGTCAGGGGATTCCTGAGAAGCACAGAGGGACCCCAGAATGTCACATCCAACTCCTCAGCCTGCACTCACGCTGGGAGAGCAGGCGTGATGTGTGAAGAGCCGAGTCAGTATAAATGTCACAGCCAAAGGTCTTCAGAGTCAGAGAGACAAGAGGAGAAGACACTAATGCCAAGAGTTCTGGCACAGGAAAGTGCTGTCACTGCCACCACCTCCGGCTTGGAGATTTATTGATGGTAACTTGGGATGCGCCATAAACAGGGGTGATATTAAATGAGTCTGACTGTCTCGGGGGCTAAGTTTTACAACCCAAAGTGTGAACTCTCTCTGTCTCGCTGAGATCCTGAGGCATTTTCCCAGCAGCTGTCACGATCTCGTTAAATGCTCTCCAGAGAAGGGCTCCAACCCAAGGGAGTTGCACAGCACAGGGGCTGAGAACAGACAGACACCTGCCAGGGAATCCAGCCCTAGTGGAGACCTCCCAGGACACTGCTGATACCTCACTGGGCTCGCAGCCCTGTCTCCATGGCTTTGTGAGGAAACCAGAAATTGCCAAAATTGTGCTCCCAAGTACCAACACTCTCCTGGTGTCAGAGGCTCTGACTCAGTGCCAGTAGCTCGTGCCCCAGGACAGATCCCCCTGGAGCTGTGCTGTGGCTGCGTGGAACCTTGGTGAACCTTCGCTGAGATGCTGTCTCAGAGTGATTTCCTCAGCTCCTGAGGTCAAACCCATGGTTTCCCTCTGGAGTTGTTGGCCCAAAATGCTGTGCTGCTGTGCAAAGGCTTTCCTTCTGCTTCCATTCCCTGGAATGCATCCAGGGCTGCAGTAGCCTCTTTCTGCCATGGATTCCCATGTTCAAGTTAACTCATTTTACCCCAGAAGCAGAAAAATCTTCAGCAGAGCCCTGGGAACACTGATTTCATTCTTTTGAGTAATTTCTTCCTGTCAAAAATAAAATAAGTCTGTGGAAGCCAAGCGCTTCCACACTCCATGGCCACAAGCCCTGTTCTTCACAGGTTGCCTTCACCAATCCACCCACCTGGGGGAAAAATTATCCATTCCAGAGAGACCCTGCAGCTTATCTCAGGGAAAAGGTTTATTTTGATGATATTGCTGAGAAACCTCCTTGATTTTTTTGCCCTCACGACCTTTTCCTCTGCTCCTTCAGTCTGCTCACAGTTCTCCAAGGGTGTCTATGCCATCTTCGGGTTTTATGAGAGGAGGACTGTCAACATGCTCACATCCTTCTGCGGGGCCCTCCACGTCTGCTTCATAACGCCCAGCTTCCCTGTGGAAACCTCCAACCAGTTCGTCCTCCAGCTCCGCCCAGAGCTCCAGGATGCCCTCATCAGCGTCATCGAGCACTACAGCTGGCAGAAGTTCGTGTACATTTACGATGCCGACCGGGGTAAGTCACAGCTGTGTGGGAGGGGTTACCAGGCAGTTAAAGACAGTGGTCTAGAAGGAGTCTCTGCCTCCAAAAGTTGTGAGTCCTGGGTCAACCTATGCCTTCCCTGTTCTCTGTTTCTCTTCTAAATATCCCTTTCTGCTGAAGGTGGACATTGATCTCAATGAGGCATCAGACCTGGTGTGTGTGTGTGTTCATGGGGTCAGATCCAAGCCCCATCAACATGAGGTAAATGCTTGATGTGCAAATGAGTTGGAATTTGAAATGGGGAAATTAGTTCTGTTCAATAGGTCCCATCTTGAACCAGTCTCAAACTCAAGGCCACTGAGTCCTGAGTTTAGAAACATGAACGCTTGCTCAGGTGTCACCTAAGCCCACAGCCAGATGTGAAATGTGTGTTTCTGGCAGAAAGCTTGGAAAACTCCAAATTCCTCAAGCTGGTGCAAGTCAGTTTTCTATATTAAAGAGCAAAAACCTTTGTGGGGTTATGGAAGATGTTATGTAACTTTCTAAACCACAAACAGGGCTAGAGAGCTCATTGCTCCATGATTCAGTTTTCCCAGCTCTCAGATGCCTTTAAAGCTCCAGGCTTGGAGGCTGCAAGCAAAGCAGACTGTGGAGGATAGGGCAGAGGTAAAGTGATTCACATCTCTGTCCTGGAAGTTATAATTATCCCCTGAAGGGACAGGATGGGCTTTAGAGACAAGAAGAAGGTATGAAAGCATCCTACCTGCTTTCTGTTGTCATGAGGCATGGGTACACTGAATATCCCAAAAGGACTGCAGCAGGCAGGGCTGTCTAGGGTTGTCTAGCACAACTCCAGAGAATTGCTATGTGCATCTCCTCTGGAAGGCTGTGCTTGTAGTTTAGGCAACATAATTTAAAAGTAATGGTCTCCAGATGAGATGCTGACAAGAGAGAAGGATGCTGAGTGTGACACTGTGCTGTGATTGCTGAAGGTGTCCCTAACCCTATGAGCAGACAGCCTAAGTAGACCAAAGATGAGAAGGAAACTATGGCTGAGAGAAATCAAGTCATTTGGGTAGTGACAGACAGGAAGACAGGGATTAGAGTTCTTATCTGAATCCCACAGCAGGGCCTGATCAAAGGGACTGATCTGCTGATTACAAAGGAAAATTAGTCCTGGAATCATCTGTACTAGGACAGAAAAAGCAGGAGTCATTAATTCTAGCCCAGCTGGGTTTGGGTTGGATCTAGACTATTAGTGCAGTTCTGCTGCACTCTCCTGACTCTTTTTCCAGCCTAGCTTGAGGCAGCTACACAGTCTTCAGAAGGATGGAAAAATGCCATTGCACAACTAAAACCTGGCTCTTCCCCTTGTCTTTCCACCCTAGGGTTGTCAGTCCTGCAGAAAGTGCTGGACACTGCAGCTGAGAAGAACTGGCAGGTGACAGCTGTCAACATCCTGACAACAACAGAGGAGGGCTACCGAATGCTCTTCCAGGAGCTGGAGAAGAAGAAGGAAAGGCTGGTGGTGGTGGACTGCGAATCTGAGAGGCTGAACATCATCCTTAACAAGGTTCTGTTGGTGTGCGCCTTCTGGGAGGGGTCCTGCACACGGGATGGGAAGGGTTGTTTCTCCCCGGAGAAGTTCTCCCCATTCTTGCCTGATCCTTGTCTCCTTGTGGCTCTCATTGGAACTGGAGTGTGTGCCCTGCAGCTGCTGGGCTTGCAGGTATTTCTCTGTTGTGTTATTGTGGAAACAGTAAAGCTGCAGGAATAGTACAAGCTCTCATGAATTCATGCTGAGTGAGCTCCACTGCTCCATGTTCCCTATTTGTTTGACTCCTTTGCTGAGCTCTTTACACCCCCTTGCTCCCCAGTGGGTTTGCTTTGTGCTAATTCCTCCAAGCAGCATGCACAACACGTAGCACCTCCTGATTCTGTTGAGTCTTTCTCCAGTTTTCGAGTTAAGGTGGAGGTGTGAATTGGCACTGCCAGATTCCTGGTCCTCCAGCCTCCATGTGCTACACCAAATTCTCACACCTGTGCTAGCAGGACAGAGGGATTCTGGTACATCTGTCCTGAATATGGATTTCTGTGGACAGGAGACAAATACAAGCCCAGGGGCGGGTTGAGTCCACACTTCAACTCCAGCCACAAGACCTTTCCCTCTCACACCTACAGCCAAGTCCTTCCCCGACACTGGAAGGGTTTGGAGAGAGCCCTGCCCTCCAATTTCCAGTGCTTTACTCCTCACAATCAGCTCGCTCTTACCTCATGCTTCACACGTCTCCTTATCTGAGGTACCTGTCATCTCTTGTCTCGCACTTCAGCTGTTCCCTGTCTGGGACAGGGACTGACATTTCACCAGATGCACAGCTCAGTGACAAGCACAATCCATCCTTGCTGGACGTCTCTGGGTGCTCCTCTGTTACATGTAATAACAAAGAGGAGAGCAGGTTGTAACCTCAAAGCAAAGGTCACATTCATGAAAGAGAAAACAGGTTACTCCAGAGGGTAAAATCTTCTCTCTGGCTATGGAGCAGCTGCAGTTGAACAAAATTTTGGACAAGACCTAGGCAATGAATTTGGCTTTCTTTCCTTATATCTTTCTTTGATATACACTTTAGAGTATATCAAATTTCTAGGATTAATAATGTTGGGTTTTTAAGCCCGGTTTGTCTAACACAATGTTAAGCTGTATAGTCAAGTATTATCAAGTCTTCTTTATATGAGCAGGAAAATAAGTCTTTCTTTCAAATTTCTTCACATAACTGGAGCAAGAGTTAAACCTAGATATAGAAAAAGCTATTTGTAAGAACACTAAAAATCCAGATACTGTGATTATTTGTTTTGCAATGCTATAAAAAATATCAGTTCCCAGGGAGAAGAGGTATAAAGCTGTGTTTTACTACAAATATTACAGAGCAATTCCAGCAGACATCTGTGCCTGGGAGGTAACACTCCAGTGAGGGATAGGGCTGTGAACTTTTTCAGACATGTGTAGTCCATTTTCATCCTTTTTTACATTCTTGTTCCAAGTCCACCAGGATTTCTGAGAGCAGAGGTAGTTGTCCCTGTGTGAGAAAGTGATGCCAGGTTTTTCACAGTGTACAGATGACTGGAGGGATTCAAAGATAGTGTTCAGCTCATTATCATGTGAAATTCAGCTGGGACTGTAACTTGGGCTCTAACTTGGGCTGCTGGCTAGTCTCTCAGCTCACCACACCAGCAGCCTCTGTGGGAATGTCACTGTGATGTTTGTCCTGTCCCTATGACTATCTGAGGTATTCCAAGAGCTGCCTCACCCTCTTGGGGACATTTCAGTGCATTTATCTTCTTCCCTGACAAGCCTGTCTCTGTCTCTCAGTGGCAGTGGATTTGTGATTTGTGCTCCATGCTGAGCAGGAGAGCAGGGGATGGCTGTCCAGCACCTGTGCCTCTCACACCCACACTGCTGCTTTTCATTTTTCCTCCGTACACAAAACACAAATAACACCAGTGACTCCAGCAAGGCAGCCCTCACTCTCCGGTGACCGCAGCTGTGGAGGAGCCAGTGCTCTGTGTGTTAAAAATTACTTGATTTCTCTCTGGGAGATTTCTCTGTGTCGTGTCTCAAGGGTTTGATTTATCTTTGCTGAGGTACCTGTCATTTGTGAGCCAGGCCTTGGATCAGGGCAGGTTGCCGTGGGGTTGTGCTGTGTAGCCTTAATGGGATAAGTACTCGGTGGGTTGTGCTCCATCAAAGCTCTCTATTGTTTCTTCCTTGTCTCTCATTAAAATGAGTAACTGGAATTTCTCCTCTGCCAGTGTTTCACTCTGAGAGGATTTCTCTCTAATAGATGTCAAACTCGCCCATTAAGAAGTGGGTAATGAAACCTAGGTGGCCCAAGTGAGCAATCAGCATGCAGCCCAGCACAGCCTCTCACCACAGTCAGGAGGAGTGATAAATGCTATTATAACCTCAGCTTGCTCCTGCTGTCCGGACACATTAGGACTGAGCAAGCATTTTAAAATAAATTAAGATCACAAATAACTGTGTAAAACACAGGAAACGAGCTTCATAATTCAGGTGGATGGGCTGTAAGATTAACAGCTCCAGGAGAGCTGGATGGCAGCCCTCTCCGGTTCATCGGCTCTGACACCTCATAAAATAACAAAGGAGAGTTGGGGCTGGAGGAGCCAATGCCAGCTACTGTTGACACTGGAGAAAAGGGGAATTGGATCATAATTCTTATACATCCCAGAGATTCTCCTTCCTCCTACAAGATCTGGGACTTACTGCAAAGGTCAGTCTCAGCTGATGCATGGAAAGGGACAAGTTTGCTCTGGTTATGCTTCTTAGATCTGGCAGTGGAAGATACTCAGAAAACCACCCATAATGGGGTGTATATCTTCATAGCTTTAGGTAGACAGAGATTTTTTCTGAGAGCTCCAGACACCTCAGCAGAAGCCACGCTGAGGGATCCTGTGCAGGGAAGCTGGTGGAGCTGGCATTAGCTGTGTAAGGAACTGCTTCTAAATGAAGCCTTCATTGGAGTTAATTGCCACCCCCACATTAATGCTGAGAACCAGATGAGTTTTATTATGCATACAAGAGCACTTCATCAGAGAATGGCTAAAGCAGGTAAACCAGTTGCACAGAGCAAGTATCAACTCATATATATTTGGAAATCCCTAAATGACTGCTCATGATAATCTGGGAGTGCTGTCCCAAGGGGAGGATCAGTCTCTGCCCTCACGTGACACTTCTCAAGTACCTGCTGCCAGCCTGGTATCAGAGACAAGTCCTGGGTAGACTGATTTCTGGTGGGATCTGACACAGCAGTGGCTTTATGATCATTGTGGATGTGAGGATCTTTCTGTCCTCACTGCAGTTTGTGCAGGCTTTGCCTGCACACTGGCAATGCAGGCAGCAATTCAGAACCAATTCATATGACAATGGAAATAAGAGGTAGTGTTGCTAGCCAAAAAACCTGATGGAAACAGCACAGTTCTCTCAGAAACTGCCAAATCTTGTGTTTGTACAGGCTTTGAGGGAGTGTTGGTTTAGGCCTTTTTTTTCCACTTTCTTTTTCCTGTGTGTGGAGTGGCTCAAATGCAGATGGTATCTGACTCCAGTAAACTAGTAAGAATTTAACAGTGCTGCTGGAAATCAATAGAGAGGAATTTCAATGAAAAAATGGAGTCAGCAAGAATAATAGACTTTTTAGGTATATTCTTTCTGTACACTTTTTAAATCAAGGGAGAAAAAGCCAGGAGCCACCTGGCTTTGAAAAGTGCCTCTGTTCCCCCCAGTCACAGGCAAATCTGCAACAGGTGGAAAAAGAAAAAGAAAGGGAAACTTTTCCAGCTAACATAGAAAAGCACTGTTGTTACAGATTGGTAAGCAACTATGTTGATAAAGGAAAATAAAAACCTGACTCTGCAGTGTCAGAGACAAAGGAGTAAGTGGCAAAGCACATATAATGGGACACCATGCATATGAATCTATACATTTATCTCAATGAGTATGCAGGGGAATCCTTTGTGGCTTGCCCAAACAGCTTCATTCTGGAGATGAAACTACACTGGTGTACTAAAGCAGAAAAATTTACCCATAACCTAAACTTCCAGCCATCTCTCCCAGGCAGGTGTTTGCAGCAGGGGCTGTAGCTTGGAGGATGTGCAATATTGCTCTCTAGTCTTGCTTAATGTTTCAGCTGTCTTTATAGGACACATGGACTCCAACTCCCCTTTTGTTTCTTTGGTGTCTGAAATACAAATCTTGTTAAGGCTTTTTTTTTCTCCCCCAATCCTGTAGGAAACAAGTTGGTTTGGTTGTTTTCTCTCCCTGCCTGTACAATGTTCTTGGGGATCTTGTCCTGTCTAATTTCAGGTTTGCTGCTCAGATATCGTGTGTGAAAGCTCTGGCCATCCTATTGTGAACTTTTCTTTTGCTATATCTTCCTGCTCACAGCTGAATAGTCTCAGCAAGGAAAAAGAAGAGTGAGAAAGGGCAGATAACTGAAGTTCTTCTTCCTTGGTTGATCTGTGCTAATTATCCTTGTTTTTTATCTTGCAGATCATCAAGCTTGAAAAAAATGGCAATGGGTACCACTACATTCTGGCAAATATGGTGAGTTACCCTATTTGGTGGGGTTTTTTTCCTATCTCACAGTTTTGTAAAGCCCTATATTTATAATTACTGAGCTGTTCACTTTTTATGTAAAGAAAATACCAAAGTTTTTGCTGTGTTCTCCTTGTGGAGTTTTCTCTTGGAGCCAGCAAGATTATCTGCAGGGTATCTCCAAGTGTGCTGGGGTTTTGTGGTGGTTTGACCTTGGCTGGATGGCAGATGCAGACCAAAGTCATTTTATCACTTCCCCCTTGGTGCTAAATGAAATCTGACTGTCATGACTCTAGGGAAAGAATTGAATGCAAAGATTTCTTTAAGGAAAGGATTCTACCTTTCATGCAGGGAGGTGCTGCCTGAGGACAGAGCAGCATTGGGCAGTGGCAGGACCATCTTTGTGGAGCAAGTCTCACAGGAGGATGGAAAATTTCTCTGCCTAGGGAGGTTAGGGGAGAGGTAATAGAGAGAAATGGAGGTTTTCCACAGCAGAGCTCCTACTCTCTCCTCCCCAAACGTGTCCATCCATCCAGGAGGATACACAGCAGAGGATGGGCTGCTGTTGGCAGTCTGGGGGTGAGGCTGCTCCCTCTGGGAGCACTCCTGTGTCCCTGTGGGGTGAGCCATGTGCAGGCACTGGACCTTTTCTTTCAGCACAGAGCTGCATCTGGGAGGCAGCACGTCAGCCCTGGGGTAATTAAACTTTAAACTACCAATTAGTCAAGCAGTTGCTGCCCTTCTCCTTTTCTCAGTCCCAAGATAACTCTGTAATTTACCAGGCAAAAATGGCCACATCATTACCCTGCAGTGCCCTGTACTGACCCTGCACCCTGTGCTGGCCGCCTACCATGTAATTACAGAGATAAAAACGTTACCTTGTGCAGGGGAAGACATGCAAAACTACAGAGCAGCCGATACCTTTAGTTGCTAATTTAAAAAAAAAAGTTATTATTTGCCGTAACCCAGGCACTGGATGTTTATGAAAGTCCTGTCATTAAAGTTAAGCAGGAAAGTGAGCTGGAGTCACTAGAGTGAGTGTGTCTGTGCAATTTTATGTACACCCACATGGAAGGCTGAGTTAGAATATCACCTCTTCTCTCTGCACAGTTTCATAAGGATAAATGCATGAAAGGCATGAGGTGAACTGAACTAGCACTCAGGTGTGGGAGATTTGAAGGACATTTCCCTCTCTCTTGGGATATCACGCTGTCCCACCTTCACCCAGACAAAGTACACTTGTCCCATCTTTAATGTGTTTTCTCAGGCTTTGCACAAATGCTGAGAGGACAGAGCTGGCTGGAAGAGTTTGCATACTCAGCCAAGATGGGTTATAAATAATTAACTCAGAGCAGAAGGCTTTTCATTTCTCCAGCCTCTCTGCAGGGACATTCTGCCTCCCACTGCAGCTCAGTGGAGGGGGCTTTGGGTCCCACAGTGTCTGGTGGGACCACCAGAATTTACTGGTGTGCTTTCCAAGCAGCTTGGATTCCAGGGAGAAGGAGCAGAGTGAAAGGAATTCAAGCTTTACCTTTCATCTTTCCTGTTCCTTAAAACCCAGCATCACACAAGGGCCAAAAGTCAGAGAGGGGAATACTTTAAAAAAAAGAAAAAAAGAGTAGGGTATAGTCAGACAACATGGGAAAACTAAAAAAAACAAAAGAAAAAAAAAATCCTGGCACCCCTCAAGGTTAAGAAGGTCATTCCCAGGCCAGAACAACGTGGGCAGGTTCTGACTCCAGAAGCCAAATTAGTTCCTGTAATGTGCTGCACCCACATGAGAGCTACTGGATGATGGGTTTAGCAAGAAGAATGGCAAAAAAGGCCCTGAAGATCCCATGTTTCTGAGACCACAGGGCTGCAAGGAATGACAGCAAGCCTCCCTCAGTGGGGATGGACAGGGACTTTATAAGAGATTGGCAGAAGCTGGCATCTGGCAGGGTTAAACCCGGGCGCCGATGCTCTGATCCAAGAGACCACAGTAGGTTTTACTCTCTTCTGAGGACATCTCATGGCTGGATTAGAGCCCTCAGAGGGTCTAGCATGCTGTAATTTATTCCCACTGACTCACACTCGTAGCGGTAGACCTTAAACACCCCCCATTCTCCCTGCAGACGTGTCCTGGGATGACGGGGCGTGCGTTGCCCACACACACTCGCGTACCCTCATGCGCGCCCGCGTGCCTGGAAACAGCCCTGCTTTGTGCCAGTG
Source organism: Phainopepla nitens (assembly GCA_013400175.1). NCBI lineage: Eukaryota > Metazoa > Chordata > Aves > Passeriformes > Bombycillidae > Phainopepla > Phainopepla nitens. Next base: position 386,053 of record VXBQ01004623.1, on the reverse strand, counting down.
GCTCATTCTGGAGCACTGAGTCGTCAGAGAATAAATTAAGAGCTAAAATCTGGAAGTGTTGTGTTTCCAAATGAGTTGGTTTTTGTGCCCTGTGCTGACTGAGGCAGTCCTGAGTTTAGGACTCTCACCCTGCATGAAGATCGGGTCAAGGGAATCCTCAGCTGGTTCGTAGCCACCAAGTTTCCTGCACTGGCTGGAGCAAGGGGAGGAATTTTTCACCCCTGCCTTTTGCATAACCTACTTGGGCACGGAAAACCGGGGACAGAGTTATGGAAATGACACATTGGAAGCAAATATTAGGAAACATGTCTGGATAACTCCACTTAAATTCCTTTTTTTAGCTATATGCTTGTTCAGAGCCATACACAGCCAAAAAATCCAAGCAGCAGCACACCACTACCCAGTTGCAGCAGCTTCAAACTGATGTTCCATCAGGAATGCAAAACGAGTTTGCAAGGTAATGCACAGGCTGAATAAGGTCTAAAAAAATCATCCATAGGCACACTTTAGAATGGATGAATTCCCTGTCTGGCCACAGCCAATCCATGAGCAGAGTCCCTGCCTTGCATTAACCTTGCTGTGTGTTTGCCCAGCAGTTGCTCTGGGTGAGCTGTAGTAAAGTGCTGAGCAGAATTTGACAGCAGCAAGGGAAAGCTGGTATTTCCTAGCAGGAACAGCTTTCTATTTCAGTGAAATTGCTGTTGCCAAGGTGAGACAATAATATTTCTGTGTTCACAAACAAAATGAAACCATTCTGCACCTTAGGCCATGGGCAAACATCCTTCTCTGAACCTGCTTTGCCTGCTAAAGACATAATCTGTCTTGTCCCCCCAGCCCTACACATCCCATGAAGGTCTGACTGCAACACCCCTGCCACGGGAAGGGTTTCTGTGAGCATCCCTGCCTCTCCTTGAGCCAAATTTAGTATTGTTCATGGCTTTTGCAAACTGATGAAATCCTGGTCTTTAACCAATACCCATCGGAGTTACCCAGTTAGGTTTTACCAGAGGTAACCTGGATATTTGTCAGGTGCACTGGTGCTGGGGGTTTGCAGCCATCTCTCTCTCTCTCTCTCTCTCTCTCTCTCTTTCTCTCTCCCCCCCGCTCCCCTCTGGAACTCAAAGAGACTTGGCAACTTTTAAAAGTGTTTGTTTCTGTGAGTCTTATTTTTCTAAGCTTTGTTCTCAGCCTTTGAGATCATCAGTTCTAGCAACCACAAAGAGAAAAAAAAGTACAGTCAATACTATCAGAGGAACAAGCTCAGAAACTTCTGGGATTCCTTTCTTTTGATGTTCAGGCTTTTTGCCCATAACCTTGGCTTTGTATATCTGTTTGTCCTACGCCATGGATGGGAGCTGACTACTGTCAGCAGTGGGAGAGCGTCAGCTCTCTTGGGCAGAGAAAAATATTTGTCTTTAAATAAGCGACATTTGTGTGACCTGTCTTTAAAGGAAAAGTATGAAAGACAGCTGCCACATACAGTGTTTTAGCCTCTTTTTTCTTTCCTGGTGCTTTAGTCCAGGTGGCTCTCTTAGTAAATGCTCTTTTTTTTTTGAAGATGAATAGATAAGTGTACAAGATTGCTGATGGCATGGGTAGCAGGGAAAAGTAAAGATAAAAACAGTGTTCATTAGCAAAGGTAAGCACTTTTTCCTGTGTCATTCTACATCAGCACTAAGTTAGACCATGGACAGTTTCCCTTTGCTGGCAGATGTGGTGCAGATGGAGGCTACCAGTGATGCCTTAAGGAACCTAGAAATAAAACAACACACTTTTGAGAAAATATTAGTAAAGGAGGTAATATGCTCAGGTGGGCATCACTCACTGATTTGAAACTCTGCTTTGTGGGGTTTCCAGAAGGATGTGTACACCATCACCTTCTCATCCTGGCAAGATCTCAGGATGCCTGGTCTTGCAAAGATTACATTCTTCTATTGGAAAAAGATGTCCTAAGTTACTTTTAGTGTTCTAAAATTATGCCTGTTAGACCACCTGAGAGGTTGGTGCAAGTAGGCTCATGAAAAAAATTCATTTTATGTGCAGAGAAAGACAATATAACGTATCAGTGAAAATTTTGCATTTCACTTCCAAACAGCTTTTCTGTCCTGACTCAAAAATTATCAAGCAGAATAACCCCATATAACATTATCTCATCTGAATTACTGATAGTAAAAGACACAGCAGTGCCCTGCATTAAATTTGGCTTGAACTTGAATGTCTCATGTATAAAAAAATTGTCTGGTTTGATACAAAAATTGCCCATACAGGAGACTATGAACAGCAACCTTGGGAGAATTTTTGCAGCATTTAATGAGGGCTCAAAAACATGAGTGACTTGCTCTGGCTTAAAAAAATCAGAGCACCAGGTGAGTAACTGGCAGATTATATTACAGCTATTGGAAGGGAAAATGTGTTTGCTTAAATTTCAGCAAAATGGTGTTAAACTAACAGGTTTCCTCAGCCATTTGCAGTTTCCTAATCCATTACCCCAGCTCAACTGGCAAGTGGTGATGTGTAAATCCATAGTATCTGCCTCATGGTGACTTCATTTGCGCTCTTTTCTAGTCAGGACATGCTTAGCTTCAGCTTTCTCGACCAGATTTATGCTTCTGTTTGCTAGACAAAATATTCCATTACTGATGTTTTGGTCCGTGTAAACTGTGATCAGGTCATCCCTTAATCATATCTTTGATTGAATCCATGGCATCTGCCGCTGCATGGCATATTTCCCAAACCTTTAAATCAGTTTATGCCCTGAAAGCTCTCTAATGCACAAACATCCACCTAGAACATTGCTTCCCCTGCCTGGACTGAGCCTTCTGACAAGATGTGTATGGTCATTTATACCCAGAATGTGCTGCAGCTGCAGGATGGGGCAAATAACATCACAAAGAAAATCTGCAGAGCTGCACCAAGGAAAAGTTGCTCTTCATCTCCCATCCCTTGTGCTTAAAGTTTGGATTCTCACTTCACTTGTTTGTGTATCTGTAGACAGGACAAAACCCTCTAATCAAACTGCAGGGTTGGGAAGCTGTCTGATAGTGCCCCCTTCTCCTATCTTTCTTTTCCCTTTCTTCACTTACTTCTAAGTCACAGTGAGGACTGTGTTTTGCTGCCGCAATGGGATTTGACACAGTAATAACTTTGCAGAGGAGAAGAAGCCCTCTCCCATTGGAAAGCACGCTGGAATGAGACTGGAGCAGATGGGCTCCTTTTTGACATACCCTCCTTATTAATACAAAGTGATGGGAGTGAGGAATGACGCTTCACTGGAGAAGTTAAGCTTGAAGATAATTTGGTGTATTAGAGATGCTCCGTCTGGAAACACTCGATTTCCCGCTCCCTGCAGTAAGTCACTGGTGTACCTTGGAATGACAGGAGCCACTTTGTATTCACTCAGCTGATCTACAGATATTCAGAAGTGAAATTGTTGATTTGCAAAGTTTCTTATAATCACAAAATCTGCTATGAGGAAGTAGTCTGCTATTGCAAGTCACACATTTAAACAGAGCTGGGCCAGTTTCCCGGTGCTGCTACAGGTTTCTGTGGCATCCACCCAAGCTCAGGATGAATTGCTTAAATGCTTTTGGCTTGAAAAGAATATTTCAATGTGCAACCTATTAAAGAAAAGAGAAAGCAGACTCTAGTGTCTTCATCCCAGACAGATAGGGACTTAAAAAACCTAATACTCTTCCCTAGGATAAGGGGGCTTTGTTAGCTTCAGCCAACAAGCTTTCTCCAGGCAATTCAAAAGAAAGGGTGTTTTACCCTCTCCTTGTTCAAAGATGAGTTTGCCAGTCTTAGGGGGAGATCTGGAGAGTTCAGAAGATGCAGCAGGTGGAGAGAAAACAGCACTGTTTCTCAGGAACGTGTCTGTCCTCAAGGAGACTCTCTAATGTCCTTTATCCCTGGAAAAGAGCAGGCTTGGAGCACAGGCAGGGAGGTTTTTAGCTAGGCTGCAGGGTGGTTTTTAAGCTGCTCAGCTGCAGTCTGCCCAGGGCCCAGCCTGTGCTTCTGCAGCTTCAAAGGCATCACAGGAGGCACCTGCAGGGAAGGGGCCAGCAATTAATATGAACTCAGTGAAATACAAAGAGAATCTGGAGGTGTGGGTGTGTTCCCATGGGCTGGGATGGTGTCCCATAAGCAGCTGTGCCACCAAGAGTCTTCAGTGTGCAGAGAGGAGACGGAGGTTTAGGACAGTAAGGCAGTGAAATATGAGGGTGAAAGGAGAGATGCAGGGAAGTCAATGATGCTCCAGATCTGAGGAGGGTCAAGCACAAAGGGATGAGGTTTTCCCTACACTGACAGCTGCCTGCACTGCCCACTCAGTGCTCTGGCTCCTCATAGTGTCCAGGGTATAAATTAGGAGCTGGCTCATTTCTGGAGGGACTTTCTTTCCAAGGCAGATCCTTCGTGGACCACTTAATCAAGATGGATTCATGAGGCCCATTTCAAGTCATCAGTCTTTCTGCATTATGCATTTCTTTGATGATTGAACCCACAAGCAGTGGAGAGGAATATAAATGTGTGACTTGCTGACGGCTCTCCCAGCAACCAAGGCAGCGAATGGGACAGTAAAACAATCTTTTGCTGAAAACTGTTTTCAGTTTAAGAACAGCATAAAGAACAGATGCATCAAGGAAAGCACAGTGAGGATAAACCCCTTCTCAGAACTGTTTTCTATTTGAAGCCACAAAGGTCTGTAATAGCTGCCCATATTGTTTCCTCACAGCAGCACCCTGCACGTAATTGCTCTGTGAGGTTCATTAATGCAGAGAGGAGCCCGTGGTAAGGGCTAAAGAGCAAGTTCCCTCCTTTGAGCCCAGGCTGGCTGCTGCTGGAACAGTGTGGTGCAGATGCTGTGAGTCAGAGCAGGCTGGAGGAGGGAGCCGCCTCAGCCCATCAGGGACCAGATTTCTGTGGTTTATTGTCAGCCTGCTCATTCCATGGCATTTGGAGAGAGCCAGGAGTTTTCCAGGCATGTGCAAGGCAGGAAGCCACATTCTCTGGTTTGCTGAAGTGGTTTTGTGAAGAGCATTTGAGTCAAAGGGACAGCGGATTCTGCCACAGGGTGGCTGAAGAGATGGTTTGATGGTTCCCAGGGAGAGCTGTGCCTGCAGGAGTGTTGTCTCCCCTGGAGCACCTCAATCCTGAGCACTGGCCCTGCTGCTCTGTGCTGCCTCTGGGTCCCTCTGTGTTGCCTCTGGGTCCCTCTGTGCCTGCTTTTCTGGGGATGTGAGTTCCTGTATTCCTCCTCTTCCTCCCTGGGGGATTTCAGTGCTGTGTAGGGAGCTGCAGTCTGATACCTGCATGTCCAACAGACACATCCCAAATGCATCAGGTGTCAGGAGCTTGAAGCAAGTCACACACAACCAGACTCCAGGGGCTCAGCTCATTTCCCTGAACTGTCCTCCAGACATGCCTACAAAGTGGGTTTTTTCCAGTATTCCCTGGCAAATCTTAGAAATAGTTTCAAAACCATTTGATCACTCCATGGGACCACATGGAGCTCCTCCTTCCAGCACTGCTTAATTCTTGCTGTGCTTGGTTGCATGACAAAGGGAAGCATTTCTGGGCTAGTTCTTTCCCATACTGGTTGATGCTAAATAATATTACTGCAAAAGCACAGCTGCTGCCCCTCAGTTATGGGTTACAGTCTTTCCTTAGCCAAGTCTTAAGAATTTTTTTTCTGTTTCCCCTATATGGTGAATTGAAAACTAAATAAAAGATATGTTTTTTTTTTTTGCATTATGCATCTATAGTTAGCAAAAAGTGACAAAAGTGACAGATGATTGATGATTTCTTTAGTTACAAATACTGTAATTCTCCTGTTCTCCTGTTTCCTACAAGCACTGACTTATTCCAGAAGGAGAGATAAGCATATTGAATTCCTGCTGCCACTTTGTCAATAGAAGCATTTTCAAAACCCAGTCTGCGTAACTTTTGATGGCTTTTTGTTTATATGTTTGTTAGCAAGAATTCACTTGCTCTGGGAACTATTTGCTAAAATATTTGACCTCTGGATTTCCCTGTTCATTGGCTCTCATGTTCCCCAGACCTGCTCTGAGCAGATTTCAGTGTGGTGATTAAAATTCCTTTGTAATTAGGAGCATTCCTATAATGTCCTTGTGCTGGGGCATGTGAAGGAGGGATAACAGGTGAAAACAATTATTTCAGCTGTTGATAGCAGCCAAAATGCAAAGATGTCCTCAAGGTTAATGATGTCCTCTATTGTCCCAACTGCCTTAAATGATTGGAAAATCTTTGGAGGTCTCCACAATTTTTAAAGAACCTGAATGATGTCAAAAAACAGTGGGGAAAAATTAATATAATATTCAGGAAGAAATAATTCCTGTCATCTCTTCAGATTATTTTAAAATTTTATGCAAGATGAATCCAAATGTCTATTGTTGAATATTTGCTTCAGTTTCAGAATGTTTTTTTGGGGGAAAAACAGGGAAATACAGTGGTTTCAGCCACTGCTGTCTCATCACTCCTGTCATAACTTTTTTTTTTTTTTACTTTTCCTATTTAAATCTGCATTCTGAGGGGGCTTAAAACACCAATCATCTTATTCATACTTTGCAGTGAACTTGGACTTTTCTTCACGCCTTTGTAGGTCTCCCAAGGAGGAGCTGGTTGCACAAACTTCAAGTTGCTCTGCGATAGTTTCTTTTGACAGATCTTTTTCCCCTGGGTACTTCCCAGGAGCAAAATGTCAGTGTAATTTGGTCCTAGCCATGAATAACCAGTTGGCAACCTGTGTGGTCCCTCTTACTGAACCTTAGGAGCTCTACGTGTCAAAACCCACTTGGCCTGAAATGCATTAAGATGTCAGGGACAATTATCCTGCTGCATTTCCTATTCATTAATCACAGCTCTGGCTTTCTGAAACCCCTACGCCAGCAATTACAAACAAGATTGATGTGGTTTAACCAGCATTCTGAGGAGTATGTACACACAAAATACTGCTTTTTTCCTTTTAACCTAAATCACTGTACTTTGAAGCAAAACAAGCCATCTATTTAGAGCATCTGTACACCAGTATCCAATCCTCAGCCTTGTGGATGCCAAATTGCCTACAAAATGCTGGAAAGAAAAGTGTGGAAGTCTTTAAAGTAGTTTTTGAGTCACTTATGACTGCCTCAGTCTGACACTTATGTGAGAGGGCAATTCAGTCTTTTCCTGGCAAGGTCTATTACCAAAACAGTTTCCATCTAATAGCTCAATCCTGACTTTGGAATTTGATCAGCTAATTAGCTCCCTCAGCCTGTGAACAGAGAGCATCATTTTGGGAACCTGATTGGTGTTTTCCTGGAAATGCTGTAACTTGTTTTTTTTAGCTCACACCATCGTAGTGTGTCTGAGAACAAGCAAGGGAGAGAAACCCAGGGGCAGGCTGAGGAGGAGCCTGCAGAGAACACTCAGCAGCAGGGCAGGGGAAGGCAGAGCCCAAACCAGCTCTTCTGCTGCTCAAATGATGGCATTGTGACAGTGCTCATGTTCATCTCCCCTCATGCATTAGGGTTGCTGATGGTGCCAGTGCAAATAATTGAGTACATCTCTTGTGCTTGAGTTCCTAAAGAAAAAAGCACCAGACCTCAGCCTGTCCCACACACAGTGAGAGGGCACAGCCCCTGTCCAAGCACCTCTGAGAGGAGCCACAGCAAACAGCTCTGCACAGCAGCAGGGCTGCAGAGTTGGGATCAAAGTTGGGACACCAAGAAATTATACCCTCCTCCGTATTGCAGTGTGTTTCTAATTAATTTTTCACCTCTGATTCATGGGGGTGACTAATTCTGCTGTGCCACCCCGATCAATACACACACGTATTTGCACACGGTGTCCATCACATGCAGAGAGCCAGAAGTAAACAAGAAAAAAAAGGAAATTAAAGAAATGTATTTCATTAGTAATCTAAAGTCTAGAAATGTGCTTTCTTTTCTCCCAAATGAACAAATTCTATAAACTGACTTTTCTTTTTAAGAAGCTGACCAACCAGTGCCTTCCTGATCTGCTGAAAGTTCATTGTTCGGAATTTGTTTTTCCCTATGAACTGTGATTTGGAAAGAAGTAGCCTATCCAGTGGTGACTGAGTCCATGAAAGTTGTGGCTGGTTGAACAATTCTGGATAAAATTTAGAGCAGGTTGACAAATACTTTTTAATATATTTTACAAGTATTGCTCATTTCATCCAGCATTATTCAGAATATATTTTTCCATTACTCTGATAGCTTTCTTGCAAGTGGGCTGTTGGTAATATGATTATTTGTCTCCCTGGGTGATAACTGCAGGATATGGCCAGCTCAGAACCTGTTAGAAAAGCAAGTTCAAACCATGGCTGGGGAACTGGTGCCCCCTCCTGAGTTGGACATTTCCTCCCAGAGGGAAGATATTTTTCCTGAGCTGTCTGCCATATTCATACATAGGCAGGATTCCTCTTTCTCATCTTGATATGTCTTCCTCTGATGAGCTTCTCCTGTTTCTCTCCTGTACCAGGGATTCATGGACATTGACCTGACCAAATTCAGGGAGAGTGGAGTCAATGTCACTGGCTTCCAGCTGGTGAATTACACAGATACTGTTCCTGCCAGGATCATGCAACAGTGGAGGAATAATGATGCCAGAGAGCATCCACGTGTGGACTGGAAGAGGCCAAAGGCAAGTGGTATAAAAATCTTTTTTCATTCGGTTCCATCTGGCTCAGTTCAAGTTATGCTCACCTCTTTGTGACCACACATGGCTCTTTATTCTCTCTTGAGGAACTCTCAATATCATTATGAACGTTATCTGTTCCATTTGCCTTAACATAGTCTGAATTTTACTAGGCTGCAGTTACTGGCTCCTAAGAAATACACTATTTAATGTATTCACTCCCAGTTTTCACCCCCTCAAAGCTAAGAATCAAATATCTCATAATGTTCATATATAAAAAACAAAAAGCCTCATTAAATCCTTAACCTTTGACTTGTTTACAAGACATCCAGTGATAATAAAGTCTTTCCAGATGTTATTTTTGTGCATTTCAAACCCATGTGTACAACAGAGGGAAAAAGTATTTTAATTCCTGACACAGAAGGCCCTGAAGCTGTTGAGGGATAAGTGGAGGGAGAGGTTGTTTTTTTCTGTTTAATATTTGAAAATGAATATATTTGTGACAAACACTCTGCAATAGAAATGTTAACTTTGGGATTAGTTTAAGAAAGTTGAAAACAACTAGATCAGTGATCACAGAAAAAAGAGTTAAACCGAATGTTCTTGACAAGAGTCTTACACTGCTTTCTGTACAAGTTTCTGCTTAAATAAACTTGTGTTTTGCAGAATTTTTGGCGATTGAGATGGAATTTTCTGGTCTCCATCCATGACCAGAAAAAGTCCCTTGTTTCTTGATTTCACATAGCTCACATTTACACAGTATAGTATGTTCCTTAAAAGTTCAGGTCAATGCTTCTAATTAAACACAAATGCTTGGGTAGCAGGTGAATGACTTTCAGGGCTGAGTCTACTTCAGGGAATGAAATCAGGAGCTTCTCCTCCACTTCCCAGCTGTGAAAGTCAAAAACAATTTTCAGGAGTCAACAGCAGCGGAGATTACAGGGAGCAAGATGCTGTTGAACTTCATAGACAGGAGGTGAGGACAGGGTGTTGCCTTTTTCTTAACCTGGAAATGAAACTTGAGGTACTTTTAGTAAGGAGATAATATAAGAGCAGATTTTTTTTTGAAGGTTTTCAGGGATAGTTTTGGAAAGATGTCCACAAAAGCCTACCCCCACAGGGATGAATAGATTTGCATAGGTTTAAGAAATTAACATAATTGATAAAAAGCCCTAATTAGGAGGACAAGTGGTGATGTAATTTCTTCTCAGGTCAAGTTTCTTTTTCGGGGTTCTTCCCTCGGCACTAGTTGTGCTCTGTCCATGAAATGTATCTTAAAGTGTTGCTCTCAACCTTGGTTCCCAGGAAGAACCCAGATAGCAAAGGGGCTTTGTACTTCTTGGGGCTTGAATCTCTGAATTTATTTTGTTTTTTTGCCTAGGGAAAGGCTATAGAAAATCACTAGGAAAATTAGCCACTAATATAACAGGCTGCAGAGCTACAAATACACACGCAAAGAATATGGGGAACATATAAAAGAAAAAAAAGGTAAAAACCAAATGGCCTGGGAAGTTACCTGAGCTCCATTTCTCCCTGCAGTACACGTCAGCGCTCACATACGACGGCGTGCGGGTGATGGCCGAGGCCTTCCAGAACCTGCGGCGGCAGCGCATCGACATCTCGCGCCGCGGCAACGCCGGCGACTGCCTCGCCAACCCCGCCGTGCCCTGGGGACAGGGCATCGACATCCAGAGAGCCCTGCAGCAGGTGGGAGCCCAGCCCGTGTGTGTGTGTGCCACGTGAGTGCCATGTGCGTGCCACGTGTGTGTGTGCCACGTGTGTGCCGTGTGTGCGCCACGTATGTGCCACATCTGTGTGTGCCATGTGTGTGCCACATGTGTGCTACGTGTGTGCCATGTGTGTGCCGTGTGTGTGCCACCTGTGTGTGCCACCTGTGTGCCACCTGTGTGCTGGGGCACGCCCGAGCACCGCCTCGGGCTGGCGGAGCACGGGTGGGCAGCAGCAGATGAACTGGTACAAAGCACTTGGGATGAGGAGGAACTGATCCCTCCAGAGCAGGGAGGTCTGAAAAGCTCCAGCTTTTCAGTGGATGCATCCATGCAAATCCATGGATGCATCCAGCAAACTGCTGTTCTGGTACCCTCCGATGTGTCCACACTTGTTCTAACCTCTGCTGTCTTTCTAAAGCCAAAACATTATCCCATAAACAAGCCAAAACCTTATCCCCTAAAATCAAGGATCCCTATCTTTTTGTTCCCCTCCCTAAGACACACACCTGCTCAGACTTCATCTTTTGCAGATTATTAGACTCCCTGTGAACTCAGCTTCAGTTCCAGTCTGCTAATGAATGCATGTGAATTTTGCCTTATGTTTTGGCTGTCACCAAAATGTTCTCAAAGTGCAGATTATTGCTTGTTTCATACTGTGAGGACTCATAAAATTCTTAAGAGCAGCCATTTAGATAGTTTATTCCCCAAATCTGATAGCCTTGCTTTTTTTCCCTCCTGCATAAAATTTAGATTTTTGAATAAACAAAAATACAATGTGAAACTTACAGCAAGAGAGAAAAATAATTCACTCTTATCAAAGACTTACCAAGGTAGAATATTTTAAAATTTCATTAAATTTCAAGACTGACATTTACTTCTGGCACTTTTCTTTCTTTTCCTGACAGAAATAGATGGATTCCTTGCAAATACTGCTAGCTCAGTGTTATCCAAATATAGCTTATCCCATCTTCTTTCCTTAACTGTGAAGAAAGCAAGAAAAATAACATTTATTTGGTTAATTTTTATCATATGTAAAGTTCCTCAAGTATTTTGTTTTGATTTGGTTTTGGCTTACTGGTAAACAACAATTCCTTTAAAACCAAGACTTGCATCTGATTTGATTTTATTGCTTGGATTCAATTTGTTCCCAAGCCTGTCACTGACTTTCTGCATGACCTTGGGCAAATCACTGTCACAGCTTCTCCAAGCCCTTCTAATAAAATCAGCCTCCCTGATGCATTAGGGAGATAGGTTACCTAATAAACATGAAATACTTGGAAGTCTTCTGATGAGCAATAGCGGCTCCAGCATTTTTCTTTATTGAATTTATGAGAATAAGACATCAAAATTAGACAGCTAGAAAATACAATTTTGTGTATGTGTTGGAAAATCTTCTCTGAAGTTTCTGTGTGTCTTCATTAAAACAATTTCAAAAGTCTTAATTTTTCAGCTGAAGTGACTTTGAGTGAAGAGAACAAAGACCCATTTGCAAAAGTTGTTTCTTTCAGATGAAAAAAAATAATTTTAAAAAGGCTTGACAAGTTCAGTGATAGTCAAAATAAAAGACTGAAATAGGCAGGGCAAGAAGCCTCCTAGCAAAAAATTTAACTATGATTTTGATAATCTTCCAGTATTTAGTAATGTATTTTTGTATTTTGCATTTACTATCAGAGGATGGAAAAGTTGTGCTGCATCCTGCAGCATGGAGAGCAGAGATCCCTCCTGCAGTTCCAGTTCCACATGGATATCACAGGATTAAGATTTCATTCACCCAGATAGAAGAAATTGATGCTGTAAACCTGCCTTTTAGTGCATACAAAGCTACAAAGCACAAGCACCTGTGACCTGAGCTTCAGAATTGGTCAGAACCTGAAAAGAAAACCAAAGGAGATGTGAAAAAAAGCAGGCTTGGGAGTGCTTAAGACAATGGTGCTTTTTCAGCACATCTATTTTTTTATGGGCATGTTGTGTCTTGTGAAAAGGGAAAAGCATGTTTATCCAAATGTCACCAGGAATACCTTTTGGTTTGAAAGAGCTTCAGAAAATGCTGGCAGGTGTTCATTTTTGTGACAAACCTTTGTTATAACAGCTGGAAAACAAACACGGTTTAACCAGATTAACAGCAGATTTCCTCTGTAATGATACAGCCTCATTTTTTCACCATGGATCTTTATTCTGAGGATCTTGGGGTATTTTAAAAGGCTGTTAAGTACCTGTCCCCATTTTGCATGTGGGAAGACTTCAGTTGCAGGGACATGAGATTTGTCCAAAGCAATTGGAAAGGCAGAGGAAGAGCACTTCTCGGGGTGGTTTCCATAGAAACTCAAATCTGCACTCTTTTCCCCTTGCTCCTGGTCCCCACAAGGTGTGTATCCCAGTCAGGAGGCCTTCTCCTGGGCACTTTTGCAGCAAGGGGAAGTTCAGGATGTAGGATGTGATGTGAGCATCACTTCAGCTCGGCAGTGTTATCAGCGGAGATTTATGGTTCAAAGTTTCCTATGCAAATGTCAATACTAAATTGCTGGATTGTATTAATCTGATGCAGAGGTCATTAAATTTCCTTGATAACTTATAGACCCCTCTCTATCAAAAGATAACAGATGGGAGCTGTGACCATGGTTTCATATTTCCTCCTGATTTACAGTTCCTGATTTGAACTGACAAATTCTTTACCAAATCCCAACTCCAGGTCAATTTTAGAAAATACTACACCCCACAAACTCAAGGAGTTCAGAGCTGATTTATCTCACTGTCACATCCTGAGAGGTGATGGGCTCACATTGGTGATCTAGCTCTTAGGCTGCACTATGTTTTAAACCACTGAGTTTTAAGAGAAAGGGTTTTTAAATGAAAGAGTTAGTTAAGAGGATGGCTGTGCCCTTTGCCAGGCATGCTGTAGAGAGTGAGCCTTAGTGAAATCCCAGTTTCAGACAGATGTGCTGTCTCCCCTGCATGGAAGTGAGAGTATTGACTGCACTCTGCACTCTTCTTCCCCTCCCCTCTCCCTGCTGCTGCATCACCACCGCATGAGAAGCTGACCAATTTGCTGTCTTCATTGATATTTATGTATTTAAGGTCCGTTTTGAAGGATTGTCTGGCAACGTTCAGTTTAATGAGAAAGGACGCAGGACCAACTACACCCTCCATGTGATTGAGATGAAACACGATGGGATCAGGAAGGTAAAGCAGAGAGTGACCCCACATTCTGTGTCAAGTTCCAGCCCTTGTTTGAGTGGCAATGGGGTTGGGTCTCAATAAGGATTCCTGCTTGTGGAGTCACAACAAGGGCATTCCCAGCTCTAGGCATGAGCAAAGCCATGCACTAGGGAGGACTCCTAGTGTATATTGCTAAAAAAATTATAAGATTTGGAAGGTGTTATCAAGAGCAACAAGGGCATCTCAGGTGGGGCAAAAATTTTCCAGGATGCTAAAACTTGGTCAGCTCACCTTTGCTGTTGGCATGGTGCATTGGTGCAGGCCTAGCTATAGGTCTGGCTTTGCCCTTCCACTTTCCAGGGATAAACAAAGACAGAGCCAGGCAGAAGCTGTTTGCCCCAACCATTGTAAGTGAACCCTTTATGTTGACCTAATTCTGCTCTCCTTGAAGTGACAAAAGCTTTACCAGAAACCATGTCCCAATAGCTACACAGACCTTTGTGCTCTTCTGAATTCTTGATCCCTTTCTGTAACCCAGGCTCTTTGAAAAATCTGGCCTTGTTCAGAGATGCCAAGCCCTTGAAACGCTAATTCTTTTGAAAATCTGACTCTAGGTGCTTATGTCCCACTTTAGATACCATGTATTTGAAGAACAGAGAATAACTCAGTTATTCCTTGATAAAGGAGAGCTACTAGGTATTTTAGAAAGGGGCATTTTCTGCGTCCCCTCAGTCCCCTGAAAGATAAATACTTGTTTGAAACTAAGGAAAATGTAAATAATGAAAGTTCCATATTTACAGCCCCTATTTCAAACTTATACTTACGCCTGAGAGCAGCAGGTGTGAGATCAAAGGCCCCCAAAGGCAACTGAAAAAAGGCAAATTTTCTTTGACAAATAAAAGAATTGTCATTTTGAAGACATACAAAGCAGTCTTCCTCCACTGAAAAGTATTCATAAGAGGACAAAGGCAGCATCATGCCCAGTTTGAGTCTCTGAACTTCAATTAGTTGGCAATCTGGAGAGAGTCTAAAGGAGATGAAATTGAGTGGCTGAATGTCTTGATTTTTCTATGTATTTACCATCAGAAATAATATTTGTTTGGAAGACATGTACATCACTGCCATGATGCATATCATATTTTAGATCCACCAGGTTGGAGGTGCAAAGCAAACATCCATGTCTCCACTTTTGCTGCCCGAGGGCAGAACCTTGAAAGCTCTTTCCTCACTTTCTGTTCTTTTTGTCTGTGCAATGAAGAGTGATTAGAAGCCTGCACAGATTTTTTTTTTCTCTTCAGCTGTTATGATCTCTAATCTTCCATCAGCAGGTTCCTGGTCATGCCCTGGTTAATACTTTTACCCATTTACTATGATAAGAAATTCCTTTCATATAAGCAGAGCATAGGCAGCTTCATACTTACATGAGGTGATGGAAAACCTCTTATAAAATCAAGACCTGCAAGTGGATAACCTCAACTATGGTCTTTGTAGAGATATTTGCTGGCACTTTTCTTTACCTGCAAGGAGTGATAGAGCTGCCCAAATCCCTGATTATTATTATTAGGCAGAATTTAACCTTAAAGTTCTTTCCTTTACAAGTTTTCACTTTATTCATAACCCCAGACTTTTTGGCACTGGTGCGGGTCTGGGGGCAAGGGGAGGGGGTTCTGACTTGATTTTTTCGTCCTGTTCTCTCAGGATGTCCCAAGAGTCAGTCCTATATTCATGCAGGCTTTCAGCTGCAGGGTAATTTTTCATCACCCTCTAGCACCTGCGCCTGCAGCAGGTAAGTTCACCATTAGAATAATTTTGGAACTCACACAAGGGAAGTGTGAACTCTCATCATAGAAATGGCAATAATCACCAGTACAATATGATAAATGTTTTTGTGTGCATACAAGCACTGTGCTACTGTAGCACATCATGCACATTATTATTTTCAGGCTGGAGGCACAGTGGGATGGAAAATTTCCCCGTCCTCCTTGCCAAAGACATGAAAAGTCAGGAGAAGAGATCTCTGGCTGGGTATGAACATGCAGAGAAGGCTGATCTGGCTCGGATGACCCTGTTACTGTATCTTGGCTAATATTCCAAAGACATATTAATGCTGGTTTTGTATTGGGCAGATTGGCTATTGGAATGAAGATGAGAAGCTGGTCCCAATAGCTGTAGATACTCAAAGTGGCAACGAGTCTACGAGCCTGCAGAACAGGACCTACATAGTCACAACTATCCTAGTAAGTGCCATGGCTTCCATCCCAGCTCTCCCCCATCTCCCTGATGCGCAGGCTCCTCTTCCCACTCATGTGCCCTTCTTTGTATTATATAATTTTAATAATAGCAATAATAATAATAACAGCAATAATAATAATAATAGCAATTACTGCTTCCTGCCAGCTCCATAAAGGTATCTGCAAATTGCTGTGGCTAATTAAGCAGGTATTAAAGAGCTCTCATGCTTAAGTGTAGAAAATACAAAAGATTATGACAAGATAGCAGAGGCATCAACACAGGTAAATTAGGAATATTGTACCTGTGCTTTGTATTTATCCCACAGAATGGGGGCTGCAGTTTTGGGAAGGATAAGCTGTTTTGTTCCGAGAGGCTGAATCATTGCCTTAAAAGCAAATCTCCACTATAATTATGAGGGAATAATAGGTACCCCACAATGTATGGTATCATGTATTGTGTCATTGTATACACTTACCCTGCAGAAACGTGAATTATTACTAATTTGTTTGTTGATTGTTTAGTGGGAGTCTGCAGAGAAGACACAATACCCAAACTGAGTTAAACACTTTAAGTCTCTCTCCTGTCCAGCAGATTTGATCCTCCCTGTGCCCACACAGGCAGGCATGCCTTTAAAAATTCACAGCTCAGATACATTAAATACCCCTTGCAGAACTACACTGAAAGGTTTGTTACCCAAATCCTGCCAGCTACTCCATTCCCCTCAGGTCCGTCACTGCAGGAGCTGCACACAGATCCTGCATGAACAAAAAGAACATGCCGCAATAGAAAAATCAGACTTTGTACCTTCTAGAACAAGCCCATGTGTGTCCCTTGGCACAGGAACAGAAAGCTAGAGCTTTGCAGGGCAACCAGAAGCCGGTCTACAGCACCTCTGGAATGAGGAGTGGGGCTCAACATTGCTCTTCTGTGTGCCAGGAGGACCCGTACGTGATGCTCAAGAAGAACGCCAACCAGTTTGAGGGCAACGAGAGGTACGAGGGCTACTGCGTGGAGCTGGCCGCCGAGATCGCCAAGCACGTGGGCTACCACTACCGGCTGGAGATCGTGCGCGACGGCAAGTACGGCGCCCGCGACCCCGACACCAAGACCTGGAACGGCATGGTGGGAGAGCTCGTTTATGGGGTGAGTTCCCAACCTCGACATTCAGCTCTTGCTGCCTGGGATCACATTCAAGCCCCTGAGTGGGAAGGGATCCTGCCCTCTCTCAGCCTGAGCTCTCCAGAGGATTGCAGCTCAAACAATCAGCCCAAGTGAAACATTTTAATTTAGGGAGAGACAGCACGTTCTGTGCCTATGGAAATGTCAAAACGTTTCCTTTCAACAGTTCCAAGATTCTTTTTCTTTACATTTTTAGAAGAACAAGTATTGAAAGGTCATATTTTCCCATGGGTAGAATCTCCAAATTTTACTCTATTTTATATTTGCATGGTAATGGCAGGATGAAAGAAGAAAAAGATTTCAAACACTCAGCACATAAGTGGTGAATAGAAGAATGAGATTACTTTGTGTCCAGCCACTCATTTCTATCATCAGGCACCTGCACCCTACACTTACAAACCTGGTTTGGTCTGGTAGTTCATACTCTGTGATGTTTAGGTCATCCCTCAGACAGAGGGGTCGAATTTCCCTCTTCCCTACAAGGGAAGTCATGCAGGGAGCATCAGTTCCCAAGTCCATGTGTTGGAGTGGGGATGATCTGTCTCCTGATGGTAGCTCCACTGTAAATGCTGCCAGCCATTTCAATGCATTTCCCTCTCCCTTTTCAAGATGGATTGCAAAATTAGTGGAGAGTGCATATCAGTGTTGTTGGAACATTTTTCCTCTTCTCCTGCATCAGTTATGCAATCAAAAAGCAGTTCCTGATGGAAGTAAACATCCTGACATCCTTTTTCAGGAGATTGGCCTTTCCTTGCCTCTTTTGATGTCTGGATGATAAAGCTCTTTTAGAGAAAATCATCTTCATCAGACTGTGACATCAGTGGATAAATCAGATGAGAAGAGCTGGGTGGCTGCAAAAAGAAAGCGCTGTGATTTCAAAACAGATCTGGTAATCACTAGCGATAAAATGGAAATAATCCACCAATATTATGAGCTTCTCCTTTTTAACCTTTTTATTGGAATTGGTTTCGTCTGTTTTCTTCTGAGAGAGCAAGGTTAAACAGAGATCAAAGGATCATACACTGCAGTTAGTAGATACATTTCATTCCCAGTCTGCAAATCTCTTTTCTGTCTCTGTTTCAGAGGGCAGATGTGGCTGTGGCACCTTTAACCATCACCCTGGTTCGAGAAGAAGTTATAGACTTTTCCAAACCCTTCATGAGTTTAGGTATATCAATAATGATAAAAAAACCTCAAAAGTCCAAACCAGGAGTTTTTTCCTTTCTGGATCCTTTGGCCTATGAGATATGGATGTGCATTGTTTTTGCCTACATTGGGGTGAGCGTTGTCCTCTTCCTGGTGAGTCGCTTCAGTCCCTACGAGTGGCACACTGAGGAATTCGAGGAAGGACGGGACCAGCCAGCCAATGACCAGACAAATGAGTTTGGGATATTCAACAGCCTCTGGTTCTCCCTAGGAGCTTTCATGCAGCAAGGATGTGATATTTCTCCAAGGTGGGTTGCCTTTCCAAATGAACCTTCTTCCAGTTTGCGTGGTTTAATCTTTCTGCATGCTTTGAAGCTGAATAGGTTCTACTTTGACCTCCCTTCCTGAACCAAAGTGTAGTTTTGTGAATCAGTTACAGATTCCAAAAGGATCCAAGGGCTCACAGGTCTCACAGCAGTGGACTTGGGACTTCAGACCTGACACCATGAAAATATCATTTAATTTTTTCTTGGGGAGTTCTTTTGAGGGAATTTACAGAAATGATGACAAGCTTTTCTAAAGCCACTCAATTGCAATCAAATTTTGTCAGTCATTTATTTTGTTGCTAGTAGAAACAAGACGATTCTAACATTACAGGGAAGAGAAAAACTTCCAGCAAAGTAGGGAGAAATAATACAGTAGGTGCCCAGTGAAAGGCTATATGGTCTGCGTCAAACATTATGGAGCACAATGAGTGGCTTAATTGTTACTGGCCTTTAAAAAGGTTAGAGAAAGACCAAGTTTCATCCTGCTTCTCATTCCAGCCAGCAGTTCTGCTGCCTGAAAGTTCAGTAGAACCCAAGATCCAAAATGTTCCTAAAGGGACTTTTTGGTGAATGACTCTCATGATTTACTTAGATAATTTTTCCTTCCTTTTGGGGACTTTGTCTCCCTTCTCTTCAGAGTAACTTTCATCCAGAAATACCCATCTTATGGGTGAAGACAGCGGGCAGAGGTTGATTTCCAGCCTGCTGTGGTGGCTTCAAGGCTCAGGGGATGAGAAGGAGGCACAGCTCCATCAACAAGTGGAGATAAGTCCGTGCAGCTCAGCACAGCTCCCCTGGGATGGCAGGGAAGACTGAGCACCAGCTTTTTGGCTATCAGACACCAATTTATCCAAATGTTAATGAGCTTGTGATAGCAGGGAAATGACAGCCTGCAGGGCACTTTGATAGTGACAGCCTTTATGAATATGTTTTATTATCTGATCATTGATTTGTAGGAGGCCGGGCAGAGAATTCAGACAGTCTTCCCAGCAGAGGGAATTTCAACTTTATTGCTGTCTTGTAACCAGCCCAGTGCATTAGGAGCAGGTTATTGTGATTTGCATTCTCATTGGTTTTTTCGTCATCATTATTCTTATTTAGGAAAGAGAATGTCTTCCTTTGGGGTCATTTCAATTGGTGGTTTCTGATCCAAGGAGGAGCAGGGAGAGGTGAAAAGCTGAGGCTTTGAGGAATAGCAAATTTGGTAATATCTTTAATAAAAAGTGTCAGGAAAAGATCAGTGGGTTTGATTCAGCTAACAAGATTTTCTCTAGCTAAATAACATGCTTTGAATCACCATTTCAAAGTGTGGTTTTATTTTGCTTTGAAATGGGAAATGAGAATTATTCCATCATTGTTATTTTAATGTTGGTTGATTTAATCATGCTGATAATGAAAATTACAATTTCATTGAAACCAATATTTTCCCATGGAACACAAGAGCAGTTTCTGACTGCTACAACTATTGGCAAGATGATAAAAACTTAAAAATTAAATATGGGAATTATTATAACTCCCAGTGATCTGAGTACAGCTCCTCGAGATGGTTGTAAGGGGAGAGGGACATTTCTGTGAGATGTGAAAGCCAGGAGGAAGCAGAAGAGTGAGAATTTCTGTAGGATGTTGTTGTGCAGAAAGGCTCTGAGCGCACTCCGTATCTCACATGTAATTTTCACACGAACCCAGTGCAGGATTTCTGTGACACATCCCTTAGAAATGAACACTTGGTAGAATGACACTGTGGGCAGGTGGGGATATCTGCTCTATTCTAATATATTTCCTATGTAGTTGCTTCTAAACTTATCACTACTATCTCTCAGCATCTCCCCAGTAATGCATTAACCAACATAAATAGCTTCTGTTATACATCTGTTCTGTCATTCTCCTCCCAGCAGAAAGGAGCAAGTGCAGGGGTGTATTTTGTTTTTGTAGAGGTTTTGGGTTGTTTATTTCAGTTTTGTTTTGGAAAGGAGCAGGGGAAATTTGTCTGGAGGTTTGTTTTTTTTCCAGAGCGTGCTTGTTTTAAGTGCATATGCCACTATGTATTTATCATTAAAAAAAAAGAGTAAGATCAAAACCGCAGACACATCACTCAGCACAGCGGGTGGTGAGGTTTGCAGCAATAAGTTGCTCTTGTAAATGTGCGTACCTCAGTCTCAGACCAGTCCCCAGGGAACTTCAATGCCCCAAAGAGACAAAAATTTGCTTTTGAAGGACAGCGTTGTCCTTTTTAAGGACAGTCTTACTAGGCTGAGCTTTAAACAGGCTTTTAAGTACACTGGGAATAACCTACCAAGGACTTTAAAGACACACTGTGAATTTGGTGACCTGGGAATGGCCAAGAGGGAGCAGAGCTGTGGGTTACCTGCTCATAGCCTCTTTGCAGGAGGCCAGCTGGCATCCTTGAAGATCTGAAGCCTTCATGTCTAGGCATCAACTGGGTGAATGTGACAAAGAGCAGGCAGTAACCAGGCATGGAGAGCCCATCTGGGGCTGGTGGCAGACTGTGTTGTGCCTTTGGATGCTGCAACATGAGCATGAGCCAGGAATCCATCTCTCCAAATCCATGAAGGAATGACTCGATGGCTTCAAACCAAGGGGGGCTGCAAGCTCTTGGACATTTCCCACTGGACTGTGTCCACCTTCTGCACCATCACTGACCAGTGGCCCTACTGGTGTGGAACAGTCCCTATCAAGTGGACTGATTTGTCCTGGCTGAGGTGAGGCAGCCCCTGTTGCTGCCCTTAGAGCTTTCAAAGCACGGGCTGATACCCAGTAGGGTCAGGGAGAAGCAGCAGCTCAGAGCTGTGCACAGCTCCATAGTGACAGGCAGCAATCAGTGAAGTCTGAAACGGGCCATAAACCATTAGGCTTTGCAAAGTGCCACCTTAGCTTCAGAAAATGGTCATGAAATTGCAAAAGCACTCATTAAACATGAAATACAGACCCAGAAAGGAGCTCCTCAGAGCAGGCATCAGAGGTAATAAATAACCTGCAGCCAATAGCGGAGCCTGCAGAAAGAAAAATGTGAAGTAAATATGACTCACATTGTACCGTTTTCAGAACTGTAATTTGACAAATTGTCTTCAGATCTTAAATAACTGCAGTGTGAAGCAGCTGTGTGGAGTAGGACCTTGCTGAAGTCCAGCATGTTGCTGCCATTCCTCACTTAAGATGGACCTGAGATCTTTGAGAAGGAGACTGAGGGGATGCTTGGGCTTCCCAACCTCCTCCGCAGCAAAACAAGGCATCATAATTTTTCATCTTCTCCATCATTTTCTGCAAAATAAATAATTTGACTGTTGTGAAAAGGATGGAAAAACAGGGAGCAAAATAGCATCTCTTGTCAGCTTCCTATCTTGATCTTCTATTTTTTTGTTATCACAAAATGTGTTGCTTCGTATGATTTGAGCCCAAAAGAGACTTCTTATATATTGGAGACTATTAAACTTAATCCAGTTACTCTTCCCGTGGCTCAGAAAATGTATATTTGACTAAAATGAAATATATTTGGTTAAAACAGATCTTCAGGTGAAGATTTATTCTTCATTTGAAAATACCATGATATGGAATAGTTACTCTCAGCTGAGTTGACTGTAGGAATCTTGTCCCATCTCAGATTTGGCAGGTGGATAAATATCACACAATATCACCTGGTGAATGCAGACATCATTTCTGCCTTGCCAGAGGAAAATTAAATAAAGATCTCCAAAAATCAGCCCAACTTCTTGGAGACTCTCTTTATTGTTGAAACAAAAAGTATATATATTTTGTATTCAGATGAAAATCTTCTGTGAGTAGAAGGGAAATGCATACTCTTATCATGGCACACTAGGGTCTCATGCCATGATACCTGGACAACACAGCCTGAAATCACTCATAATGTGTCATCATGTGTCTCATTGAGAACAGAGCTGGAGAGGTTGTGGTCAGCCTGTGCTGGGAGTGAGATGGTGGATGAAGCTTTCATCCCATCTGTGTCTGAGAGAGAGCCAGGCTGGACAGAAGATGTTTGGGGAGCATCAGCATGGCTGCATGAGCAGGGAGAGCCTCTGTGCTCCCCTGTGCAAGGCAGGACCACTGCTGGAAATACTGGGGTCACACCAGTGTGCCCTAAAGACTGTGGGGTTTAATGTGTGCCAGGAGACGGGGCACAAGGTACAATCCCCCCTCCAGCTGGTTGGGATAAAGAGTCAGGGTCCACAGTCAGGGTCCTTCAGTCCTTCAGTCAGGGTCCTCACTGGCCTGCAGAGTCCAGAGCCAGGGGCTTTGAAGGGTGCAGTGGGCTGTGCCAAGCAGTGACCCTGGCTGGCAGGGCTGGGTGTGCTGAGCAGGGAGGTTTGCTGGCAGAGATGATGAATGACTGCACTCCCAGGCAGGAAGGAGAGAGATGGATGCTGGCTGCTCTCCAGTCAATAGATACAATCTATTATTTATAGGCATCTTGTGGACATGGCTATTTGTTTTTTGTGACATGGAAACAGTGCTCTGGCTGATCCATACAGCGTGCTCGTGCTCACTGCACTCCATCAGAGTGATTTGTCTGGAGAAGAGCAAACAAGGTGTTTATTATGTACCTGTAATTAATGCTGAGCATTCTCCTCTGCCCTTTTTTCCTATTTATTTACATTTCTCTTTAGACCAATTGAAAAAAGTCACAGGAGACTTCAGATTTTGAAAGACAGCAGCACTTTTAAATTTCATCAAGATCTTCCCAGTACTAAAAGGTTTTATCCAGCTTTTGGGCAAAATCTAAATCAGAAATTGATTAGAACAAAAAAAAATGTTGGGGAGGTTTTTGGGTTTTTTTTTTTTTTTTTAGTGAGAGGTTTGATTTGGATTTTTTCAAGTAAATTATTTCTGTTCCATCCTTTGTAAACTTACATTTGCAGGGTACTTACTTATTTTGCTAAAAATTTAGCATTAGAGAAATTAGAACCAGCTGCATTTAGCAATCAAAAGGAATTTAATTCCTTCCTGAAAAGAAGGCTGAGCAGGGGTATTTATCTGATGACTCTTCTTGATTTCAGTGTCTTCTCTGACACTCCAAGCATCTGCCTTGGAAACGGCCTCAAATTGCATCAGGGGAGGTTTAAATTAAAGTTTAGGAAAACTTTCTTCACTGGAATGGTGGTCAGGCATTGAAACAGGCTGCCCAGGGAAGTGCTGGAATTGCCAACCCTGGAAGTGTTCATAATGTGTGTGCATGTGGCATTTGGGGACGTGGTTTAATGGTGAATTTTAATGGCAGTGCAGTGGTTGGTAATGGTTGGACTCGATGATCTCAGAGGGCTTTGCCAACCTTAATGATTCTGTGGGGACAAAGCTCAGGTTCATTTATTTGCGCTGGTTTGCTTGAACTGGTGAGCTGACTTTCTTTGAGAATAAAAGTAAGAAAATCCGAACTTCCACTTCTGGAAAAGTCTCTTTACCTTATAAAAGTATCAAATGATGTTGCAATTATCTCTACCTGGCAGAGGTAATTATGTCCAGGGAGAGCAAATTCAGGACACAAGGTAACAGCAGCACTTGCAAATCACCAGGAACTGATGACCACACTTATTTCTAAAACGCACTTAACCAGGGAAAGTGACTCACCAGAGGAACAGCTTGACAAATTGCACAATATCCAACTAAACAGTCCCCTTTGGAGTCTGCGCACTTCCATGGCAACCAGAGTGCGGCAGCCAGGGGAAAATGGAAATTCTTTTAAAATAGTCATCCTTGCTACCCTTTTTTTTACATTTGGAAAAATGCTGAAGGATATGGAGGACTCAAAAGGAGGAAATAACCAACCGAGACAGCATTGTTGGAAAAACACAATTTCTTCTGTAAAGGCAAAATTAGTCTTTTGAATTTGCATGCTCTGCCATCTGAAAATGTCTAAATGCTGCAGAGGTAATGAATGTTTCCTCCACTGACCTGTAAGCTACTTCCTCAGGAAGCTTTTCCTATCAGGCATATCTAATCACTCTCCCACAGCTCTGACTTTGGGCCTTCAGCATTGAGGTTGCTGGGGGACAGCAAGAAATTTGCTGAAACTCCTCCCATTGAGTGACAGATTCACTAATCGTTCCACCAGCTGTGTTTAAAATAAGTCATCAAACACTTCATCTAAAAGCAGATATATTAGCCTAAAAATACTTTTGCAATTTCTTTCTTCAGGACTAAATAAATGTTTCTCATGTTTTTCGTTGAAAACAAAGTTGAAAATAGCAGAGGGGAAAGTGCATTTCCCTTTTTTTTTTAATGTCTTGGGAAATTTTATCTGAAGGAG
Organism: Phainopepla nitens; assembly: GCA_013400175.1. Lineage (NCBI taxonomy): Eukaryota > Metazoa > Chordata > Aves > Passeriformes > Bombycillidae > Phainopepla > Phainopepla nitens. The sequence goes on along the minus strand of VXBQ01004623.1, from coordinate 361,352 downwards.
GGTAGATTTGGAGTAGATATGAAGAAGAAATTCTTCCCTGTGAGGGTGGTGAGACCCTGGCATAGGTTGCCCAGAGAAGATGTGGCTGCCCTATTCCTGGAAATGTTCAAGGTCAGGTTGGAGGGGGCTTGGAGCAACCTGTGAAAAGTGTCCCATGGCAGAGGGTTGGAATGAAATTAACTTTAAGATCCCTTTCAATCCACCCCATTCTGTGTTTTCTGACATGGAACTGGAAGGTGCTGTGTGTGTTTCTAACGCTGGGCACTGACTCAGGATCGTGAGGAGCGCTAAGAGTAACAAGGCTGCCTTCTGACTCTCACAGCCTTCTCCCTGCCTGCAGCAGGAGACTCTGAGCCCTCAGGGACCCTGTGTTACGCTGTACTCGGACTGGCTGAGTTTCAGTCAGTAAGAGAAGCAGACATTTTCCATTTCCTTTGCTCTTGATAACGAGTTATTCCCGAGCAGTTGGCTCAGCTGGGGTCTGCAGTCAGGACTGTGCATGGTTGTGTCTCTCCAATAGTTAGGTCGACTGCCAAGTGTTTTTGTCAGAGAATAAGGGTTGTGAGGAGCTGAACAGCCTCCACCTCCCTCAGGTGGTGTCCTTTGCGAGGCTGCCTGTCACACACTGCTTTAATGTTGGCACTCCAAAAAAATATTGTAGCTAAGATGGGAAGCCCTGAGCATGTTTTCACAGGGAAGCCCTGCTTAAATAACTCTTCCATATGCTGTACATTACTTTTATCAGCACTGAGATATCATGTGCACACTCACTGGATACACATTCAAATGAGCTTTGAACTCATTGATTCAAATTGCTCTGGCTCGCAAAACACAAAAAGCATCCACAGCTGCTCTCTGCTGGTATCACCCCCACAGCTGTATCCTTTCAATAAATATCTTTTTATCTTTTTATTCTACCTAGTCTCTGTTTCCAGGTAAGCCTTTCCAGGCATCACTGGCCTTCCACTGAGAGGCTCAGAATTCCACCTTTATTCCAACGGAATTTGGCATTAATTGGACCGATTCTGCTTTTGTCTCAGATTTCATCCCAACTACTTGTCCTTGTAATTGGGGAAGCACCATACCCCCTTTTCATGGAAAGTTCAGGAATGCATTTGTTCACTGAGCCATGCCCATTGTAATACCCTAAGATGGTGAGCAGGTAAAGACAAACTTATCTGTTTCGCACAAAGATACTGTACTATCTGTTGTGAAATGCTTGAGGAAACCAAGTAAATAGGACAAACAAAATGTGGGTCCTTCTAAGGAATTGGGGCAAAAATCCTTGTGTGATTGAGTGGGGTCTGGAGTTGGAGAGGGCAGAGCGTGGTGTCACCTCTGAAGCCTTCCATGCAGTCTTGGTCTTCCTTCCATTTTCACAGGGATCAAAGGAGCAGCTGGAGAGCAGCTGGTTCATATGCTCAGATGGCAGGAAAGAACACACAGCTCGTGCACACAGCCCTTTCCTCAAACAGCAGCAGCATGCTTGATGGCATTCAATCTATTTAATAAAATCATGCAGTAATTCTGATTAGTGCCTACCCAGAAGAGTTGCTGCTTACCCTCAGATCCAAAGGCTAAGCAGCAATAATCCAATCATGGTAATCATAACTTACTACTTTGATCTTCAGATAAAAGAGTCTATAGAAGTGCAAAAGTGTTACATCACCGTTATTTGGACAACTTCAAAGCATGTTTTATACACTAATGAATTCTCCCAACTCAGTCTGACGAGGAGTAATAGAAGGCGAGTGTGTGAACGGAGGAGTAGAAAGGAAGGAGATGAGTCCTCATATGGTGAAAGGAAAAAGCAATAAAATAAGCACTTGTACCCTGTGTACAGGTGTGAGATGTGATGAAGAGTCCACGAGGGTCCAGCTGCAGGAGCCAAGTGCACAGGATGCTCTCCCATAGGAGGAATTTTCTCTTCTCTCAGTTCTTGAAGCTTGCAATAAAAAGCAAAATCTCAGGCTGCAGAGAGGAAAACAGAGGGAGAGGGCAGCTTTTCATCTCAGCAATGCTTCTGAAACCATAAAAAATAATTTTAAAAAATCACCAAATGGATCTTAGCAGGTGAAATAGGGGCAGCAGAAACACTGAATATGTTTTCCCTTTACAGTTTGGGAATTTTAATGTTAAAAGACAGGCCCACCTGTGCACATAAAGCTCCTCTAAAAACACTGTCTAGGGAGAGCAGATTCATTCCTCACCACTTCTACAAGAGATATAGTATGCCTCTGTACAAAAAAAGAAAGGTTCAAAACTGAAACTAGAGAAAATCCAACTTGTACGGTCTCAGTGAGGAATCACATGTTAAATTAGAAATGAGAGAGAAAATGAAGGTAATATTTGGAAATATTGCCAGAATTAATATCTCCCAGTGCAGAAAATACTCTCCTTCCAGAGCAAAGCCCTTCTCTCATCAGACTGGGGAATCTGACAAAAGACAGGAAAAAAAATAAAGCAAAATGAACCAAGGCAAGATACCTTGGAAGAAGTCTGAACTAGGTTATTGTAGCATTATTGCCCAGAAGTCTCAGAAATGGAGCTCTCGTGTGAGCAAATGTAGATGGCTAGAGAGGATCTTGGAAAAATGAAGAACTGATGGCATATAATCCAAAACATATTACATCTTTTGGGGAAAAAAAAAGCTTTTTCAACAAGTAGACTTTGAAGAAGAAACCGTGGGAGACCATATGGAATCCAGCAACTCAGTAAAGGACATTGGCACAATAGGCTGTTGTTCAAAAAGAAGGATGAGTGCTGTTAAATTTGGGGCCACCGAAGGTTGAGGAAGTTCCTGAATAATGAATCTCCTGGGGCTCTCCAGCAACTGCTTCTGACAGAATTTTATGCTTGTCACCTTGTGAGTTTTTCTCAGCAAAGTGAACAAATGTCATCGGAGTGAGAAAAATACATGAAGAGCCTTTTTTACAGTGAAATTTTTGCTCAAAGGCATGACAAGTGTTGGGGTTTTATTCCTTGTAGCAATAGCTGGCAAAACAGCAGAAGAGAGATGACTCTGCCTTTCTCTGGAGCTGCCAAGCAGCCCATAGTGACCACGTGTATCTCAGCACATCACTCTCTAAACATTCATCCCTTAAAACACCCTGTCTGCAACAGGGAAAGGCACACTGTGCCTGTACTTCAGAGGATGATGGTGCCTGTCTTCAGATCTACATCTCTGCCTTTCAGCTACACTCTTACTTTTTCTTAGGGTTCCACCTCGTCCCTCTATCCTTGCCCTGCATTTGCACTGTTTTTAGCTGCCCTCTGGAAGAGTTGGGTGTATTATCGTGCATTTTTAGGGTTAAAAAACTCATTTCAGCAGCCATGGAGGCTGTGCAGGGATGGCAGGTCCCTCGAATGAAGGATTTACCTCAGTCCTGCAGTTCTGCTCTGCTGGAGTATTTTTATGGGTCCTGTTGAAGTTGAAAAGGGCTTGCTGCCCATGTCAGTCCATGTTTGCTTGGCATCTAGTGCTTCCAACACCTCACAAATTGAGCAGGTGAGTTGTGTTTGTTGAGTCTCCACAGGCGTCATTTTGGTCAGTGGAGGACAGACAGGCACACCCTGCAGAGTGCTGTGGAGTGCACACACACCCCCTGGGCCCATTTGATGCTCCCTCTGCCTGCTGGGATTGAGTGTCTCAGGAAGGGGAATTGGGCAAAGCAGCAGCTCAGAGGTAAATTCCACCTGGTGGCCAGCGCTTCAGGCCACACACCCAGGGCAGGGTTCATAAATGTGATTCATCCTCTTCTCCTACAGCTGGGAACTAAATGAGAGAGATGAAGTAAGCTATCCGGGATCCCATAAAGTAGCAGGGCTTCACAGGGAACAGAAAAACCCAGCTACTGGTTGCCAGTCTTCTGATTAGGCTTAGGCACCTCTTGCCTGTCAAAATGCAAAGTGAATGTCTCAAAAACAGCACGAAGCTGCTCCATGCAGTCATGCTTATACTTAGCACTGCAGTAATCCAAGGCCCAATGACTGGAGAACCCCAAGTGGCATGATGCATTTCTGACTAAGCAGGAAAACTCATTTTAGAATGAGGTTTTGCCCATTAAAGGGAAATTGAAGGGGAAAAAATTGCCAACATATTCTGCAAAAGAAGAGATGAAACAGTAGGAGAGGGAGCATACACTGCTGTCCAAAGCCATCAGCTTAGGCAGAAAGAAACAGTAAATAAACCATGATTTATAATTAACGCCTCACAGATATACATCCCCCCATTGAATCTGGGAGATTCTGTGTTTTTGCAGAGATCACATTCAGTTGATGCAATATTTACACCGTGAGCATCCACAAGGGCCCTTCTTAAAGGCACTTCTGCTGGGATTCCACAATCCATGCTGCCTCCTTCCAGCTTTGGGGCTCAGATGGACTGACAAGGCTTGCCTGAAATCACAAGAGCAGATCTCCACTCTATATACAAAAATTAAGAAGCCCTAATTTTTAATTTTTTTTTTCCCATTTCTTTTTAACAAGAATTAGAGAAAGAAAACCAGGACAGAGCCAACATGGGACTCCCGGTACCCGTGCATCCTCAGCTTCCTTACCCTGTTTCCCTGGTTAGTGTTACCCACAGGGAACCAAAATATGCAGCTCTTAGCTCTGTAGAAAATTTGTGAGGGATGAAGAAGGAATTTGTACCTCTGGGAGAGGTAAATGAGAATATCAGTGGAAAACATTCTTACTTCTGTATTTGTAAGGGCTTTCCTGACACTGCATGTTAAAACCCAGCACTGCAGTCAGGACTCCAGACTCTTGTACCAGGAGCTAGGATTCAATAATAAGTAAAAGCAAACTTATATGGCAAGAAAATTAGTAATGAAGCATGAACAGAGAAACTTGCATTATAATCCCTCGAATTTTGTGGCAAAGAGTTGTGAGCTCATTCAAAACTCTCCATGGCACAGCAGAGAGTAAGAGGATAAGAGCTCTGCAGTTTGTACTTGATGGATGCACCCAGAGCTGATCCCAGCTCCACAGCCCCACACTGAATTTCTTCCTTTGCCTTTTGAGCAAATCTGGGGCTCTTGTCAGGAACAGAGTTAAAGTGGTGAGACCAACCAAGCCAGATGGTCTGTGACACAGAGGAAAAGCAAAACTCTCTACATTGACAGAGTTAAATATTGAAAATTTGCTTAAAATAAAAGCAAAACTGGTGCAAAATATTTGTAATTAATCCACTATTGAGTCAGATTTCAGACAGAACCATGGAATTGTCTAGATCAGTATCAAATTCACAGAATAGTGTTGGAGATTAGAGGCTCTGTGTGGGTAGAAGACCAGAAGTGGGTTTGACCCACAATCAGTAACACAAGCACAGAAGAGCTTTTCTTTCAACAGTTTTGCATAAATTCATTCAGTGACAAATATGTCAGCTGAGCAAGTGAGCCTTTATTAGACTTGAATTTAACAGCAAATCTGGGAAATCCTCCCAAAGCAACTATGGCTTCAGGATCCCAGATTTGCACCTCTAATTAAAACACTCTCAGTTTAGGTGTAATTCTTCCTAAGGAAAGGATTTGGGGAGGGGGAAGGGAGAAGTGGGAGAGAACTGAGATGGTGCTTGAACAGTTTTCCAGTGAGGTTTACTCTGTATATTTTCTGATGAGCTTGTTAACATTTTTTTTGCAAAAATGTACTGTTCTCTTCTAATAGATGGCAAAGCAGAGGCAGACTCCTGCTGGCTTTTCCTGCCTTCCATGAGGGATAAGATCAAAGAGAAAATTGTTTGGTCATGGATTGCATTTTGTTTTAAGAAATGATATTATAGATGCATGATTTTCTATTTCTGTATGAATCCATCAATGCTAAGGCTAAAACATCAGAACAAATCTCTTCATGGGAACAAAGGGAACTTACAATTCCTTTCTGCGTTCTGCTGACAAAATGCAGTTACTTTTGTGAGGAAAGGTTTTTTTAAAAATCATGTAGGTAAAAAAATCAAAATTATTGCTTTCAGCTTAGCCATCTGCAGTATTTTTATTGGGCAGACTTAAAATAGCATGCTTCAGAATTATCTTTTAAATTATATATGCAGTAGATAAAGATATAATGTATAAAAGCTACATATGTATAATGTATAAAAGCTGAAAGAAAATTATTTGTAATGAGAAAGCAGAAACAAAATTGTTTACCAGGTTAAAATTATACCATTTAGCCTTTCAGAAATTAAACTATAAGTAATAGCAAAAGGCAAAGCTTCAACAGACCCAAAACAACCATTTTCAGAGTGCTACTTCTAGAGGACATTTGCAACCGTTATCTTTGCATTCCAAATGAGAATATTAAGGTTTTATTTACAATTTCAGAGTTTTCCACGGTCCTGAAATCTTGATTCCCAGCCAGCTCTAATTTTAAGTAGATTGTGCACTGTGGATAATGAGGGCAGAGTATTTACTACTTACTCCTGCAAGGGTAATGATGGAAAGGAGCATCCTGTTCTTGCCAGTTCTGGGAGGCACAGGCAGGATCCCAAGCCAGGGAGAAGAGTGGGGGTATGTGTGTTATTTTACACAGCACAGGCAGGGATAGAAGGAGAAATCCAGATATCTTAATTTGGATTGTGCAGGAAAGAAGAATCTAGGTGCAGAAGAAATAACACAGGTTGAAAAAAGCACAGCCTGCTGTATTTAGATATTTTACATCTTTTTGCACCCCATTCCTGAAAGCCTCTTACACTGTTACCCTTGCTTATTTTAGTCCAATTTTTTTTAGACCTTGCTATTTGCAAGGATTGTGATGATAACGAGCATGAATGAATCCAGAGGTCAAATAGACAGATCCAAATGTCTGAAGCTTAGCACATCTTTAAAGCCCTAACCAGGGTGCTCAGTCTCACCTTAGCTGTGCAGGGGGCTGAGTTACTGCCTCCTTTCCACTCAGCAGAGAGATGATTCCTTCATGTCATGCTTGAACAGGTACAGGGACAGGTCCTCATGCAAGAGGATTTAAAACTCACAGCACCCATTAGTGAAGAGAAAAGAACTTGAGCCAGGGCTCAAGCTGCAGAACATTTCTGTTAGTCAAGTGCAAGGTCATTTTTTGTTACCTAGCTCCAGAGTGAGACTTTCAAAACCTCACAGTGACTTCAAAATACAAGATGTATCTACTCCTCTGGGACTGCTCTTACTAGAGCATAAACATAATTTTAATCCAAATGGTTTTTGACCAGGCTTCTAGCTCTCTAGTGTTGAAGTCACTAATGTCAGAACTAGGACATTATCTCCTAAATTACAAAGGCACTTTGCAAATGTGTCCTGTGATGGAGGCACAGCTGTTCATCTGCTGGGTCTACAGAAGAAACTGAACAAGGTGGTGACAGATGTTGCCTTTGCAAGCACTTGCCATGGTAAGCAGGCATTGGCTCAGTCTAAACAGACAAGAGAGACCCAACTTGTTCTGTTCAACCTGTGTTCATTGCTCCTGAGCCACGGGGGTATCACATGGGATCACATCAGCTTGTATGATGTTTATTGTGATCATCATTACATTCTTTGCTGAACTGCTCTGTCCTCCCAGATCCTCCATCACTGGGCACCTCTCCCTTGTGCTGAATGCTGCCCAGCCATGGAGTATGGCCATGTCCTGTAGATCCCATGTGCTGACTGTTTCCTCTGCTGTGCATTTCAGCAGTTTTGGTTCACAGCTTCCAGCTCCAAATCAATCCAGCAATGAGGGAAAACATTGCCCAATAGCAGTGTCAGCAACAAAACATCAGCCACGTGAGGCCCCTGCCATGCTGGCAGCCCTAGCAAGCTGCTGACCTTCTCTCCTTTCCTCCACAGCTGTGAGAGTGAGCACATCCCTCCTCATGCCATGAGGAGGATTGACAGTAGATACAGCCCCGATGAAGCCATCCATGATGAACACATGAATCCTGTCTGCATCCTTCTGTCTCCCTTGGGAAAGAAACAGCCCCTTCTCCCTCTTCCCCCAGCCCTCCCTATTACCTTCCAGGCTCAACATCCCAAAGTTACTTTTCCATGCTGTCAGTGCCAGATGTGAAGCTGGGAAGCACAAGCCATCTGCAGCTGAGGGCAGGCAGCCGCTGGGATTAGCTGGTGGTGAATATCACCAGGATGTCAAGGGTCTGGAGGGTCTTCAGGCTGACTGCTGCTGAAGGGATTGAAATGAGTCGCAGAAAGATCCCAGCTTCATCAGGAAGGAAAGGCTGTATAATTTGCAGCTGGAGATGAATGTGATTATTTGCCATGCAAATGGATTTTGCCAGCTCGAAGTGGCCTTCATCAGCAGAGATTGTTGTATTTGACATTATCTGGTTACTTTTGTTTAATGCCTCTGTGGCTTTTCTGAGCGCTTCCTTCCCTGAGCACACATCATCCAGACTAATTTTCTTCCTCTTCCTCATCAATCTGAAGATGTGTGAGTGGAATCTATAGCTGCCTCCCTCCCCAGTCCCTCTCCAAATATGAAACAAATGGTAAAGCTGTATGTGCTGACAGTCCTGCAGGCTGAGTGTTCTCTGCAGATGGGATGCAAGATGGTCACATTTATCTCACCTAACTTTAGCCCTTAGCAGGACTGGGATATCTGTGTTGCCATCCCAAAAACCATATTTCTGTGGAGTGACTCAGATCAGCAGAAAGACAATGCTGAAACATGGTCCCCTGTGGAGAAATAAATGGTGTTTCTCACAGGCAGGTGCTCCTTAGTCGGGCTGTCTGGCTTTATTAACAACATAGTATGTTCCCTTCTGTCTGGGACACTGCTCTGCATCTAGAGAAGGAGCATATAAATAATTTAGACTGTACGCCTGAAAGCTGACATCATTCTAAAATCATCTTCCACTCTTAAGAATTATTTGAAAAGATTTTAATATTAATGCCTGCTTGACTTATTTGCCTCTATAGCTATCGAATGGTTACCGTTAATTGGCTATTTGATTGCAGACAGTACAAAACACCTAGATTTTAAAGCATTATTATGAACATCTTGTCTAACCATCTGCTGAATACAAAAGAGAGAATGTCAGTAGGCAAATTATTCATTAAGACCATAACTCCTCTCTGAGCTTCAATATGTCTTACAGGAAAACACAGGGGTTGTTTTTTTAAACTTCAGGTGATGGAGGAGCTCACCAAAATATCACAGCTGGGCTGTGTGTCTGGTCTGGTTCCATGCTGGTGCTCCTTCCTGCCAGGGGTACATGGTACAACAGAGACCTTGACAGAGGCATTGTTGAGGGGCATTGTCCCCTGCCCTGCTAAACTTTCTCATCATTATCTCCATGTCTTATTATTAATATTGTACTCTGAAAAGAATTGAAAATCAAAGCAAATTCTCTCTGTTTATTGCTAATATTTTTTCACCGCAAATTTTTTATCCCCACTCTAATTACATTGACACCTTTAAATGTAAATTAGGAACTGAGACAGACTTATGGCTTCCTTGGAAGCAGCTGGAGAGCGTGACTTTGGGCAAATAGCCACATAAATGATGGGCCTGCAAGAGCAAGCTGCACCTTTCAGACCTTCACCCTGCTCCTGTCTGACTCTCCTCTCTGTGCCCAGGTCTCTCTCCGGCCGCATAGTCGGTGGCGTCTGGTGGTTCTTCACCTTGATCATCATCTCCTCCTACACAGCTAACCTGGCTGCCTTCCTCACTGTGGAGAGGATGGTGTCTCCCATCGAGAGCGCAGAGGACTTGGCCAAGCAGACGGAAATCGCCTACGGCACCCTGGAAGCTGGCTCCACTAAAGAATTTTTTAGGGTAAAAAGGAAACTTTAATGCAAACATTTTTCTTAGCTTCTTGTTTGACAAGTCCTCCAGGTCCTGCTCTCTCATCCTCAGCTCAGGTCTGGCTTTTTTTTTCACGTGCTTCCTCTCACCATGTTACAGCCTGCCAGAAGATTGGCAGTGACTCCAGCTCATGTGGTATTCTGTAGTTGTGAACACAAATATGGAATATCCGTGTGCTTCCCCACGTTACCGAGGAGCTTCTCTGAGCAACTCCAAATGAAACCATCTCCAGATTTCCAGCTTGGTTTGCCCTTGGTTTGATCTGCAAAATCACTCCATACACAAATATGGGCCAGAAAATCAGGGATTGATCTGGGCCCTGGTGCAGAAGTGGTAACATCCTGTTACCCCTTTTGGCTTCCTTGGTCTGTTTGATGAGTGGGTGTGTGTTGAGTCTAAGCTGGAAATCTCAGGGGGCACCCAAACCTCTGTTAATGCTTCTGTTGGGTTTCTGCTGTCCTACACAGCGATCCAAAATAGCAGTGTTTGAGAAGATGTGGACGTACATGAAGTCAGCCGAGCCCTCCGTTTTTGTGAGGACGACGGAAGAGGGGATGATCCGGGTGAGGAAGTCCAAAGGGAAGTATGCATACCTCTTGGAGTCCACCATGAACGAGTACATTGAGCAGCGGAAGCCCTGCGACACCATGAAGGTGGGAGGTAACTTGGACTCCAAAGGCTATGGTATTGCAACGCCAAAGGGGTCTGCGCTGAGGTAAGTAGCTTGGATTTGATTCCTTTCGCCAAACCACCCAGCAAATCAATGTATGCACACAGTTCAATCTCCATTGCCATGTTAATCACAAAAGCTTGGGGCAAGGAGGTGGGGGAGGTGGAGGAAAAGGGGTGTGACCACTCAGTGTGATGTGCAGGGAAGTAAAATGCCCGGCTCCCACTGAGCAGCGACGGGAGTATCTAATTCTTCAAGCCCTGCATTTGGAAACTGGATCCTGGCTGATCCACTTGCTATGAATGTGTCTGCTGTATGAGGTGATGGCAGGGGGCTGCTGTGGTGTAACCATTGGTTTCACAGAGCTTTATCCGGAAGGAACACTCATCCTGTGCCATGTGAACTGCACAGCTTTGCAGAGTATGGGATTACCCTGGCTTGGATCCATGCTTGCAGAGGGAGTTCTCATGGGGAAAGCATTTTGGTGTTTCCTAAAATGAAATGCTGGTTGGAAGAGATGGGAAGTCCATTCTGAAAAGCCCTGCAAAAGGTGGGCGTTTTCATTCCCTGAGTCAATTCAGATCCCAGCAAGCATCAAATTTATAGCAAGTCCAAAGGGGTACAAACACTTCATTTCTGAGCCCACAGCTTCCACCTGCTTTTACCTACTGGCCTGTAAAGTATCTTCAGATACTCTCCTTTAAAAAGAAGAACCCTTTAAGAGCACAAACCCAGGCCTAAGTTAGTAGCAGAGCCTGGGCACTGCATATAGCCACACTCCTGGACATGATCATCCGTCATGAAAACTGACCTGCTCAGAACAGCGTTGCCACAGTCCACAGACTGGTATTGTGGTCTTTCATATGCCAGAAGTGTGATTGCTTTTGGCAGTAGCCATGTCAATTCCTCATGTTACAATCATGAGGAACATTAGTTGCAATGGTTTAGTAAACCGTTAGATTACCAAACCAAACCAAAGCCTTAGATCACCAAACCATTAGATCTCAAGATCTGTAGCATAAAGTAATCAGAATGATACTCCAATGTATTTAATTAATTACTGAGTTATTTATTAATGAAAGCATATTAACCAGAAGTGTATGTATGGCCTTACAGCTGTTTGCTGTCATAACCCAATGCAGAGACATTTAATTCATGATCTCTGGATTTCTAGAAACCAGCTTATTACCAGACAACCATTTGCAGAAGGATCTGTCTGGTCACACAGTGCCCAAGCCAAAGTCAGCCCAAAGAATCAAACTTGTATCAGCCGGCAGTGGATGAGACCCAAGGATTTTGATGACTACGGTGCTTAGGCTAGCTCACACTCGATTCAGCACTTCCCATATCAGCAGTATCTTTAGAGAAGCTGATGTGACCTCCTGCAGGTGACAACCTGCACCACCAGTGCACGTGGTCTAGAAGGCAATTCTTGCATCCAGTGCAGTTCAGGCTCTGAAATGACTCAGGTTCCTCCAGCTGAAGGTGGACATATTCTCACAGCTTTGAGATGCTTTCTGTTGCACAATTTCCAGTGTTTGTTTTCAGTCTTGCAAATATGGAAATTAGGATACAGTGTTGATTCCATTTAATTAATTATTTATTTACACATCAGTCTTGGATCCTAATTTCGATATTATCAAAACAAACAAACAAGAACATCCTACCTGTCTTGTAATTTCTGGAATATGAAAGAGCCATTTTTCATAATTCCAAGAAAAATAAACCACAAGGAAGAAAATCGCATCAATCATTTTACTTTTGCAACTCCAAACATCCCTCTGCTAGGCATGACTCCAAAAATTTCTAACATTTCTTTCTGTTTCCTCTTTTTCATCCTGGCTGCATGTAGAACAAATTTCTTATGGGCCTAATGGCAAAGGAGGAATGCTTGATTTTCCATCCGATGGTGTTTCTTTGGAACAGTTCCCGTCAATTTTTTTTTTGTTCCATTGTGTGTGTTTTGTTCCTGTTGTTTGAATTGTTTTAATCTCAGTAGTTCCCTGCAGTCCTCATGTAGTGTCTGTTTTCCCCCTGGGGTCCTGCACGTGAGAGGTTGCCCTGAGCAAGGTGACGTTCGTGAGGCGTCTGTCCAGCACGGTCATCCTGTCTCTCACTCAGTCTCCATCTTCACTCACTTCCATCCACAGAGTAAAAGCTCTGAGCCAGGATTGCAGGAGGTTTGTGACCCAGGTCCATCTTGTATCAGGTGTGTTTTAGAAGCTGGGCATTGTAGCTAGGCCAGTTTTCCTGTGTTTAGGATAGCTGGTTAGGAAAGAATCCTACAGAGAAACTACAGGAGCATTCACCATATATTTTTCTTGCTTCTACATGGGCAAACAGTGCCCAAAGATGTTGCCACAGATGAATGAAAACTGTCTGGTTTATAATCCCGAAATAATTCTACATGTGGTGGTAGGTGCAAACAGCCCTTTCAGATGATCAGTTTGGTCTCCTGAACTGCTAAAAGAAATTACTTCTTCCTCCTACATGAATCTGGCTTTGAATATCTTTTGGCCTCCAGATGTTAAAATTTAGTTGCATTTAGGCTGAGAAGGGCAATAATGCGAGAGCAGAAATTTCACCTTTCAAGACCAGCGAGTTCAAGCTGTGATCCTGCCTGATGTGAGATAGTCACCCTGCTGCAGAACACACCCATCTACCCAGCAGGAGATCTCCACTGCTAGACAAGTGATAAAGAGGGAAAAAACCCCAAATTTTTCAAAACAGGAAATTCCCTGTAGGTTTGGACTCAGGGACTAGAGAGGTTTTTGAGACAGCAATCTGTGAGAGCAAATTCTTCAGAGCAGCCATATTGACATCAAAGCTCCATAAAATAGAAGTAAGCTTTCCTAAGGTCTGTGAGTAAACACAAAATGTTCCCACCAAATGTTAAAAACCCACCTTCATTCAGGACCCCAGACTTTTCAGTCTTCCATGAAAATACAGTCAAGATGTGGTACAGCCTGTTCTGTGTTCTCCCTGGGAGCTGGAGAGACAATTAACCAAAATTAAGCTTCCTAGGAAAGAAGACACATAATGTTCAGCACATGGCCCCAAAAATCATATTGCTGATAATGTGCTCAGGGAAACAGCAATACATTGTTAATAATACTTTGTTAACACCTTGTACCCACATAGAATCTGCAATGTATTTTGGCTCATTAGTTAACTAATTTTTCACAGATGGTTCAGGCATCAGAGTGCTAAGTAACCTGTATTCTGTTTTAGAAGACAGAGTAATTATGATTTACTTAGTGTCAGATTCTTTCTGGATCTACACTCACATGTTCCCATTTGCTTTAAATGCAGCTAAAGTCAGGCTCTGAACAAAATACGGTTAGAGTTTAAAAGGGAAAATATTCAGCCACCTTCAAATCTACACCTTAGCTTTCTCTTGGACTGGTAGCAAGCTTGACAGCATCTGGATTTTGCTTTTTGAAGGCTAGATTCTGCCTGAAGGAGGCTTCCAGTCCTCGTGAAGGCTTCAGTGCTCAGATGGAATAATCCCAACAAGCAGAGCCATGGCAGGCTCGTGGAGGTCAGCACATTCCTCTTGCTCACAGTCAGGCTCATTTTAGAACTGCAATAGAGGAGAACAGCCCCCTTGCAGAGGGTTTCTTTGTGTGGCACAGAGCACAAATTCTGAGATGGGAGCTGCAAGGTCCTTGGCCTTTTCAAAGACCTATTTTATTGACATTCAAGGTGTGTTGATGTACAATTCATCCCTCCACCTCTTCCATAATTTTTAAAGCACTCTCATATTTGTGCCTTGCTGTGCTTAGCTTTGTAGTTCTTTCTTCATGCAATGTGAACACCAGCATTGGACCTGATACTCAGCACGCAGAAAAGAACTGTGCCCATGTGCAGAGCCTGTAAAACTCATCACTGCACATCTGAGTTGAGGTGCTCCCTCAGATGTTCCCCACTGGAGCAGTGGGATGTGAACAGGTCTGAAGGCAGACTGCAGCACTGCTTGGCTTTGTAGGCTGTCCTAAAGCCACATCACTGGTCTTCTTTCTGAATGGTAGAGTCTGCCCAGCATGAGACTCATTCAATATTTTCTATGACTGGGGAGATGCATCTATGAAACATTGCATCCAAAAGTCCCAGGTGTTCTCAAGTTTGTGCATTTTAATAATGATGCAACCGTCCTGTGACCTGTTGGTAACACGGCAATGATATTACAGGGCATATGGGGCCATTCATAGCTGACCACCACTGTCCACAGTGAAGGAATTCCCTTTCCAGAACATGGAAGGTTCTGAAGTCCCTGAGACATTGAGGGCTCTGGAAAACACTTGAGGGAGGGAATGCAGACCTCAGCATCAGATGAAATAAGATGACCAGGTTCTCTCTTGTGGTAGCACAGCCTTTCCACAGGGCTTCAGGAAAAGCAGTTTTTATTAACCACTAGTTGGGGATCTGCCCTATGTTTCATACATGTCTGAAGTGTATCCCAGCCACATGTTAATTTAAACATGTTAAAGTTCTTGAATTTATTAAATGTTCTTTTTGTTTGTGTGTTATTTAATGAGAAATTATTGCTGATCATGTTGTTTCTATATATGTCTTTTGTGATGTGAGAATCACTCAAGAGGAATAGGCGAGCCAGACTGCCCTCCCCCACTAAAAACAAAATTGTATGAAAATACCCCCCCAACCAGAGGATTTCTGCACTAAGGCTGGATCCCTATAAACAATGCCTTAAATCGCTCTTGAACAGAATATTTTCCATTTTTGAGGGGGTTTGTAACATTTTCCAGTAACTTTTGATGCCGGTGCTTAGATGTTTGCCAAGCTTTCTATTGATGCACCTATCTAACTACTGCTGAAGAAAGCTTAAGATGGGGGTAGCACTTCCTTCCCCAAAGCCACACGACTGTGGGATGTGGCTCTCTGATGCTCTTCATGGAGACAAACCCTCAGTAGACTCCCAGGAGCTCACGACAGGTGGGGGCAAGTCTGGATCAGGGACGCTGGTTCACCCATCCCTCGTTGTCACTTGCTTGACGAGTGTTCTCCGCGTGTTACTCATCGAGTGTTATCTATTCATTTTAAAGAAACCCAGTAAACCTGGCAGTGTTAAAACTGAACGAGCAGGGGCTTTTGGACAAATTGAAAAACAAATGGTGGTACGACAAAGGAGAGTGCGGCAGCGGGGGAGGTGATTCCAAGGTCAGCCCCAGTAAGAACACACTAGTGGGTATGAACGGCATGGATAGTAACCAGCAACTGCTCCGCCGGCGCGCCTTGCACCCCGCAGACCCCCCGGCACAAACACCCTCCAGCTCTGCCGCCATGGTGCACGCTGCGATTGCTCACCAAAAACGGGCGCAAATGAGAAAAAAACCCTGCATTTCTGTGGGCCAAAAGAAACCCCGCATGGTCTTTGGGGCAGAGGGGTCTTGAAGGCAGCTCCCTTCCTCTCCTCCTGCCCTCCTGGCCGCCTTCCCCAAAGGCTGCGCTGGACGCGTACACCCGGAGGAGACCAAAATACTCCGCAGGGCACTGCCAACCATGGAGCACCTGGCAGGTGGGATGGACCTGCCATGCCCACGTTGGCCAGAGCATTGCGAGTATCCGTGGCAGGTGGTTGAGGTTGCTGGTTACTCAAAGTGATATAGTAATACTCATCTTGCTATGCTGGAGGAAGAGCCATGTGGCTGCTGCTGGGGGGAGGGATGCACTGGCGGAGGCGGGGAGGGGCGGCCAGATGGAGTATTCGATCGTATCACTTTGTCGATGTCTAAACTTCTGTTCAATGAATGCTGTGAATGAAATGTCTGTGCTGAATAACATAAAATAACATTGGTAATGTTATTTATGTTATTTCCCCCCTGGTTGAAGAGGTCCCGTAAACCTAGCGGTTTTGAAACTCAGTGAGCAAGGCGTCTTAGACAAGCTGAAAAACAAATGGTGGTACGATAAGGGTGAATGTGGAGCCAAGGACTCCGGAAGTAAGGTCAGTCACGCCACAGAGGTCTTGCCTACCCTTGCAAAAATTAGTTTGTAACCAAAGACCCCTGGTCTTCGTGGTGCCAGGATTTGGAAGCTGCAAAGCGTGTTGTTTAGTAGCTCACCCCCAAAAAAATTTACAGTGCTGCAGAGCCCAGCTGTGGGGTTATTACTCTTTATTGGTATGGTAACCACCAGGGAATTCAGTGTAAATGCCACGTCCCTGCATGTATAAAATATACAGAAGCGGAAATTATATAAAGGAGAGGAAAAAGCAATTGGCATATGGTGCACAGAGATAAAGTGTTCCAAGTTTAGTGCATTAAGGTCCTTGCAGATTGTCATGCTCTGCAGTGGCTCCCAGACTGGAGTGGAGGGCTGGTCTTTGCATCAAAATCACATCAGAGCTGCATCATTTATGTCTTGCTTGGGCCAATGTTTAGTTGAGAAGGAATGATTTTATGGGACGTTAGGGAAAGAGCAGTGGAAACCTTGAATATTTTCATTAAAGCTTTTTCTCAGTAAACAGAAATAAAAGCTGCTGCTCAGCCCTGGCACCTTTACTCCAGAGCAGAAACAAGCCCTTCACAATTGCCCAGAATTAGTTTTGCTCTCAAGTCCCAATGGGGTTCCCCGACTGAGAACTGGAAAACAGAATGCATTATTTTTTTCTTTTCTATGTTCAACCCCCCTCCAGAGCCAGATGGAGTGGGTTGGGCTGTAAGGTATTAAAGATATTCAAATTTCATGAGAAGGAGGAAATTTCTACGAACAGTTTTTTGGTAGGTTGTCATATTTTATTCCACCTGGCCTAATTGTCTGACTCTCACCAAATGCTTTATTGCATTGTAAAGCATTCTGGGGCTGACAGACGCTATTTGAAATCAAATTCTGCTCCTCTCTGCAGCATTCCACATATCCAAGAATAACCCTTCTATAAGACATGCTATACAATATGGCATGGGTCCCACTCAGGCAAAAATCTGATTGACTTGTAGAGTACATGTATTTTGCAAGGTAACCAACTGAGCAGTAGTCACCATATAAATGAAAAGTAATCACTTCTGCTGGGAAACTGAAGCCATGACACAGCTTCCATAATTCCTGCACCACGAGCCTGCATGCATCAGTGCCAAAGAAATTCCATAGCCAATAAAATGCCCATAAGGAAATGGATGTGAAATCAGTTTAGTTTAAAACAAAATCCCTACAATGCTGTGCTTTATCACTATTCTGTTGGGAAAAATTACAAAGAAGAAGTAGGTGTAGGGCTTCATTCCACACAATAGGGTAACCAATAGGAACAGAAAGAGAAGGTTTGGGACACATGGGTTTATGTGGATCATATGACCTCAATATTGATCACATGTTATTTACATGTGCTTGGAAAACAGGATCACACACATGTGAATCACATGTGAATAATGAGATTGGATCCTAAAGTCATGAGAACTGCTTGAAACTCCATATGTGAAATCAGTAGGCACAAATCTTAAACCATGTAAGCTTTTCCTGGGAGTGGAAGATGACAGTGAAGAATGCTGGTTGTTACACAAAAGGATCTCATCTCTAGTCCTGCTCAGCATCTGCACCATGCCTGCAACAGAAGAGTGAAATGAAACGTCAGAGAAATCAACATAAACATCACTTGACCCCTCTCCCACCTACAGAAAGACCAAGAAATTGCATTGCTCACTTGTTCTCACAGCTACAGCCAGCCAACCCTGCCCATATATTGCCCACCCAAGTTCCACCCATTTTTGTCTCTTGGGCTCTTTTGTACCTACTGCAAGCAAGCTGAGCTGCCCAGCTGCTGCATGAGCATCCCCCTCCTTTCTCCATGGTGCCCATGGTCCAGGGCTGAGGCAGGGCAGGCAGGGTTGATCACCAGCCCAGTTTCCCCCATCCTTCCCATGGTGGGCACAGATTCCTCCAGCACAGGCTGGAACATTTGCCTTTCCTCAAGAGCCAAGGTCCAGAGCTAAGCTGGAGAGGTTGGAGGCTATTTCATATTTTTCCTCACACAGGCATGATAAAACCTTCCCATTTCTGTCTACTGTTGAGCTTAACTTAGTTTGCAGTTGGGGGATTTTTCAGATGATAAATGAGTGCTTATGAAGAGGGGTGAGGGCCTAGCTGGATGTAAGGTTAGTGCCCAAGGTTTTTAGCCAGAGCCTAGTAAAACTTCTGGTGTTTCCCAGGCTTATTTCCATTGGTCCCAGATGATGTTCCATGCCTGCACTGCTTTCTGTGCATCCTGGTTTTAATCTGTTTGCCTATCTATTGCCCACCAAGTTTTTTATCCAGAGAAATTCCTGTGAAGAAACAGTAGATACATTAGTGGATCTGAACTCAAACTCCAGAGGCAAACACTCCTGCTTCACTGAGTATTTTGACATCTCAAGGCATCCCACAAGGCGCTGGACATTCAGTCCATTGCCCCAGCTGCACTGACAGACAGTGGGACATCCCAGGCTGTGTCCTGCTCTGGGCAGCAATGTCCCTGCTGCTCTTGTTCCCACTGTGAGCGTGCAGCAGCCACCCCCTTACACAGGCCCAGGGTTTTTCCACACACACTCACCTCCAGCACTGCACATAGCTAGAAACCATCCACCAGTTCCTGGTCCTGTCTCCCAGCTTTTCTGAGTCCCCTCTACTTGTCACAGCAGGAGAGGGACAGACACTGTAATAGGCACTTCCCTAGAAGGACCTGATTTTGCAAACAAGCACAGGATGGACTTTTTGCAAGCTATGAAATGGGCTTGCTAAGGATGCCTCGTGTCTTTGAAATGTAATGACAAGGTAGACTCTAAATTTTGTGGCAGATGTGTGTGATTCCTGGGGCTTTTGCAAGGCATTGGGAGAAAGGAATTTTTTTCCTAGACTAGGATGGCAAGCCACTTTCAGGGACACCCAGGTGTGTCATGCAATTATAAGACCTTTATCAAAGACACATATTTCCCAATCCTCTTCTCCAGTGCAAGAATTTTGTTTTTGTTAAAAAAAATAAAAAAAATTAACAAATCCTGCTTTGTGCCTTGCCCTGGCTTTGCAGGAAATTGGCAGGGTCTCAAATCAAAGGTGTCTTCTGCTGAGTGGCCTCATCCCCAGCCATCCATGTGTTCCTGCACTTCCCCAGCACTGAGACAATGGCCAGTGCTATGTCCTTCACTGCTGAACTTCAGGCCTTACACCACTAAAATCTGCCCAGCTTCTAGGGTAAAACTTCAGCTTCTGGAGATGCCACCTGCTCTATGGACAGTTCATTTTCTGGAGACTGCAACAACTCAAGGTGCCATCATCCAGTGCTGCCAATGGGCTCTGCTCACACTGGGTGACAGAAGGGACCAGCCCTGCTGGGAAACTCAGCAAATTTGGCCCTAATGCCTGTCAACCAACAAGGATTGGATCATGACAAAGGGGATGATGGACACGGTGCCATGTTTGAGAGTAACAGACAGGAAGGTGCCTGGTTGCTGCAGCAACAAGGCTGGGAAGATGAGTTTTTCTTTTGGGAAGATGGGTTTTTCTTTCTCTTTTCATCTGCCAATCTTCCCCCCACGTCAGGGCTCTGCTGCTGTGGGAGATGAGCAGTGACATTTACACTCCCACTAACAAGCTGGTTCAGTCATGGGCAGCTCTGCAGGAGAGCATCTGGTGTCAAAGAGCCTGAGCAGAGAGGAGAGGAGTGTCCTCCCAAGCAGATAGAATAATTTTGGACTTTTTGTTATTATGAGCATTACTGGGGCAGGATCATGCATGGAAACAGCAGGCAGGGTCTCAGTGGGGCGCTTCAGGGCTTTTGACCCTCCATGTGGGTCAGGTCCTGCAGCTGATGGGAGTAACGAGATGTCACTCCTGCCCAAAGAACATCTCTGCTTGTCCTGCTGGGAGGGGAAGGAAGAAAAAGGATATTAAAAGGAGGATGAGCAAGAAGTCAAGCATCACCACAGGAGCAGTTTCACTTCTCAGCCTGCTCGTGGTGGCAGGCTGTGCCATCAACCATGCTCCTGCAGTTCAGCATTCCTCAGTGCCCCAGGAATCTGCCTTTGGCTCCTTGGAAGAAAACTTACTAAGGAAGAAGTGAAGCTCAGGCTGCTTTTTCCCTCCCTGCATCTTTGCCCACCACTGTGCCTCTCAATGCTTTCCTTTGCCTTCTGGATAAGGTTCAGTTCACCCAGACTGTCACAGTAATAATAGAAATAGCTGTAATAAGAGTAATAACAACACCAATAATAATGCTACTGCAAAGTAAATGCAAGAAAACCATAACAGCCCCCAATTCATTAATTGTAGTGGTGCTGCAGGAAACTGCTTTGGGTTATCTCCTCATTCTTACTGGTTGTTCTGCTGCTGGCATGAGGAGAAAAGTGGGAATTAAGAACCAGTAGCCTTTCCTGGTTGCCAGATTGCTCTGCCACTGCAGCCAGCTGAGGAGGTGCCTCACTGGACCATGAACCCCAAACTGGGAGTGGAAAATAAACCCTGAAATTTGTGTATTCCCATGCCCAACAGAGCCAGGGAAGGCAGATTTCCTAAGGATCTTTGGCTGCAAGTCAAAGACTATTGTATGGATTGCACAGATCCATTTATTTGAAGGAGAGCATCAATAGGTTTTCTCTTGTCTTCAGTGTCATCCTTTTGCACAAAACTTGGAGGTTCCTGATATTGTGGAGATTTCCACCTTTCAGTTAAATTAAGGTGAATGTAGAAGCTGACAGTTATTAGTAACACACAGTTAAACAGGCTGCTCCACTTGCATCCCTGTCCCCATTCTTCCCTCTGAGCACGTGCTAATCAGCCACATTTCATTAAGAAGCCAGGCTAAAAGATTAGGATACTGAGAACGGCAGCCCCCTTTTAATGTCTTTATCCCTCCCTGAAGCTGGGGCAGCTCCTTCAGACTGAATTTTAAAGAGCAAAGTACTTGATATGTTGTAACACAGTTTTCTCAGAGTAATGCTTTGCTTTTCTACATCTCCACTAAAAACTCCCAGTGTTTCCCAACTGGTGCTTAAAAGTATACCCAACAACCTGCAGAGAAGAGATGACTGAACAAATATACAGTCAAGCCTGGGGGGAAAACTGCATGAAGGCAGATTAGGAAAGACCAGAGAAATAATCTTTTAAATATTGAAACTATAGAAATTAAGAGGATATTTGCAGAAATCTCTCATTACAGAGAGCACACAGGAAGCATCAAGATTACAACCTGACCAGTGCATGAAGATCATTCAAGGGATAAACCCAACCTTTCCACCAGCACATGGTGACCCCGACGAGCTCCTTGTCAAAGTGATCAATCAGCCAAGCACAGAAAAATGAGATCACTCATGGAGTTTTTTCCAGCAACAGAAACTCAGCAGGGACGGCCCCATAACAACATTTGCATCTTTCAGCAGATGGTTCAGGATGGAAAGTTGCTCTCCATGGTACTAGAGCCCACAGTGGGAGCTCCTGCTGGAAGTAGCTTGGCAGTTTGCATGGGCAGCGGGTCAGATGAAGGAGAAATAGAAGAAAAAAATACATTTTTAGCATTCTTGACTGGAACCCACTTTTCTTCTGATTAAAAAAAAAATTACATTCTCTTCTTTTACAGAAGGCTTTTTTAATTGTGAAAATTGAGGTGTTTTCATGCCTTGAGGGTTGACTTTTTTTGCCATCAAACCCTAATACAGAAAAAGACAGAATTCTTTGCAAAACATACTTCCCTGAAAGGCTGTACCAGTGTCAGACAGACTGCCCTGTACTGAAACCTTCCATGTTCATGTTGATGTTCCAGTTTGGACTCTTTCGACACCACTCCAATATCCTTTTCTGTTTCCTCAATCCTCTCCCTTCCCAAAAACTGTGTTGCTTCTTGTAAAACCTGCCAAGAAAAGCAAGTGAATCAACTGTCCTACAAGGGCAAGGAACAGGCTGTGCCACCCACCAGTCCACGTGTCCATGGAGTAGCAGAGAAGAACACCAGGAACTCTGCAGAGGCTTCATCACCAGCTGCAGACGCTTCTACAGGCATCGCTGTTATCCTTTAACTCTGTGGCTACATCTCAAATGAGCCACATGCAATTTTCCTCCCACATCCACAGAGCAGGGCTGTCAATGCTGCTCGGGCTCTGGTGGCCCCAACCGATCTGCACTGAGCTGCTGGGCTGGCCCTGGGGAATCTCCACTGTCAAATAGGTATCGAGTCAAAATTGCAGAGCAGCAGCAAGCAAGGAGCAGGGGACTCTGGTTCACTGTAGAGAAAGCCTGTCTTAGAAACAGGAGCCTTGCACACGGAGCTGAGCCAAGTTTGGGATCCTGTTGCTGCCCAGATTATCCTCCCACCCCAGCTCAACCTGGTCATCGTGGAGGAGAAGGTTTTGAAAACTGCAGGGAGTGACATCAGGGTTAGATGTGGGAATTTGGTTTCCCTCACAATGAAATGAGTCTTTCTGAGCCTTGCCTCTTCCCCAGAGAGCCGTGACAATTCATTAGGCAATTGTAAAATCAGAATGTAGCTGCTGACAAAAAGTTGTGGCTCATTAATAGCCCTATTTATTGCCAACCAAATAATTAGCTTAGACATGCATCAGCAGGTCTTGATTGCATATGGAATAACTGCCTTATTACATAGAAATCAAATGAGTTTCTGAGGACAGCTCAGGTGTCACCTCAACCCCAGAATCGAAAAGGAAAAGAAAAAAAAGAAAAATAAGCCCATCCACTTCAATGTGTTGCTCAGCAACAGAATTTGCGGGGGAAACAATCTAGGAATGAAGGAATGAGCATTTCCAAGAGAACAGGTTATTTCAGGCAAGACATCAGGGACGAGCAAATGTCACAGAGGAGGAAAGCTTCAAATTTTTTTCCTCCTTTAATCAATAATTCAAACTAGACATTTTGGCTAAAACAAGCATTTAAGTTAGCTGATTGAAAAACAGAGATCCCAAACCTTTACCAAGAGTCACATTGCTGAGGAAATGTTTATTTGTTTGTGTGAGGGAAACATTAGATTTACTAGACACTGAATTAAAAATTTAAAAATGCTCTTAGAAATGTCAGTTGTTCATTTAAAGAGGAAGATGATGTAATACAAGTACTGCTACATTGTGCACCATACTTCCCAGAGCAATTCCATATTAATTTTGTTGTTCTCCTTTCCCGTGTGCCCTCCTTTCCCTTCTCCTTTGTCTTGCAGGACAAGACGAGTGCGCTGAGTCTCAGCAATGTGGCGGGGGTTTTCTATATCCTCATCGGTGGGCTCGGACTCGCCATGCTGGTTGCCTTAATCGAGTTTTGTTACAAGTCCAGAAGTGAATCAAAGCGGATGAAGGTGGCAACCCATTCCACGGCCTTTCACACCTTCTCTCTGGTCCTCCCCCGGCTCCAAAGCTGCCTTCAGAGACGGATGCAGCCCAGACCATGGGTGGAAAGCCAAGACATAGGGATAATGAAGTGACTGTGTCACTCAGCTTGCTAGAAAGGAGTAGCACCATCTCAGGAAGCTGAAAGAGGGTCAAGTGGGCTGTCATGGGGAGCTGATGCAAGATCAGACAGGTGGCAGGATGCTAATTCAAAATCCAGATATAGAGCAAAACCACAGCACAAGCAGCAAGAGAAATGCTTTGAAATTCCTTAAAATTAATGAAGGCAGACTATGGCAATGTGTGTGCAGCACAGATGAAGTGTGCTGGGGCTGGTGTGATACAGCCATTGCTGCAATATGGAAAAATCCCCAAACCCAGGCTCTTAAAGCAAGATAAAGCTGGGGGAGAGCAGTAATGATTCACATCCTGCTCCCTTTGCTGGCAGCCTGCTGGCACCGTTTCCAGGCTGACAACACCAATACATGCTCAGAGCATTGTTGCCCTGGAATGGATGATGTGGGCCTCCTAATTCCAGAATTATGGGTCCTCTTTGAGAGAAATTGCCCTCCAATGTCTCCTGTAATGTTTTTTTTTTAACTCCACCCAGTCATGGTCTTGCAGAAGCGTATTTCCTGCAGCCCAGGAGATCTGTTTCAGCCCTAAATTCTGGTGTGCCTGAATTTCTGAGTGTCATGTTAAGAGTGGATTAGATTTGAGAGCCTTGGAGATAGACACTTAATGTGGCACCTGTGGAGCAAGTAGATCTTAGCAATCCCTAATACAGACACTGTGGTGTTCAAGGAGGCAGTGGGATATGTGACACATCCCTTGTCTTCCTCATCTTGACCTCTCCCATGAGCATGGAATTTGTTATGGGCGTATGAAGTATGCAGTGAGCTTCAAAAGATCCAAATAGGTTTTTATTTCACAGAAACTCACCCAGAATCCAAAGGAAAATAAGCAACTGCTTCTTTGGGTTTTCTGTCACCATTTCACAGCACGCTCAATGTTTTGGCAGCAATAATAACATTTCTAATGCACTGAAAATGTGCTACAGCTCTTTTCCCATTGAGTTTCAGGAAATTCCACAGGCAATAAGAGCTACCTTGTGCGCAGGGATAAAAAAATTTGAGCAAATATTACCCATGGAAGTACAAAGTTTAGATTAAAATTTGTGCCCACTGCAAAGCTAGGTACGGCACAAATGCCCTGCAAAAATGTGTCAGGATGCAATAGCTCAATAGCTGTTCCAGATTTATCTGTTATGGATAATCCTTCACCTGAATATCCCAGTCCAGAAAGAATGATGGTGCCCTTGGAGACAGCTTGAATGCAAAGAAACCAAATTGGCTTTATCTTCTAGTCAAATTGTTCTAAGCAGGTAGTTTCCTTAGATCTCTGAAAGCAAATGTTTTGGATGTATCTGGAACAGGAAGATGAAATTTGGTTTCCTGAATTAGGCTTGCATTTCCTAGTTACCTCAGTCATCACTGTAGACAAAAACATAGGCACATGCTCAAGTTCTCACATGAGGAAAGTTAAACATATGTTTGCAGTGAGTCAGAGTCCACCGTGCATAACAGTCCTGGAGTAGCAATAGCATCTCTATGGGGGAAGTGTGTAAAATACCTCTGCTCAGATCCAGGATGACTGTTCTTATGTTGTAGAGTTCGAAGAGGTTTTTGGCATGTGGCACTGATGCTTTATATCCCAAAATACTGCTGAAACATTTAATTTTGCATGTAGAAGAGGTGTGAACAGAGCAGATGCAGTGGGGACATGCAGAAAGTGAGAGTGGAGACAAGGAAGGGGAGAACAGTAACAGAAAGACAGCACTGGTTAATATTGTAATTTCTCCAACATTGCAAAGGACAGGGGGAGACCCCCCCCGTCTCTCCTAAAAAGGGTTTTTGTTTAATCCCACAGCAATCAATCAATGAAGCCATACGGACATCAACCCTTCCCAGGCCGGCTGCAGCAGGAGGCAGTGGAGAAAATGGACGTGTGGTCAGCCACGATTTCCCCAAATCCATGCAGACGATCCCATGCATGAGCCACAGCACTGGCATGTCCCTGGGAGCTACGGGATTATAATTGGCCTTTTGACCCATTGCCTGGGTGAGAGCAGGGGCAGCCCAACTCCACCCCTCCAGAGCCAAAAAACATACCCAACACCAACAAGACAAACGACGACGACAGAAGGGAAAATTGGATGGATCTTCTCAAGGAAATCAAATAAATTTCCCTTTTTATTTGCAAACAGATCCACTGGCAGGAGAACAGAAACAGGTCTGTACTGCAATAAGGAGAGTGTAATGGGATTTTACAGACTCGTGAACCATCCCTGATCAAAGAACCACTGGAACACTAATGAGGACTATGCCATTTTGTTTTAACTTGGTTGTTAATAAGTCTTAGTGTGTGCAATATATATATTTTTTCTTACTAATTCCTGTGGTGTCAGGGTAACATCAGCCCTTTCCCCCTTCCCTGCTCAGTCTTTCAATCTGGTTTAGTTTGGGATGCAAACCACAATGTCTGAGCTACTAACAGCAAAAAAGGAAAAACCGATTCGTGGCAAGTTGAACTCAGTGCAGGGCGTCAGCATTGACCTCTTTTGCCCATCGTGATTCTGCCTTGGTTGTTCTGCGGTGAACTCGGGCCGTGGAGTTATCACAGCAAGGCAGGCGGAGCTGCCCCGGCTCTCCTGCAGTAGGAAGGACTCGAGGCAGGAAGAAACCTGAACAAAAACACGAGGCTGTTTTACAGGGAATGAATTCATGGGTGAGTTTGGAAACCCCAGGTAGCGTGAGGACAAAGCAGTAATTCTTCCAGAGACGAGTGGTGATTCAAGAGGGAAATCACGTGCCTGGAGTGGAGAGGGGCAGACTGGAGCAGAGGGTTGATCTAAGATCACGGTTGGCTGCTGAAGAAGGAAAGTAAATGTGGTATTCCCCTCACGTGTGACTCTCCTGCCCAGGTTATTGGGGGCTAATAAGCAATTGTGAACCATTTCTTCATTGCTTAGCTTCTGTGTGTGCTCCCTTTCTGGTGGTCACATAAGGGAACCACCTCGGGCCAGGAACAGGCCATCTGCAGACACCCAGCTCTAGACAGCCGCCAGTTAACCAGCGCAATGTGCTACAAGTCATGGGGCTGCCATGGGTACACCCCTGCCCTCCTGCTCTGAAATCCCTTTATGGCCATTCTTTTCTAACTCAGAGGGACATTTTGTAGGTGTCTGGCCAGAACGGATTCCTAGAAGGAGCCGCTGAAGCAAACCAAGGAGAAGATCCTACAAGAGCTTAATTCAAGCAACCATGACATTCAGCAGCATCAGTGCTGGTCACACTTGGTCTCCCTATCAAGCTGTGGCCTGTCTGGGTACAAAGCCAAGCGTAGCAGATTCCCACTCGTATCCTTAGAGAGGGAGAAGCATCCACAAGCCAGGGAAGCAGGCTGCTGACCCCAAACTTGATGTTGCAGAAACCCACAATGCCAGACCGGCAGCTGGGGGTCCAGCCACAGGCCAGGAGATCAAGGGGGCAAGAATGGTTTTGCAGAACCACACAAAAGGTTCATTCTGTGAATCTCTGGCATGGACAGACAAATGCTTCTCACTCTGGTGGGCCTGAGACACCTCAGAGGTGTGACATCTCCAGTGAAAGATTCCCAGGGGAACATCTGGTGAGGGAGAAGCTCTGTGGGGCAGGGGCCACAGTGAGCCCACTCGGCCTGGTCCCATCTCACTGATGGCAAATAAAGTTCAAAGGTTCTCACAGAGTCCAACAAATACCTGTCCAGGGACTGAGCTGCTACTGGAGCATTCTGAGCTGCTTTTTCTCATTTCCTTAACTCTTTTCTGTTTTTTGCTACGTAGCAAGAGAGGATCCACGAAAGAAGGGAGGCAGGTGAAGAAAAAATGATGCAGGCAAATGACTGGCTTGGGTCTATGAGGAGAATCTGGAAGTCTGTAAAACTGTGTGAATACCAGTTTCCATTAGTGTGTGACTGTGCAGAGCAATACATTTACCACCTTTAACACCAGCCTGGTCTGAAGCATCTGCTCCACTTATCCACTTGTCATGCAACAATTTGGAGACCAGCAAGTCAGAGTCAAGGTCCTAAGCCTGGGCACAGCATGGCTTGTGCCAATGTTTTCCTCTCTCCAAAACTGGGAACATTGTGACCTTCATCTC
Source organism: Phainopepla nitens (assembly GCA_013400175.1). Classification (NCBI taxonomy): domain Eukaryota; kingdom Metazoa; phylum Chordata; class Aves; order Passeriformes; family Bombycillidae; genus Phainopepla; species Phainopepla nitens. Next base: position 333,402 of record VXBQ01004623.1, on the reverse strand, counting down.
TCATCACTGAACATGAACTCTGTTATCAGCCACTCCAAACACCACTTCAGGGCGCTTTCTGTTGTTTATCATTATTTTTAACCTGCTTTTCTTAATTTTGACTTCAGTTCTGTGAAACAGTAGCACAAGTGGAGGCATCCTTATCAGCACAAGCTCTTTTTTCCATGTCCAGAGCCCTCAGATGAGTCTCCTGACCCAGCTCTTGTGTTCCAGGCCAGTGTGGTGGGAACAAGCTACTGGTAGCCACCAGTGCCCCATCCTCCTCCAGGAACAGGACCCCCATGGCAGCAGGTCACAGCAGTCTCGTGAGCAGCACCAGTGCTAGAACTGGCCACTTGTGACATGAAGATGTGGGATGCAGCTGTCAAAGGCTTTTGATCAGTGGAGGGGTTACAAAAAAAAAAAAAAAAAAAAAAA
>VXBQ01004623.1:311120-332975 GCA_013400175.1 Phainopepla nitens | reverse complement strand
AAAAAAAAAAAAAAAGTGAATAGGACAAAAACGTGGAAAATGTAAACTTGTAATATGTATTTTTACTACACTTTTCTTAAAAATAGAGTAATGGTAAAACTCTTAAAGACATTGACATTTTTTTCTCAACAGGATTCCATATTTAACAGTTTTGGCTTTCATTAAATTTTGCTCTTTGGTACCTGGATCTTTTATTTAACAGCTATATTTGTTTTAACTCTCTTTCGGTTTTTCTTTCTTTCTTTTATTTTTTTTTTCCTTTTGGCAGTACTGCAAAGGATTTTGTTTTATCAAATGCAATGGTGCTTTTCTTTTCACATTCTCTTTTTTTCAAGCAACATTTTTATTGGTAATTATTATTTACACAAAAAAAAAAGGAAACTATCAGCTGGAATTTTTGAACCAAGGATCCATGATCCATTCTTCATACCTGTCCATGCCGTTTTGTGCCAGTGCTGGATGTGTGGAAATGAAAATGATGTTACCCCTCAGGCAATATTACCCAACCTGAATCAAAAGAGATTTCTTTGATTTTTGCTGTGTCTGACTTGTGAACAGCAGCCAAATAAACTGCTTCAGGTTGAAATTGGGAATCTATCTAATATTTACCCAAGAGTCAGGAAACTAAATATTCATTGGGTTCAAAATTAATGATTTTGCTCTGTTTGGAGTCTTGTGGGGTTATTTTTTGATGAGGGCTATTAGAGGATTTTAGCTTGTTTTTATAGAGAGAAGACATGGTCAGCTCAGCCAAAACTCAGAACCAGCACTGGTCCAAAAATCCCTACCAGGATCAGATTTCCTAGGAGCTCCCATGCTGTTTCAGAGGCTTGGACATTTGAGATGCTTCTCACTCAACTGACCTCTTAAGTTCCTCATCCAAAACCTGTTGAGGGGGGGTGGAAAGAGGAGGATTTAAAGGATGTTGGACATTTAGGAAAATACTGGCTACTGAGGTAAACTGCACTCATTAATGTCATGCTCTGGTGGAGCACTTGGTGTCACAGGTTTGGAAGGACTCCTCTTCCCAGATCCTCATTCCCAGTTACCATTGGGAAAGCTGAGACTGAGAAGTGCCTTTGACCAGGCATCCCACAGGGCCAAGGTTAGAGAACCAAGATCTCCAGCATCCACAAGTGGTGTTTTACCCACTGGTAGGTTTTAAATATAGAATCAGCAAGGGGCAGAATTAATACATTTTGAAAGGGGCAGTGAACCCTGAGGCTTCAAAGAAAAGGAGATTCCCAAGCACTGGGGCCTGAAGGAGAGGCTTCCCAAGGACAGGCTATGCTGGATCAGCCCAGTTTGGTCTTCCACATTTCCCTAGGGATCCAGTGCTGTGCTATGGACTTGGATTCTGTCACAAAATTCCCTCCTTGCTCAGTGGTTCACTCTTGGTTACCAGTGAGATTGCAAAAATGCACAAGAAACGTTCCTTTATATCTTAGTGTAAACAGGACAAAATTTCCTCCTAGTGGCAAAAGTAAACATTCCCTGTAATGAAGTCTCCAGCAAGAATCCTTCTTCAGCAGTTATTGAAGAAAAAAACCTCACTGAACCCTGAAGTGCAGCAGGAGATCAACAGATGCATCACCCAATCCATTCCTTTGCTATGGAGTCAGGACCCAGAGCTGGGATGCTCCAAAAAGATTTGGCTGGGCTTGTTCGTCCCACCTTTCACCAAATGCAAGGAGAACTTAAATCATCTAAGCTCAGAGAAGGGACAGGGGGTATCTCAAAGTGTTCTGTAACCAGTGGGTACCACTGGCCTGTTCAGCTCCAGCAATTCAGTGCTATACGTCCATCAAAATTTTTGAGAGAGAAAGGGGAAGTTTTCACTGTGAACACAGGCTCCTGCTCAGTTTCCAACAACATGGTCAGTCACCCAGGTCTCACATGGGGCTCTGGGTCCCAGGGGAACATTTCTGTGACATTTCTAAGCCACATGTCAGAGCTTAGGCACAACCTTGAGGAGAGGAACACATGAGTTCCTACCAGAAAAGCTACAGCTTAACCACAAATACCTTTTGGAGACCTGTGTGACCTGCTCTTTGATGGCTTTTGCGGCTGCTGGCCCCTGCTAAACACAGATACCCCAGTTACCTCCATGTTACCTGTGAGCATAAATCAGTTTGTCATCCACCAGTGCTGGTTTTGTGTCTTGGTACCCCACTGCTGACTGAAGTCCCCATGCTCTCATCTCTAATACCCAGTTAATTAACTAAAAAGCAGAAACATCAGGGTATCACAATGCCATGAACAGCTGCCCAGCAGCCCACAGGAGGGCAGGGCTTTTGGGGCAAAATCCACGTGCAAGCCTCAACTCCATGTTGCTCCAGCTTCATTACAAAGATGACACCCTTCCCACCTTCCTTCTTGCGCAGAGCTGCTCTGTTCTTTTCCAGATACTTGGTCCTGATGGTTTGAGTGTACAAAATCGATGAGTTTAGCATGCAAGAACCCAGAGCAGATTCTCATATGAGCAGAGGAGTAGCTTGAGACTGATCACTCCATCAAAATCCTGACTATTTCCACCCTGGGATTCTACACTCAGCATCACTTTCTATTTCCCTTCTGTCCATCCCCATCTCTCCTCCATCTGGACATCAATATTACCCTCAGCACTGCCAGTTTCTCCTCTCCAGGACCTGGAATGGGCTCTGGGTTTGTACATGGTATTCTCTTAGAAGCAGAGAACTCTCCATTACCATATAGCTTTAGAAAGCAAATTAACTTTGGGCTGGGGCCGAGGTGTGAATCCAGCTCCACCCTGGGCAGAAGTGATCCCATAACCTCTCACATTGTCCTTGAGTAGCAAGGAGCCCTTCTGAAATGGGCTTTTCTGTGGAGCCACAACCCTGCAAAATGCTGGGTTACCTGGCTGTTCCCAGAGCACTTGGACTAATCTCCCTTTTTCTGGTGTGCACTTATCCCAGGGAGGTATTTCTGGCTGCCAGGAGAAAGCCAGGCTTGGGGATGGAGAGGGGCAGAGTGCTGGGAATCACCTCCAGGGAGTGAACTCACCTGCTGAACCTGTGCAAAGGGAGAGCTGTCTCTAGAGCAGTGAATCTCAACCCTCAGCCCCAGAAGGGTAATCACACCCCTTTCTCATGCACTAGCATGCATACACAGATATTGAGATGCCTTTCATAGCCCAAATTAGCTGTCAAGGTACCTTCCTATTCCTAAGGATCAACGGGGTATAAAGTAACAGCCACAAAGTGTGTTCATTACTCTGCAGGGCTGGTTTAACATGCTCTCTGGATCCCTTCAGCAGTAATTCCTTCCCTGTTTGAGCTGGCATCAAAATTAATGGCATGTCGTGTTCTATAAGTCCTGACTTTTCAGATGAAAGGTACATGGTGTTGTTCGCATCAGTGTTACAGTGTAATAAATCAATGCTTTCCCATTGGAAGGATTTCAGACCATTTCACAGCTTGCTCTCAGAAGCTCAAAAGACAACCTGTCTGCCAGGCCATTGGCCCATTAAAGAAAAGTTTACATAAAAACAGGAAAAAGAGGGGAAACCCCAACATTTCATTGCAGTGCTGTTGCCTGCTTCATGTAGGACATTGGGGCCAGGGCAGCAATGCCAAGGTTTCCTCAGGCCCCATCCCAAGAGGTGGGGCACAGCTAAAGGGAGCTCATTCCCTGTGCCAAGGCCAGCATGGACAAGGCCAGCTGAGGCTGGGAGGGTCTCACTGGATCAAACAGGAGCAGAGACAAAAGCAGAGTTTACCTTCTCACTGTCAGAGCCTAAAACAAACAGCTCCCAATTTCCAGAAAAGCAGCAGGAAAAGGGAAGAGGAGCGAGGCCAGGACAGAGCAGCCAGCAAGCCCCCAACAGGTGCCCACACAGTTGCTGTCCCAGCTTCTCTGAAAGCTGCTGCCCACAGAGCAGTTCACTTACTTACTGACATCTTTACCAAGTAAAACTTAAATTCTCTGCTCCCAGGAGCACACGTGAGAGACGGGAAGAGGCTGAACTTGAAAGGGGATGTGTTTTATTGCCTCAGATTAGCTCAAACTGCATGACGAGCTTTCCTCACTTCAAAACCAATGTTGTTAACCTTGAAATCTGCATTATTAATATTTCAACATGAGTCCCATCAGGAGCTGCTGCAAGAGCTCTCCTGGACTCGTGACAGCTCGTCCTGTTTGATTCTAATCATATATGAATGCATGAGTTAAGAAGACATCATTAAAAGTACATTAAGTTTAATTATGCTAGCAGCCACAGACAGTGGGAGCATCAGCTTAATGCAGAATGCATAATTAGATCAGACCTAATCCATTAGATCCATATTTGTTGAAGAAAATGCTCCTCGTCTATAAATGTCACTGCAAAGTGATCCATAGGGTTTGGAGGAACAGCACCATTTTCTGGGGGCTATTCCCTCCCACCCCTCTACCTTCCTCCCTGTCCATCATCCCTGTGCACTCAGCTGAGCCCTCACTCAGCTCCTTGCACATTCAGTTTAACAAACACACACACAAAAAAAAGAAGATCTCCAGTCCTGGCAGCCAAGCCCTGGAGAGGTGCTGCAGGGGTTTAAGGTATTGTGGAGCAGATCTTTGCAAGGACCTGGCCCCATCAGGGAATCTGTAGATGCAGGAATGCACCCAGTCCCAGGTGAGTGTGGGGCCTCACAGCCCAGTTGGACCAGTGCAGCCATGCCCAGGGATGTGAAAGGATGATGCCTTTACACAAACTCCAGGAGTATTGGCTACACAGTGGCTTGGACAAACGTCCAAAGAGAACAAAAAAAGACAAAAATAAACCAAAATATGAACACAGAAGTTTTTCAGCTCCTTTTAGGGTTGATCAAGCTCTTTCCACCATCACCAGGAGCGTGCTGGCATGGGCCTGCAGCTGTGGCAGCAGAGAAGGTGACACATCCCTTTTCCCAGCAGCACAGTGCTAGACAGCACTCACAGCATTGCTCTGCAAAGCCACAGTATTCACAGGAAACCATCATCACCAGTGAGAGCCATGGGTTGTCACCCCCATCTTTTACCTCATAGCAGGGATAACTGGTACCAGCAACCCCACACACCCCCAAGCAGCCTCAGCATGGTAGGGACATCAAATCTGCCAATGCCTGAGCCCACAGGTGATCAGGCTGCTCTGGTTTGGTGATTCTCAGCTGGAGTGTGGTGGATCCTGCAGCTAAGTGCTTGTCCCATGGAGTGATTTCAGCAGCACCTCCAGCCCAGACCCCATGGCAGTGGTCACAACCTGGGCAGGGCATTTCCTAGCTCCTTGGGGCAGCCCCAGAGGAGATGCACCTCACCAGTAGACCTTGCTGCCATGCTCACTGCCACCCGGCTCTCTGCAGAATGGTGAATTTACCATGAGCCTTCACCTGCTGCAGGCTGTTCACACTCATTGTCCAGAGCGACTCAGCTCAGCTCTGGATAGGGAAAAGTTCTGTGACAGCTGAGGTTCCAGTCTCACTGAGTGGGGGCTTTCAGCTCATGTCCCCTCCAGGCTGGAGACTGGAAAAGGGGAAGAGGTCATGGCCACCGTGTGACATGGGAGTGAGTGCAGGAGCAGTTGTGCTTCAGGAGGGAACACCAGAGCCCTGTGCATGCTGGCACTCATCACAGGCAGAGGACACTTAACAGCTCAAGCAAGCCCTCTAACACCTGCCTAAGTGCTGAATATTATTGCTATTAAAATATAATGGCCTCTCACTGCCTCTCCTCTGTGGAGCTGGATAGGGGCTGTGATTGGGAAGCCACAGCACGGAGCTCAACCCCACAAGCAGGGCAGAGGGATGGGATTAAAAGCTTCTGAAGGCACCATTCACAGCCAAGAGCTGGCTCCAAACAGACCACCATTATTGGCTGGACAACAACTGAGATTTCCATGAAGAGTTCTGATTTTATTTGTCCTTCCAGCCCACTTTATCCAGATTTCATCTTCATCCTTGCCACCTCCATCCCATCCCCAGGCTGCTCATGCAGACAGGGGTGACACAGGGAGTTTGGTTTATGCCATGGGGTCCAGGAGGAGATGGAGAAGGGTCAGCAGTTCAGGGTCCCCTTTTTGCCCACATTTTGCAATGCTGTGGGTCACCACTGCCGTCCTGCCAACAGGGTCTCTCTCTCTCAAAGTGGGTTTGAGGAACCCCTTGGCTTTCTCCTTGCCACAGAGGTGGGTTCCATGTTCTCTGTTTTTTAGGGCTTTTAACTGACAGTGCTCATCAGCATCTCTAATGCCAACCTAATAAACATGGGGAAGACGGGCTAAAGGCTGCTGTGATTTTCTCTCCCATTTGTGGGCAGAAGTCCTGGCTCAGTTGAACAGGAAGATACAAGGTGAAGACTTGGGAAAACTTTCTTCCTCTAAGGAAGCAGTTGGATTATAGCAAGTTGTGTATACTCCTAGCTCCTGATGGACCTTTTTGAATGGGGGATATTTGGGGAAATACTGGAAGCAATCTAATCTCACAAGGTCTTTTAGAAAAAGCATTGATTTCCCCAGATGGAGAGCAATTGATATGTTCAAAGTGAGCATTGTGTGCATCCCTGTTTGCACTGTGTGAATCTACGTGCCATTTAAAAGTACAGAAGAAACCCCTCAAAAATATCAAATATGAGCACAAAGATCAGCTCTTTGCAGAAAGAAATCCGAGGACCTTTATGTCCCCATCAATGCCCTTTGGTGTGATAATCCATATGGCAAGATGAAAGGATAACCCCTGGTGCTGTTAATTGTCCTTTCCAAAGGAAAGCAATTAAACTACTGCATTCACTGAGCAATCAAAGGGAAACTGAAGTTAACCCCTCTGGGGCCAGTTTGCCCCAGCCAGTTCTGGAATTCCTGATGGGAGATGGGTTATAGCTGCAACCATGGCAGTCACAAGCCACGCTTTCAGAGACTTGTAAGCAAATTTTAGGTTCTCACAACCCCCTCTGAGATCCCACCAGACATCTGGCAGAATTCAGCAAGATGTCACATATCTCCATCTCTGCTGCAATATATTTTGACAGGATCCTGACACAGCCACATGACCACAGTGTGATCAGCTTTTAGGTTTCATATGAAGAAGTGTTTTCACTCTGGTGTAAGAGAAACCTCCCCACCCCTCACAGACCATATGCCACATATTTAGTACATTTGCTGATTAACCAGAAGGCGGGAAGAGAGCTTGAACACTGCTCCAGTGATTTCCAGATCCTCTTTTGGAACAATTGGCACAGAAAGTGTTGCATCTCCTGTTCCTTTATAAAAAACTGCAAACAGAAAGAGTCTCATGGGGTCAGTGGTGCTCCATGAGAAGCCCAGGTGGAAGGACAGGTGACGTCCCAGTGTCCTAGTTCCCAGAGCTCCTCTCTTCTACAGTCAGCAGGTCACCCCACACCCTTCTGTGTTTCTTGAAGGGGCTAAAAAGATATTTCAGGAAGACATTTTCAAACTTAGGAAATGCAAAGCCCAGATGTATGGTTTTGCAGCAAATGCTCTGAGTCCAGCCTGCTAGGTCCTGTAATTAACTAGGATTCAGGACAGCAGCACTGCCTCCCTCCACAGGTCACAGGGATGACAGGGCCCTCAGCTCTGTTGTTCCCAGAGTTGCCTGATGCTATACACAGGACCACACGTGGGCACAGTGAGGTGTAAGGTCTATGTCTAGAGCTTGGTGGAGAGAGGATTAACACCCCAACCATGAGCTGCAAAGCTGGGCTGGACTGGGAGGAACTGAGATTGCCAGGAGCAAACAAAAATGTGCTGGGAGAGTTAGGGAGGGTTTTGCTGGGAGAGCTGGGGCAGGAGGCATGGCTGGGATTTCAGGATCTGTCACTGCCTGCGTCCTATCACTGCTGCATCCTGTCCTGCAGCTATGGGGAAGACAGGAAAAAAGACACTCGCTTGCTTTTAATACCACGGGTAGGAGGGGAAACTCTCAGTGCCTTCCTCCTTCTGGCTCCTGAGCTGTTCTCCAAGCAGGCGTGTAGGAAGGAAAGCTTCCTTATCGCAGCCTGTGGGACTGCTGCTTAATCCCTGCAACAGCACGGAGTTCTTCAGCTGCTGACAGAGACAGGAGGTTGCTGTGCAGGAATAACGGGTGAGAGATTAAAAGGGGTCAAAAGAGAGCCTGGAAACTGCTGAATTATGTGTCTGGGGCTTCATAAGAGACTGGTGAAAAGAGGAGGGGTATGACATTAACAGGAATTAGGACGCTGCAAAGGGAGACTTTCTATCACTGAGCAGAGGCAAAACTCCAAAATGCATGCCCTGATATGAGCAAAACCAATTACTTTGAAGGCTAGGAAATACTTTTTGGTAACTGAAGTGCATCAGGTAGTGTGTGCCAGGAAGAAAAGATTCAGCCTAACTCCAGGCTGAAGAAACAACCAAACTCATGCAAGCAGCCTGCAAACCAGAGAAAAAAACACTGTGTGCTTCCCAAAGATAGATCCTGACAGACTGCTGTGATTTGTTTTGTTGGTCTGTTTTTCTTCTGAAGCTGTTTGTGTTTCTAAGGGAGGGAGGTGTGGTAGGTTTAATGTAAATGAGCTTCACAAAAACATTTGATTTTGTGGGGGAGCTCATTAGCTAAAATGAAGACTATGAAAGAAAAGTTGTCAAAGTGAGACATCTAAAGAGAAGATAATGAGTTGTACTGCAAAGCATAACTGAGTGGAAGGAACGTACATATAGAGCTGCTATGAAAGATTTATCTTGCAACCACTGTTAAATCACACGAAGAATTGAAAGACTTTAAATTTGGGGAATAGACAGGATGAAAGGCTGTGGTTTGACATCATGATTGAGGGACTGGCTGCAAGACTCCCTACTGCTGGAAAGAGAAGATTAAGATCTGGGTACGCTTGCTGATCACAATGAGGATATTTGCCCCTAATGGGACAATACGCTGTGCAGTCATTAAAAAAGGAAAGTTAAAAAAAACCCAAGCATATTCAAGGGTCACAGCAAGAATTCCAAGTAGGAAAAACCTCTGGTGATGCCAAAAATATTATGCACAATCCTGGCCAGCCATCATGGGGAAAGCTGACCTGAAACTGGAATAACTGTGAACGCAATATTGCAGAAAATACTTTCCAGCCTCACTTATGTTCGTGCTCTCACCTAAACAGCCTCTATCTATGAAATGCCTTCTCTGAGCCATCCCAGGAGTTCATAATCTTATTTAGAAAGTTACTGAACCAAGGGCAAGAGCGTTTTCCCCTCCCTGGAAAAGCTGGGCCAAAGTTGCGTCTCCAAGAAGTTTTTCAACCGCCTGGGAAATCTGCTCTGAAATTGAGACGAGGAGGGAAACAAGACAGAGAAGGGGCCAAGGACACTTTGAGCTGGTAGACAGGAGAAAGTAAGAGAGGGGAGGATGATGAAACAGATGCTGGTGCATAGCGAGTAGCTCCAAGGAGCCGTGCTGGAGCCTGTCCCCGCACAGCCGGAGCACGAGGCGCCGGGAGCAGCGCGAAGCGCCGGGGCGCTCCGGAGGTGTCACTTTTGGATTTAATGAGCTTCAGCTGCTCCCTGCAAACGTGCCTGGCTCCCTCCAGAGCTGACAGCTACGGATCTGGGACATCGCTCTGGCCCCCGTTGTCAGCAGCTCCCGAAGGTGAGAGAAAATTCATACGAGCACCAGGTTTGCTGGCTCCGAGAGGCGCTGGGATGAGAACAGAAATCCTCGGAAATCCTGTCAGGCTGACACGTGGGGCTCCTCCCACGCTTGGCAGGGAGGGAAAGCTTAAAAGCATAATTTGTCCAGGAATAAGAAAGCAGCATCCTTGTGCCAATTGGCTTGGAGGTAGCGAGGTGCAGCAAGGAAAACATGGTATGGGTTTGTTAGCTCTCCAGTAGAGACTGGCTTGTAATTACTGCTTTTGACCACTTCTGGATGGATTGTGTGCTGGAATGGGTTGTTTTCTACAGTGCCCTGGTATGTAAATCATGGAGCAGTAGGTTTTTAGTGAGGTGTTTCTGAAGAGCTGTGGGATGTGGCAGGGAGGCCAGGGATGGCCCCATGGGGAAAGGAGGTGTCTCCTTGCTGCTCAGATCCAGGGCCCAGGTGCTGCACATTCCCAGTACACCCCTCAGGACAGTCATGAAACTCTGAGCAGTCCTTTGAAGGAGAGGAGATGTCCACATGCAAGTTACCCTGGAAGTATTTGGAGACCATGGCTTAAATCAGTGCTTGGTCAATTTGTGAGCTTTTTTCATTTTCACCCATTTTAAGAGAGAAAGCATTCCCAGGTTTTTCCCTGTACTCTAGTCCCTAGGCAATCTAAGATGGTGAGAGGGGTCCCCTCAGGTGATGTAAGGGAGCAAGCCCAGCTCCTGAGGGACCTCGTGGTACAGAAGCTGCAATGGCTCCCTCAGCAGGACCAAAAGCATTTGGACATTAAAAGTCACGGAAGATCTTTCTTATGATGGAATATTTCTTTCACTGGCTGATTGCTTTGCCCTCCTTCCCTCTGCTGTTTGTCATGTGTAAACACAGTTTAAGGAACAATGAACTCCCAAGGTCTGAGCTCCCATCATGTGTCTTTAACTGATCATCCTGGTAAATGCTGCAAAGGGTAGGGAATCCATTCAGCTGGTGGATATTGCACAGATTCCATTTCCACACGAAGCACAAGCCCTCCCTGAGGAGGAGAGGAGTGAGGAGGAAGATCTCATCATGTCTGACTGATGTTTAGAAAACAAATTTGTGTCCTGCCAGCGCCAAAGTCCCAGGACACATCCTCTTGCTCTAATTTACAGTTACAGCCATAGAGAACTTTCTCTTGCAAGATGAAAGTGGGCTAAAAGCAGCTGAGGGAGGAACTTCAGGGGATACGAGGGCAACGTGAGCTCCTCCTGCTCGCACAGCTCAGCCCAGCCCAGCCCCACTGGCTGCGTGGCAGGGGCCAAACGAGGGCATAATTTCTCTCCCTGCAATACACTGCCTATGTACATTTAGATTTCAATTAATTTGCTGGCTCTAAACGAGCTGCCTCCTATTGCTTTCAGCAATCAAGTCTTGTTAATTGAAAATAGCGTTTATCTTATCTCTAGGAGAAGGGCTGGACAAAAGTAGGGCAGCAGAATCCCGTGTGAAGGTAGCAGAAAGTGAAAGGAGGAGGGGGGAAATGAAATGAGGGAGGAGAGCAGCTAGGGTGGCCAAGGCAAAAAGTTCAACTTTTCAGCTTTTTTTTTTTTTCCTCTTTTTTTTCCCCTCAAAAGCTTCAATGTTTTTAGAGTGTCCCAGTTTGGAAGAGGTTTTCTTTTTACCTAGATCCGTGTGGTCCCCTTCCAGCAGGCTGTGGCTGTCAGCGGGGTTATGTGTGCTCCTGGGCCACATGCATCCTGGTTCATGCTGCAAGGGCTTGTGAACACGGGGTCTGGGCTCGTGAATAGAGAGTCTGGGCTTGTGAACACAGAGTTTGGGCTCCCTGCTGCATCTGACACCTCGGTGCTGCCCGGGGCTGCTGGAGCACAGGATAAGGCTCTCACACCTCGGTAACGCGGAGCACAAGGAATTGTATTTAAAGCATTTCCTCGGGTGCTGGCTGAACGCCAATAGTTGATCACCCCGTCTTTGTTTCCACAAGGACAGCCACAAAAGAAGCGATGGCTGAAATGCCAAAAATGTCTCAAAAATCAAACAATATCCAAAACCCACCTCCTGCTCCCTTTCCCAAGGAAAGCCCTTGCAGAAGAAGACTGCCAGCCTTGCTGTACTGTTTGAAGAATGATCCCAGTTTCTTACCTTTAAATTAAGTTGCAAAGTAAGTCCTTAAGACATGAGATCTAGCACAAGTTTGGGTTTTATTTTTCCTGGTCTGATTACTAAAACCCTCTCTGATTTTCCCACCATTTGAACCTAACGTTATCTCATACGCACAGTCGTCATCTCATTAAAGGGAAATCAGAGGAACTGACTTTAATAAATTTTAACACCCTGTGTGAAAAATCTGGCAATTAAAGCTTCCTGCCCCTGGACCTTTGAAAGTGACATGTGGCAAATCCCCTTCAGTCTTTAATAAGAGCGGCTCATCAAAGGAGGTGGCACGTGGGGGTAGGAGAGGAGGCAGGGGAAGGGAAAAAACAGGAGCCTCAGAACTGAAAGGGACTGCGAGACAAAAGCTGATCCTCCTGCCGGAAACTGAGGAGAGAAAAAGCATCATTAGAGGAGCCTGACAAGCCCAGCTCGTTCTGGAGCAAGGAAGGCAGGATGGAGGTGGGTCCAGCCAGGCAGCACCAGGAAGGCATCATTTCACAGAGACCCCCCCAAGTACGGTTCTAACAGGATTTTTGTGCTTGATGCTTGTCTCACAAGGCAAAATGTTCTGGAGAGCAGCAAGCTGGGCCATGGACCAGGTTGGCAGCTCCTCTGCAGACCTTGTGGGAAAACATCCTTGAGATAAATAAATCATCAGGGTAAATTCTTGCTCCCCTTTGATAACAACCTGTCCAGGGATAATCACTTCTAATACTGTTTTTCTGGAGAAAGGGTTTGGGGGTTTTATTTATGGATGGGGAGAAACTGGTGGATTTTATCACTATTGAAACTTTACAAGTGAGAAGGAGATGTACTAACCAAGTGCTCAAGTTCCCTGTAATCAGATGAAACCTCTCAAGATTTCTTGGTCTTTCTAACTCCTTCTGAAACCTTGAACATGTTTTCTGAACTATCACCTGATATTTGTACAAATGGAAATTATGATCTTCATTCTCATTCCCTTATGACTCATCTTGAAAGCATATAAAATAGCAGAAGTGTCTTGGGAAAAAGGTACAAAGTGTATATTGCAGGGGTTTTTATGACCTAGACTCAGACATCTCTTAATCTGGGGCTAAAAGCTTTCTTTTTGCTTTTTTCTCCTCTTCTTTATTATCTAATTCCTCCAGGATGGCAAGAGATGAAAGAGATCTTACGATAGAAATCACTGATTTTGTGCACAGGCAGGTGAAACTCCAGCAGTGAGGAACTGGTGATGGACTGGAACTCATTAGCATGAAAATCCTCAGGTGCCTTATAAAGCTTTTCCTCTGAGCCTGCTGAAGTGATAACTTCACTGGAAGAGATTTTTCTGGATAGGAATGGCCAACCAGGGACTCTTGGTTTGATTGGATTGCAGTGAAGCTTCACATCACACCTGAAACCCAATCTGTGGAGCCAAAAAACTTTGTTAAGAGACCAAGACAGGAGATTGTGATGCCCAGCCTGAGAGGCAGGTGAAGGCAGGCATTTGCCCAGCCTGAGAGGCAGGTGAAGGTGAGCCACAAGCTGAACATGAACAGTGCAGCAGCTAGAAGGAAGTAAGGGACTTGCTCTGGGCAGGCTGGAGAATGCAAAATGATGCAGAGCAACTGAAAATAGGAAAGCTTAAGGTTGGTCTTGGGTAGGTGAGACAGCATTGCCTCTTCCCCTCCAGCAGGAAGGAAAGCTGGTAGGTCTCCATGCACAAAGCTTGGTAGCCTTGTGAAGAGACGTTGCTGCCTCTGTACAGAAATGCTACAGGAAGGCTTTTATATTGAGGGCTGTTTACCCATTCTTGGAGTACCCAGACTTCACCTCCTCCGGTCATTATTTTGTTCCTGTAACCATTTCTTCCTTCCCTGTCTCTCCTGTTACATTTTTCTGTCTGGAGACCTGGTTTCACTGGGATAGATGTCCTTTTTGACAAAGGGAGGTGTCTCCTGGCCAGTTCCTGGTGCAATGGGCACACAGCCAGCTGGCAGCTCCTCCCATCTCCCTGTGGTGTTTCCTTCCAGACCTCTAGTTCTCTCCTTGACATCTAATATCCACTCAGGTTCAGGATTCTGAAGAATCAAGCACTATTGTGCTTCTTGCTCTTTAGGAAAGATATATCTCTTTTATTCAGTTGGCTGACACTGAGGTCAGAGCACAGACTGGTTTTGGTGACACTGACCCTGCTCCACATGCTTGCAGAAGCAAAGTGCTGTGATGTGTGTGTGTGTGAAGGAGGTGAGAGGCCAAATTTCTTTAGTAGGATCTTTGAGACCTTGTAAAAGTAGAGGAGAACATGTCTGCCCCACACCCAGATTCACCCAAAACTTGCACAAACACCAGCTCTGCACTGGGGACAAAGCCCAGGGGAGGAGCCCAGGCAGGGCAGCACAGTGCCCTCTCCCCTCTCATCTAATCCCAGCTCCAAGTGCCCCACTTGTAACCCTCGTTCCCAACTCTCCCTAAAAAATGCTGCTCTGCAACAGCTGCTCGCACAAGGAGGGCTAAGCCAGGAGGGTCCCTGCCTGCTGGGTGGCCCACACCCCTGCTATGCCATTTTACAGAAGGCTTTTGTTCTGGCTCTGCTCTTGCAGAAATTGTCAGTGCACATTAGCAGGAGCGAGGGGACGCTCAGCGTTGGTCATACCACAGCCTGCACCTTTGTCTTCAGACCCAGATGAGCACCCCAAGTTTCCTGTCCTCCAGATTTTTCTTGTTAAAAGCCTTTCCTTTTCAGGGAAAAGAAGTCCATGGGCTTTTTATCACACCGACAGGCCTTGCTCCAGCCCCCATGACTCTGGTTCTTCTGTGACTACAGCAGTGTTTAATTTCCAAGGCAATTTAGTTTTCAGCAAAAAGCAATCTCAGCACCCCTGCCTGCTACCACTCTCCTGCAGCATCCTGCATCAGCTGCTGGAGGGAGAACACAGCTGGGACCCCTGGGGAAGGCACACGGGCCAGGAACTGCAGGAAGTCGAGGTGTTTGATGTTTGCTTTATTTATTTATGCAGCAGCCACCGTCTCCTCGAGCATCCCTTTCTGCCGAGGAGTGATAAGCTGCTCCCGGCTGCTGCTTGCCCACCTCTGTTGGCTCCATTTTCTGCCAGGCTCCATCTTGTTAGCATGCACCAAAAAGCCCCCACTCACATCCCTGCCGGGCTGCCCTCCCTGCCCTGCTGGCATGCCATGGAAATGGCCGGGCTCGGCAGAGTGTGCAAGGGAGAGGGACGAGGGATGGCCCCAGAGATGCCCTGGGCAGCCACAAGACAGAGATGCAGCTTCAGAATTAAATTCCCCACTGCCCTTCTCACAGCTGAGCTGAATATGGCGTGGTGTGCAAAGCAATTTAAATATGTTTAATTAAATCAATTTGCTTGCATGGTGCTGGTTTGCAGCTGAAGGTCAGTGATTCACACATCTGAAGCTGCACCAGGGTGACTGAGGACTGAGTCCAACAGACCCCATCCCTGGACCTCCTTCTTCTGCATCGTGGGTGAGAGCAAACCTGTGACATGGGCTCTGCAGTGGAGTTGTGGGTGCAGCTCATCCCCAGGTGTGCCCACCTCCTGCCCTGCCACACTCTCCTGTCCATGCAGCTCACAGCATCCTTGGTTCCCCCATGGCTTCATCCACACTAAAGCCTCATCGCTCTGCCAGGGTCTGGTGTCTCCAGTGATGTGCAGTGTCCAGGCAGAGCTCTGCCAGGTGCTGCTGCTGCATCCCACATCTCCTTTTGCTCCATGCTGCTGTGTGCCCATCCAGGCAGAGCTCTGCCAGGTGCTGCTCCTGCATCCCACATCTGCAGTCACTGCACACTGTGATGCCCTTGCTGTTCCTCTCCTTTTCCCAGCACACTGCAGCTGAGCTGCCAGGGGGGAGGCGCACTGCTGGGGAGGATAATTTCTAGAAGGGGTTTGGTAGAGCTTCCCATCACAGCAGCAGGCTCAGTGTGCCGTGAGCTGAAGAGCAGGGAAAGCAGTTTATCCAGCGGTACCTAGCAGGGAGGAGGAGGCATCACCCAGGCAACAGCTTTGTTTGCCTCCAAATACCAACCAGGCAAGTTATGGCAGAGCCTTTCCCATGGGCCAGGCCCACACTGAGGGGACTTAAGTTATCATTCATGGGCTGGTGTCTTGTGGGGATGCTGGATCTCCAGAAACACCTCTCTGGTCACTGAATCAACATCAGCCCTCTTGTGTAACCAGGAGCTGTGGCTGCAGACACAAGCCCTGCACTGGCAGCAGCTGGGCTTCCACCTCAGCTTGGCCACCCAGCTGCTGCTCAACCCTGGGCAAGCAGCCCCACTTTGATAGTGCCTGGGAGCAGTGTTGGACAGGGCTGAAGAGGGCACAGCTCCTCCACAGGGAGATATAATTAGTACCTGGAAGCTGCCAGCTGCTCTGGCAATCCCAAGCTATCCACGTTGTGCCTGTGCCATTCACATCCCTCCTGCTTTGTCAAGCATATTTATTATTATCTTTATTAATTACATACTGCAGTGCACTTAAAATAAGGAGGAGGGGGAAGGAATGGCCAGTACTTTCCCACCATGGAAAAGCAAAATGCTACATTTTGTACTTGTTGAAAGTAAAAAATCTTTCATTTCATGGAGTGTGAGATGCATTACTAATTGCACAATTATTTTGTTCTGTGGCACTCGCAAAACAGAACTTGGAGTGCTTTCAGCAAATTCTGGTGTTGAGGAAATAATGACTTGGGTTTTTTAAAAAGTACTAAATTACATGCTCTTCCTTTATGACAGTTATTTCTTGGGTTTCTAGGATATTTCTGCCCTAATCCTTCTAAAGTTGTAAAAAGCAAATCTTTGCTGCATTAGCAATGTGCCAGTCAGCGTGGATGCTGAGGAAAGGAAGGGACTGAGCAGGGACTGCTCCCTGCCCACCTCCCACCACCCCAGGCAGCAGCTGAGCCCCTCTCTGACAGGGGTCAGGCTGCAGGGGTCACTTGCTTCCCCCTGAAGGATGGTCCCATGAAGGCTGGATGACACCTTACATGCAAAATTCATCCTGTGCCCTACAGAGGTGCCAACAAAAATCAGGAATGCAAACAGCTGGAGCAGCTCCTGCTCCCGGAGGGCAGAGGGGGGTGATGCAGCTGCTCCAGCTGTCCAGTACAAAGCTTGAGCAATGGAACAGAGAAGGACACTGTGTGCTTGCACGCAGTGAGAGGGACAGGGGTGGAGCTGGAATAGGGCAGATGAGTTCCTTTCACAAGGTGTGCACCGACTGCAACGTTCAAATGCTCCCAGGGAGGTGGATTGTGCAGATCTTTAAATTTAGATGCCCTAAAAGTTCTCCTGAGGTGAGAGGTGTGTTAGCCCCACGTCTGCAGTGCTCAGCTGCAGTGTGTCCTCCCTTCCATGGCTGCTCTGTGTGAGCCCAGCCTGCAT
Organism: Phainopepla nitens; assembly: GCA_013400175.1. Taxonomy (NCBI): domain Eukaryota; kingdom Metazoa; phylum Chordata; class Aves; order Passeriformes; family Bombycillidae; genus Phainopepla; species Phainopepla nitens. The sequence goes on along the minus strand of VXBQ01004623.1, from coordinate 315,857 downwards.
GGTCTCCCACCATATCTTGTCGAGACAAACTCAAGTTAATAAACTGTAAAACTAACGACATTGAAAATAGTTCCATGGACTTCTTTCATCTGTGTGTTACTACCTCACCACTCTCCCACCACACACATAAAAATCCAACTGTTGGCCAGCCTCAGGTCTCTCTCCCAGCTCTGCCCTGGGCTGAGGATGTGCCAGGCAGCACGCAAGAGCAGCACGGATGAGCGAGAGCAATCTCACTCAGCTCAGCAGGTAAGCACAGATGTTTGGAAAATTAACCTCTTCAAGATGAGAAGAAAAATAAGTCTATTTCAGTGAGATTGATCTGCTGGCACCAACAGAGCAATCAGCTGGACTTCTAGGAGAGCAGCAACAAACAGCAAATTAGAAGGTTCCAGCCCGCTGAGAGTTCAGGCAAATTAGAAAGCAGAACGTGCATCTCAGCAGTGGCTGGCTGGGCTAAGCCAACTCCTTGTGGCCCTGCAAGCCAGCCTCTGACTCTGCTGTGGTGGCCAGTGGCCCCGTGCCAAGGTAAGGGAGCCAATGGCGATGTTGCATTCTGTGGGGACATTGCACCACAGCAGCCACCAGGTACCTTCAGGCCAAGCTGCTCCTCCTGCCAGCCAAAACTTTGACTTCCTGTCAATTAGCTGTATTCTTGAGCAATTTCTGCTTCTCTTAGAAGGCTTTGAAATACAACTACCACTGCAAACACCAAAATACCAGCAGCTGGTGTGCAGCAGGAGCACCGAGCAGGCTCTGCAGGGCGCTTTGGCCAGTGGGAGCACCAGCAGTGGGTCACCCTCCTGTCACAGCCTGCTGCCCCTACATCTGGATTTTCCTAAATGTCCCCCAGTTCCACCTAACTGTGCTGTTTCTGAGTCTCTCTCTCCTCCTGACAGCGAGACACTCCTCGCTGGGCAGCTGCAGAGGAGCGAGTTGTGTTCAGAGTCAATCATTCCCGCGGGAGGTCAGCGGGTCAATCGGCTCAAGCTGCCTTCAGAGACTGGGAGGCTCTGATGACAGATGCCTCCACCAAGGCACAATATTTCAGGAACTGTTGTTTAGCTGCACTAAGGAGGATCTGAGCACCCCACAGAAACTCTGGCTTTATCCCTAAATGCTGACCTAACATATACTTTAAATTCCAGTCTCATGGGAATGATGGTGCCGATGTTTTTCCTCCTCCAAACCTGAAATGGCTCCAAATGAGATGGATAATTAAACATCTCTGCTAAAGCCCTGAGAATAAAAATTCCCTGATTATAACAGCACAGAAGCACATCACCAAGGAGTACAGATTGACAGTGAAATTCTGCTCAGGTAAAGGCAATTACAGCTATGGTTTTGTCTTTCTCTGAAGTTACAAAATTTTTAAGAAATGTTTTTCCTTGGTTCTAAGGAGACAAAACTTCACCTGACATTTTTGAGTTCAGTTTAATGAAGTTTGCTTTCATTCCTTCCCCATTCCTGTTGAATAAAGGCAAACACTTTCCATTTTCTTGTGCCACTTCTACCCCAGAAATTATGCTCCTCTTTGGCTGGAATGTCTGGAATGGGTTAAGCTATCCTCAAAAATTACTGCAATGCTGGGTGTGCAAGACAGGTGAAGTGAAGAGTCTGCTAACAGAGTGGAGAAGGGAGAATGCTTTCAAGTGCTTTATAATTGCTAAGATTTTTTTTAATCCTGTTTACATTTAACTTTGCACATTAAGTTCATAACCGTGGTGTGCAACCAGGTGCAGTAGCAATATACAAAATCTTATTAAGAGGAGCAAATGAAGAAGATGGGAGGATCTGGGATGGGAGAGGAGGGGCATTGAGATGGAATTAGCACCTGCTGATTTTCATCCTTTCTAACAATATATTGCTTGTCAAGGAACTTGAAGGGGACCAACTTCTGTCAGTTAAAGATACACTTGAGAGAAATAATTGGAACGGAAAATGCAATGGCTCACAGCAATCTCCAGAATCTCCTGGCTCCTTGGCTTTCCATCCGGTGAGCACTGCCTTGCTGCAGCTTGGCATCATTCAAGGTCCCTCCTGCTGTTCTCCTCCCCTTGTTTTGCTAATTGCAGTAATTTTTTACAAACTTTAAATACAAAAGGGTCTTGAGCAGTTCTAGCTGGCCTGAATTATTGACTCAGCACCTTTTCAGCCCTGCCAGGAATGCTCAAAATAAAATATTTATATTTTAACCAGATTGCTATTAGAATGGAAACAAGGTTAAACTGATTACTGGTCTCCCTTTAGGAAGTCTCTCACACTGGTGCTTCAATACTATCAACCCCTTCATATTACTGGATGCAGAAATGAAATGTAAGTGTCATCATCTTTAAAGAGAGACACAAGTCCTGGACCCAGTGAGAAGTGGTTTGTTAAGATTGCTCAGAAAGAAAAGTAAATGCAAAATCAGAAATTTAGTCTTCATCTTGGAATTACTAAAATTCTTATTGCTGCCAGAGGAATAGAAGGACCTGTACAGAGAAAAACAATGGAGATGTGGGTATACTTGAGGATTTATATTTCTGTGACTTTTCTGTGGTCAATAGGTACCTGCTCCCATGGGCTGGGCTGCATCCTGCACCCTCCCTTGAACAGTGGGTCATGAGAGTCCTCCTTGCATCCCAGCACCTTTGGAAAGGGAGGTAAGGTGCCAAATCAAGGGCTGAACCCACGGCTGAATCTGGGCTAAAATCTGCTGTCAGGCATGCAGTGAAACCCCCAGGCTCAGGCAGCTGGAGGCAGCAGCTGTTGGGCAGATGAGTTTTACTCAGCCAGTTGAAGGATCCCACAGTCCCACTGGTGAGCTCTGCTGAGCATCCCTGCGGCAGCCTGAATGCTTCATCCTGCTCCCAGCAAAACCCTGGAGTCCCTCAGACTGGGAAAAGGCACAGGGAAAAGCAGCTGGACCCCATTCCCCTGCAAACCCACACCTGCAAGCCCAGACCTGAGACAGCCCAGGCTCCCCATGAGCACCAGCAAAATCGAAGTCCAGTTCAGCACAAGCCCAGCAGCCCAGCCAGCCTGAGCCTGCTCAGGAGCAGGATCTTTTCCTTAACATAAGGAAACATCTTCTGCAGGAAACAGGGGAATGAGAGCTTTTCCTGAGATATGTCATCTCTCTCTGCCACCTTTAGCTCAGTGTTAGCATGGAGCTGCCGGGGGTACTCTGACCTTTGTGAGAAATGTTAAAATCGTTGAGGCTTTCATATTGTTTAATATTCCTCATTGATTGGTTTCCATCTCCCTGAAGGCAAGTGGATTTGACTTAGAGCCAGAGCTCAGCAGTACCCAGTGCTGTGGGTGGTATTGAGCTTTCAAGAGAGACAGAAAGCTGACAAAATAAAATGCAGAGAATGACTTTCAAAAATAAGACAAGAAAATTAATCACTTTCAGAGTGGATATCTTTTCTCCTGACCTGGACTAAAATCTCACTACCATTTGCATAAAGCTTTAAGTCCCAGAGACAGTCAAACATTGACAGCTTATTTCAGCTCCAAACCACGGAACCCATTTGTTGCTGTTACAGAAACATTTTGTGGGCCTGGTTTTAATTTTTTTGTGCCAAAAATTGTCTGCATTTGCTGTGCTCACTCCAGGGCAGGCTTGTGGGTGCACCAGCCCTGTGTCCTCACCGATGATCTGGGATGCTGGTGACACAAATCTTCCACCTCACCCCCTCTTGTCAATAGGACTTCCAAGCCCAGCCTCGAGCAGCAGGAGGAGGAAGAGCTGCCTGTTCAGGTGGCACAGGCAGAGCAGCTGCCAGGCAAAAGGCCAGGAGAAACAGGGCACAGAGCTCGGGGTGGGCAGTTTGCACTGGGTGGAGGCCAGTGCGGCCCCACGAGGATTTCCTGCTTCTCCAGACCCAGAGCATCCAACCTCACTAAATCCATCCCTGTGCCAGACAAGCTGAATGAAGCAGACCTGCTGAGTAAGGAAGGGACCCATTGAAAATCCTGTTTAATTGCCTTGAAACTTGTTTTGAGGAGTCATAGGCAGTAATCTTCCTTCTAATAAAACAGCCAAGAATAGCCATGTCTGGGCAGCTCTTGCTACTTGATTAATCTCATCTCAGCTCTGGCTTCTTTCTCCCAAAGCTTCTTCCACAAAGCCCTGACTCGCCTCATTCCACTGAGTCATCCACAGCACAGATCCCTCTGCTCCCAAGCTGTTTCTTCAGGCTCATTATATTTTTAAAGCCTGGTCTGGTTCTCTTCCTCCCTCTGTGTCCAGCCAAGTAAATGCTGCGATCTGCTTTATGAAGCCAGGTTTCACATGGCCTGCCAGGATTCCCAGTAACATCCTCCAACAGGGACTGGTGTTTTGCACTCCCATGCCATGCTGGCCATGCCACAGCTCTTGGCATCAGCAGAGGAGCAGTCAGTGGGAGGAACACAGCACTCCCTTCTGCCCAGTCACGCCCTCCCTGGTCCCAAGCTTTCAGAATCTCTGGCATTTTTAAATGCTCGTTACTCCTCTGTTTGCTTTAAGGGGTTTGTGCTATCTTATATCAGCTTAGATGTAGTCACTGTAATAACAGCAGTAGATAATGAAGAAATAATGAGCATTAAGGACTACCTTCAAATTAATCACAGTTTATTTATCTATTTCTAGGTACAACAGCGCACCTCCGGGCTCTCTTATCTTTTTGGGTGCACCTGGAACTGTGAAAGCTTTAAACTTGCAAATCCAAAGCTTTAACAGGGTAAATAGTATTGCTTCAAACACTCCAG
>VXBQ01004623.1:290711-311107 GCA_013400175.1 Phainopepla nitens | reverse complement strand
AAAAAAGAAGAAAAATCATGTTCTATATTTGGTCTTTGTATTTGTTGGGTATGCAGGAGAGGAAGGTTTGGGGGAGCTTATAGGTTTGTACAGGAGCTGAAAAGCTTCTGCCTGCTTAGCAGCCTTCATTGCACTGTGTGCAGAAAGGAGAGAGCTGCTCCTGTTCCTGCCAGTGTGAGCCCCAGCACTGCCCCTCAGCCCTGCTGAGTGGTTCTGCTGCAGTGTGGGCACTGGGCATGGATGTCCCCCAGTTCCACTCAACGCCTTTAAAAAAGGCCTTTTAAGCATCTCTTTTCCCATCTGAGAACAAAACTTGCCTTCCTCCTACTGCAGTTATTTGTGGGAGCTTTATAAAGTATCCAGGAAGGAGAACCATTTCCCCCCTTCACTCTTGGACAGTTCAAAATTCTAAAAAAAATAGATTTAATCACCTTCCTAGAAAAACAATAGTGATGTCTGAGTTGTAACCCCTCAATCTGAGCTGGGACCCAGGAACCAAGAAGGGGATTTTCACAGCATTTGGGGTATGTCACACCTGACTCCTCAAGAATTAACCTTTGACCAAGATCTTGTACTCCAAGCTTGTAAAAAGAATTTGTGCTACACAGTTCATCTTTTAGCTATTTGCGGCAAATCTGAGCACTGCACATGAGAAAAATAAAAGCCACAGCAGCAATTCACTGAGCCATGAATAAAATTTGATGAGGAGATGCCTCCACTCAGTTCTGACCGCTTTTTCCATTTACACCACACTCCCCAAAGTACCTGGTGGCTGGTCATGAGCAGTGAGTAAATCTGTGCAGAGGACAGAACTCAGGTGAATTTGCATTTAACGTGAGTCAGAAGCCCTAATGTGAGAGGTTAAACCCTCTTTTTTCAATATCTTTTGGAATTCAAGAGCAGGTAAATGTACCAATGTAGTCAGATATATTTCCCATCTTTTTTGGGGGGAAGAAAAGACAAGGCATCCATGTGCAGGCTCAAAAAGCCAGGAGCCAGAGAGAGCTTCCAATCTGGTCATATTTATTGTCTTTCCAGCCTTGACTTCCACAGCACTCCCCAGTTTGAGCTCATTTTTCAGTGTTTGGGGCTGGCTGGCAGGTTTTCAGTTTCCATCAGTGGAGTAAGGAGGATGTTTACCCCCAAGTGCCCAGGAGTGCTCAGAAGAGCCAGAGGAAGCCTGGAGGAGGGAGTGAGACAGCCACGTCTTCGCAGCAGAGACAATGAGGAGGGACAGCTGTGCCACAGTACAGCCCTACCTGCTGCCTTTCAGCAGTCACCCAACCAGGCTGCTTTTTCCCCCTCTCTCCTTTCTCACTATTGAGATTTATGGGCAGGAAGGTGCCCAGCTGTGTCTGAGCACAATAAACCTCCCGTGGCTGCTAAAAACCGAGGAGCTGCTCTCCCTGCTTGTTAACAGTCAGGAAGATGGAAGGAAGTGGGAGGAATCCAGAGGGTGAGGTTTTCTAATGCCTCACTCTTCACTGCTGAACCCAGAGCTATTTATGGTGCAATTATCACCACAGACAGACTCCTTTATCATGCAGCCAATATTCTGGGTAGAAATCCTATTGCAGCCCAGCCACTCCATATACCATCGGGGCTCAGGCAATGGCCAGGTGAAGAGGTTTGCCTGCAGGAAACATATCTGCCAGACATTGCTGGGCCCTGGCATCCCTGCTCACCCTCTATTTATGGCCAGGGAGGAGGCTGTGTCCTCCTGCCCTCCCAGCAGAGCCCAGAGCAGTGGGAGAACAGTGTAGGGTTGTTCTGCACAGCGATGCCAACGGGGCCTTCCCTCGGGAATCTGCTCCTGTTGGAGCATGATGGATGGGTTTTACCAGGAACACAAACAGCAACGAGTCTTCTGGACTGAGCATGGCTCAGGGCAGCAGTGGAGGGAGAAGGATGGCAGGGAAGCAACAGGAAGTGAGTTTTGAATCCTGTGTGGTTTCATAAACGAGTCACAAGGCAGGGAGGGGAGCGAAGCACCTTACACCCTGGCCATGTCTCTGAAGAGCAGTTCCCTGAGTCTCTGTGTGCCCCCACAGCTCTGGGACACCATCCTCACCTCCTGCCTGGCCCCACTGCCTCAGTCAGTGGTGCAGGAATCGTTCCCCAGGAGTCACCTTGGGTGGGCAGCACAGCTCCACCAACCGAAATTTGGATTTTCTTTTTTCTTTTTCCTCTTCCCAGAATTCATTTTACTCTAGAAAGGAAACTGCACCGTTCTCCTTAGTCTGTGCTGGAATCACTCATGAAGTTTGGCTGCACTTTTCCGTGGGGCTAGAGGGTCTTGGAGCAAGCTCCCACTCAGCCTGCTTCTGTGGCTGGTTTGGGACAAGACCAGATAAGATTGAGTCATGGATGAGAGCAGTGAAGCAAGGTTTCCTCTTTAATACCCATCTTGAAAAAGACTGTGGTGTAGATTCTCTGCTGTCTAACAAGGGCTGAGCATCTCCCTGCCCTCCCCATCGGAAGATGCATTTTTTTATCCATTTAATTTCTCATATTCACAGACCTTGCCAGGACCTCGGTATATCTGGAAGGCTCTTGCCCTGTGTCAGACGTGGGTGGTACTGGGCAGCTGCTGGTGGGAATGAGCAGGAACACACGCAAGGCTGCTGAGTCACAGAGCCTGATTTTCCTGGAGAATCGGACTAAACTCCCACCCACGTCGCTGTTCCCACTGCCAGGGCAGAGCTGGGATGTGCCCTGGTCTCTGCTCCACCATCTCCCCTTTATCTTTCATTGCACAGAGCCAGGATCTATTTATTAGAGAATGAACCTCAATACTTGCAAAGAGTGAAATTCTTGAGGCACAGGAGCTAAAATAACCATCACTCACACTGCCTGTTTACCTTCTAATTGTCACTGACTTCTGCCTTTTCACGTTCATGGTGCTTGAAAAGGGAAGAATAGGTCCAGGCAATGTAATTTAATACACCAAACATACCAGCTTAATTGCAATCCCCATAAGCCAGACACACAAAACTCTAAACAAATTTGATTAATTTATTTCAATTTGCACAAGTCTTCCTCTCAGACTGTAATTAATGGAGGGAAACAATTAAGGTAAACACAGCCCAGCTGAGAGAGCTGTCCTTGCTAAAAGTCACATTTTATTTTAATAATGCTGTATTTATATAAGTTCCACACTTTTAACAAGTTTCCCTTTTCCTCAATATTTAATCAGTCCTGTGAATGTTTTGCCTGGGCTCAAAGGGTTTTGTGAAATCGGGAATCAGCAGGGAGAGCCCAAATCACCAATGGGCACTTGGGATGGATGTGGCTGTGGGCAGAGGCTCAGGGGTTAATCCCTCCTCCAGGTGCTCCCCAGGGGCTGAAAGGTGGCCCTGAATTAGGTGGAGTGGGAGTGCTGGGAGGCAGCCCCTTGTTACTGTCCCAAATCCAGAGCTTCCTAGCTGCAGGTTGGTAGCATTGCTGGTGTGAGGGAGCTAAATGGGTTTGGAAAAGCCTTTGGAAAAAGGTTGTCACTGTAAAGCTGTTTATTAATGGTGTCAATTACCAACTGTCATGCTAAGGCAGCTCCACCTGATGCATCATCCCAGATCTCCTGCTCCTGGTTGGATCAGGGCTTGGTTTTGCACAGTTCCCATGTGCAGCACAACCAGGGGATGCCAGTGAAGCACCTCCAAAATGCCACTGCACAGGAGACAAAGGCATTTGTGCAGCTGCCACTCGGTCACCTTCAGCACATGCCCGTGGTCACCACTTTCTGCTCTGTACAGCACAGGGGTGGATGCCACCCCCTCATGCAGCCTGGCCAGGGGAAGGGACAGCACCACCATGAGATCCCAAACATTGCCATGGTATGATTTTTGGGGCTGTCCTGTGCAGGGCCAGGAGCTGGACTCAGTGTTCCTCATGGGTCCCTTCTAACTAAGGATATTCGATGTTTCTCCAGGTGAATATGCAGGTCCCACTCCAACTGCTTCAGCAGTGACTTTGAGTCACTTTTTTTTCATCACTTGTCATTTTCCAGCTTTGAATACATCCCGTGGGTGAGATTCTTGAAAGAGACGGCACATCTGTCTTCATTGCTTTCCTTTGCTTTTTCTTTTTTCTTCTGAAAAAGCAGGAACAATACAACCTGTCTTTCAATGCACCAACTGATATTGCTAAAGGGTGGAAAAAATTTAGGTGCTGTTTTTTCCCTTTTTCTTCCCGCCTTCATTAACTTTAACATGTACTGTGCTCCTCTTCCTCCACGAACGTAGCATTGCTAGAGAAGAAAATCTTAGCTCGAACAATCTTGTGTTGATTTTCCGCTCTCTCAAGTACCAACTGGTCTAATTAGTTTGGAAATGCACCATTTGTTAAAGAAACACACAGTCTGAAACACACAGAGGCGCAGTCTGACACCTGCTGTATTAATTATTTACCTCTTTATCTAATTGCCTGCCCACGCTGTTAGATGAGGGAAGTTGTCACCCATGTCTCGATTTGAAGGTCTTGAACAGGAAGGGAGGAAATGGTGCTGCTGGGGAGGAGGTCACATTTTGGGGTGATGGAAGTGGGGCCAGTGCTAGCATTGGTTTACACCTCCCCACAGATGTAAAAACAGGTGCAGGATACATCCCATCATCCACAGAGGGAGGCTGGGTGGGGTGGGAAGAGGGCTCATTTGGAGAGTGACTACCAGGGACCTTGTTGGGTGATACTGGGCAGCACATTTCCTCTTCTCACCCCAGTTGCTGCCTGTAAAATCCAGAGCAGTGTTACCTAAGGGCCAGAAATCATTACTAGGTGTTGTTGGGAGGAATTCAAAGCCTCAGGTAGCAGATAACTCATAGTGCCACGGCAGTCAGGACCTCCTGTGTGCAGGCCCAGGTGCCTGGCTCCTCCTGGGCCCTGACTGCCACTGGGGAGCCCACACAGAGACAGACTCATCTACCCCTGGCTCTGACTGCTGCTTTGGGACTGAGGCTGTCACATGCAGTCCCCTCAGCCACGCAGACATTTGTGGCAAGGTTGAGAGGGAGGCAGCATGGGAATTGCCAGGTCTTTGCTGACCTGTCCCAACTGCTCAGTGAAACAGCTTGTCATGCCAGAGGGGCTGAGAGATGGCTGGGCTGCCTTCAGAAAGGGCTGAGGGATGCTGTTCTGTCCCAGCTGTGTGCTGAGACAAGGCGTTGCTTCACCTCCCACCTCCGAGCTGAGACCATGCCCAGCAGGATGGCTGGAAGATCACAGAATCACAGAATCACAGAATCGCTGGGTTGGAAGAGACCTTCAACATCATCAAGTCCAACCCATGCCCTAACTCCTCAACTAAACCATGGCACTGAGTGCCACATCCAATCTCTTTTTAAACACATCCAGGGATGGTGACTCCACCACCTCCCCAGGCAGACCATTCCAGTACTTTATCACTCTTTCCATAAGATTTTTTTCCTAATAGCCAACCTATATTTTCCTGGGTGCAGCTTGAGACTGTGTCCTCTCATTCTGTCTGTTGCTGCCTGGAGAAAGAGAGCAACCCCAGCTGAGCACAGCCACCCTTCAGGGACTGTAGAGAGTGCTGAGGTCACCCCTGAGTCTCCTCTTCTCCAGGCTGAACACCCCCAGCTCCCTCAGTGGTTCCTCACAGGTTTGTGTTCCCAGCCCCTCTCCAGCCTCGCTGCCTCCTCTGGACATGCTCAAGGCTCTCAAGGTCCTTCCCAACCTGAGGGCCCAGAACTGGGCACAGCACTCGAGGGGCTCCTCACCAGTGCCCAGGGCAGGGGCAGAATGAGCTCCCTGCTCCTGCTGGCCACACTGTCCCTGGCACAGGCCAGGGGCCACTGGCCTTTTTGGCCACCAGGGCACACTGCTGGCTCATGTTCTGGCTGTCGACCAGTACCCCCAGGTCCCTTTCTGCTTGGGCACTGACGATGGGGAACAGGACACCCCCAAACACCCCCGTGCCCTGCTCCAGTCCCAAGAGAGCAACCTGGCTGGAGTGGGGAGAGGAGCCTGCAGCACAGACCGTGCATGCTTGGGGAGCTGGAGATGGACTCAAAGTGACTGCACAAGTCCCGGCTCTCCTGTGCTGATGGAGAGCTTGGAACAGCCCGGTTTGGGGCCAGGGCTGGGAGTAGGGCTGATTTTGGGGCTGAGGGAGAGAAAAGCCAAGGCTCTGGCAACAGCTGATGCTGCACATCCCTTCTGCAGTGCCTTCCTCCTCGCCCGCAGCCCTCAGCCTCTTCCTGACATCTAGTGGGAGCAGGGCAACACGGCAAAGGGATCCGCGGCAGCTCCAGGCTCCCGGGCTCTGCCAGCCACAAGGCTGGGCTGCCAGGGCCACCAAACGGACTGGCACCAGCCACAGCTCACAGCTGGGCTTCATCAGGGCACAGCTGCTTCTGTAGAGCATTGCTGGGGAGGAATTCAAGGTGTAATTCCTCACAGAGGCAGTCCCTGGGATAGCAGGGACACTGCTCTGAGGCGTGGTATCTGTTTAGGGTTATCTGCCATCTCAGACCACTCAAGCCCTCTCTCTCTCTGCTGCAGCTGTTCCATGTTCCCAGGAAAGGGGCACATCACAGCTGGGCAGTTCTCTTCTTGTCCTTGATTTTGGATGGCACTTTTGGGAAGCAGAGGGAAGAGGCAAGATGGGAGCAAGAGACAGCTGAGAGCTGTCCCAGCAAGACATCACCTTCCATCCAGAACCACCCTCTCATTTTAGACCCCATGGACATCTCCCTGGATCATCTCCCATCCCTAATGCCAGCTGCCAAAAGCTAACCTACTCCCAGCTCACAGCTCTCTATCCATGGCTGCAAAGACAGGACAGGGACGGATGCTGGCCACAGCATTTGGGGACATTGCCTCCAGGGTCATCCCACACGGGTCACCATCTCTACTGGACTGATCTTCCATCTCATTCTTCCCCACAGCCTTTAGCTGCAATGACAGGCAGGAGCTCATTCCTCCTGTCTTGTTTCACGCACATTCTGTGAGCAAAACCACTTTTTTTCTCCTCCTTGTTGCCATCAGCCCTTGCTGGACTGTGGTCACTGTGCCTACCTTGCTGTCTGCAGACAAGGGTGTCACCTCTCCACATATCCCCAAATCTCCCAGGGGACACCCAAGCACTTTTATTAATGAGCAGCTACAAGTTAAACACTAGCAACAAAACAACAACAAAGGTCTTTATTTCAATGACTTGAAAGAAAATGTAATTCCAAGAGCAAAGATAGTAATAAAAACCACAAAGGTGCTCCAAGCAAACTGGAGCAATTTGTATGGATCCCTTCCCAAAGCAGCCAGGCAGACGTGGCTCTGGTCCCTGGCTCCTCCCCAGTGTGACATGGTGCAGAGCCACACTTCTCCCTGCATCCCCCCCATGCCACCCCCTTGCTGGAGGGACCCACAGGGACCTCTCAACCCTGGGAAAATGGCGACTCAGGGGATAGGTGAGTGTCCTGGGGTGGAGATGTCACTAGGTGAGCCCACATTGACCCTGGGGAAAAGAAAGGCACTTCCTGAACTTCAGTGTCATCCTGCCACCTGCCCTGGGACTGCAAAGCATCCCTCCATCCCCTGTCCCAGCCCATGCCAATCTGACATCCCAGGGATATGGCTTCCTGGGAGTCATGGTGCACCTCGGCCAGCACCATGGCTCAGAGGCAGAGGAGCAAACCCAGCTCTGAGCTGGCCTCAGCTGCCCTGAGCTCACAGAGGTTCCTGGGGAGCAAGCCCTCAGCTCCTGACTGTCACTCCAGGGAGGCACTTTGATGGAGAGGGGGGACAGGGACTTCTCACTCCTGGAGACAGAAGGACAGGGAAAGGTGGTGGCCCTGAGCAGGGACCTCTCTGGAGCTATGCTCAATCTCCCACCCAGGTTCAGCCCAGCAACACCTGCAGTAAGGATCACTGCACTGATTTTCTCTCCCTCACACACATTCAACAGCTCTCTGAGGGGGTGTGTAGCCTTTGAGAAATGCAGGGATAAAATTCCAGAAGCAATGTTAATCCAACAACTAACTGGATGTCACTCCTAGAACTGAACCCAAAGCCACTGAAATTATGCATTAAAGACAAAAATTCCAAATCTTCAGGATTTGCATGGAAGTCTGGTCTGTCCAGACAGTCTTTGCCCTGTGTCTAGAGACAAGCAGCAGCCAAGTACTCGCTCCCCTGACATGTTGCTCGTGGCCTCGTCACTGATCCTACCCTCTCCCTGCCTCTCCAGAGATTTGGATCCCTTTGACTTCACTGTGCTCTTTAGGGGAATCCTGAACTATTCTGGGTCCCAAGTGCAAGGGTCCAGCCTCGGCTCAGATCCTGATTTTCTCCTGAGGAGGCAGAAAGTTCCCAGGAAACACAGAATAGGAGAAAATTGCATTAGTCAAGGAGCAGAAAGTCTCACAACAAAACTTCCAGACTTAACTCCCTTGTGCCATCAGCTCCTCCCAGCTCCCAGGTCCGACCCTGTAACCTGAACCCAGCCAGGGTTGAGAACAGCAGCCTTTGGGTAGGGGGAAAAGCACCAAAGCTGACAAAATCCCCCCTCCCACGGCACTTCACAGCACTGGAGTCGGCAGTGAGGGGAGTGGCTGGCAGTGTCCTGGGGAAGGGTCTGGCGAGCAAACACAGCACAGCACCGAGCAGAGCAGTGGGAAGGGGATGTCTGGACCTGAGAGCATTTAAAGAGAACCATCTCCTCACCATGTGGCCATGGAGGTGGTTAGGAGCAAGACCATGAGTTTCGGGTTGTTTAATTTAACCTTTCTTCTTGCTCAAACACCAACTAAGTCAAAGTTGTAAGCAGCGGCAGAGCCATCAGCTCCCAAGGCTGGGGGAAGCCATTGGAACTTCTCTGCTTCCCCAATGCCACCTCTCTCCAGCCTCTAAATTCCCTGCATGAATCAGGATCATCTACCAAAACCCCTACGTCATCCTTCAAAGTGGAAGAACCAAAACTGAGGCAATCGCTGCACTCAGTCCTCTGCCCTAAGGTGAATCCTCCTGAGTGCAGAAGCCACTCAGCAAGTGATTTTGGCTTTGGAGACACAACCCAGCTCTGCAGCCCAGTGTCCCCCTGGGTGGCACAGCCCAGCAGCAGCGGCACCAAGCAGCTCACAGAGGTGGCATGGACGGCACAGTGTCACTGCCGGCGCAGCCGGGCAGAGAGTGCCCAGCTCATCGCTGAGCTCACTTCTTTGGGGATGCTGGGGGGCTCAAACCACACGCAAACCGTGGAGCAACACACAGAGAAACCCGAGGGTGGAGCTGAGCCCGAGGGAGGCAGGGCCGGGTCAGACGCGGCCGCGGGGGCCGCGCTCGGGCAGGAGGTGGCGGGGCGGGGGCTGCTGCAGCAGCGCCGTCAGGATGTGCTGCAGCTGCGACAGGCGGGCGCGCAGCGACGTGCAGGAGAACAGGTTCAGCTGGTAGGATGGGTCCAGGGGCAGGATGGAGATGAGCCACCAGCACCACGTCGGGCCGTCTGCTGAAGCCTGGAGAGGAGAGAGGGGGAGACCCCCAGGTCAGGAGCTGCCAGGTGAATGCAGTGGTGGCCTTCAGGCAGCATCGCTGGCGGCAAGCAGCTGTTCTTGTCAGGACAGCAACGCCAGCTTTGGCCAAGGTACTCATCTGAACAGCCCTTTTGTCATCCAAGCTCAAAAATGCTGGACAAACTAATTTAATTTCCAGATAAGCATTCCCCAGGGAGCCTCCAGACGCAGATGTAGCTGGTGAAAAGTCTATACTAAAGAGACAGTGAAATACCTTGTGCATTTCCTTGTTTAGACCGGTGCTTTTTGTAAACACAGGTCAAATCCTGCATGGCCAATGTTTTTGGGACATTGGCCATCACTTGAAGAGTGAAGTGCAGGCCAGGCAGGCACAGCTGTTGGGCACTGCTCTTGTAAAGTGGCTTTTTTATAACCTAAGCCAAACTAAGAGGGGAAAGCTCAATTCAGCTGAAGGAGAGTGAGTCATTTTGTAATTCCTGAGCACATCATTAATGGGACTGCTGGCCAGGACAGCCTTAGCCTGGGACAAGACAGCAAGAGTATATTTGTAATGATCCAGAGAGGAAACACTTTCTTAAAGGAGTGAAAATTAAATTTTGAGATTTTTTTTTTTTCCTACAGAATCTGAATTTGTCAGAGCAGTATAATAAGCAAATTGGATCCTGTCCTCTTAGCTCCTTACCTCTGCCCAGCTATGGCCATCTCAAAGGATCACAGTGAGACAGGAGACCACAAACTCAACAAGCTGCAGAGTGCTCCTCCTTGCCAATTTGGTTTCTTTTTCCCAAAGAGTTTTCAAACAAACACAGTTCAGTTTCTCAGTTCTCATTTAGGAAAAGACTCTGGGAAAGATTTTAGAACTCAGTGCTCAGTTTCAAAGAACAGTTTAAAACCACACAGAAACATCAAGCAGTTTTACAAGACAAGCCCTACCAACCCCCTGAATGAGAGATGCTGTAACAGAGGTGAAAAACTGGATTTGTTTTGTTCATCCTGGGGGGAAGCCAAGTAGGGAAGCAGGGTGGTTAGTGCAGGAACAGCATTGCTTCAGAGCCTCTCTTGGTACTCTGTCTGTGTGGTGCATCCCTTCCCTCTGGGCATTACCTGGATGTCCTCTTCCTTCTCCGGCAGTGGTCCATGCTGCATCAGAATGTGCCTGGAGGTGAGGTCTCCGTGCTCGCAGAACCGCTGGGCCAGGCGATAGGTGCTCTCGTGCAGGCACTGCAGCTCCTGCAGCTCCTCCCCAGACACCTGAACAGAGGCAAGAGGGACACAGGTGTCCGTGGGGAGCATCTGTCCCACTGCAGCCCAGGATTTTGCACAGCTCTGCCCTCACCTTCTTGTCCTCCAGGTACTCGATGTCAGCGGTGTGGTAGCCGTCCCTGTGCCCGCGGCTCAGCACGCGGAACCGCTGCCGGCCGATGGTGTCCACCAAGGACCTCCCGTCTGCCAGCAGCTCCACCTGACGGATCTCCAGCATGCAGCCGTAGTCAGCAAAGCTGCAGGGACACAGGGACAGGAAACAGGGGCTGAGCTGGGGTAATGGGTGACAAGAGAGCTGCTTCTCCTGAAGGTACCGCCTCCAAAGCAGGAAAAGGCCCAGGAACAAGATGTCTGGGCAGGGGTAATTTCAGAGATTCAATCAAGCCTCCCGGTGCTCACTAAGAGGAGCTGGAGGTCACACCCAGAGAACCATGGAACTCAGAGACACACTGAGTTAGAGGCTGTTCCAAGAATGTTGTATTTAACAGACACCACTGGCTCTGTGCAGCTCCAGTGATGGCCTCATTCCTTGATCCCATTTCACTCTGCAGTGAGGGGAATGCACCACCTCCCTGCTGATTTTATCTGCAAGGTGGCACTGATAGGAAATCTCTCTGAACTACTCAGTATTTTAGACATTTGGGGCTGGGGCAGAGAGGGAAATATCAGCTGGGGCAGGGGGAAGCTTGCCCAGGAGCTCACCTTTTCCCGTTCTCATATATGCACATGCCAAACCTCCTGGTGCCGCTCTCCTGGCACCGCCGGATCATCAGGCGATACCGAGGCTCAAAGACGTGCAGAGGGCAGGGGATGCCAGGGAAGGACATGGTGCACACAAAGATGGGGATGTTCTTGGTCAGGCTGAGGGACAGAAAAAGAAACCACTGTGACGCCTCCCCAAGCAAATCCCATCCCAAAGACTCTGCATCAGCTGCTCCCCCAAACCAGGTGTGTCCTCACCCACAAGTGATGCTCCAACACAGAGCAACACTAAAGCTTCCACTTGGCTCACCAAGAGAATAAGGACAGATTCTGTCCACAAAACAGCTTCTTGCTAAGATGGTACCTCACCCCCAGATGCCTTACGGGGCATGTCCACACCAACACAGCACTGCTGCAGTGTGGTCCTAGAGGTGGGATAGACATCACTTGAGCAGAACCAAGCCACAGCAATGGTATGGGGTGTGGACATCCTCCTCAGAGCCCCTTCCAGTCCCCATGTGCACACACACGCACAGAAGCAGTCCCTGCTTACTTGGAGAGCTCTGCCATCTCTGCCCGGTGCAGCTCCCGGCGCTCAGCCAGCTGTGTGGGGAAGGTGGCCAGCATGATGTCCTGCAGCAGCACTGTGGGCCTGTACCTCCCAGCTTTCAGGTACTGAAAGGAATCAGACCCAAAAATAGGTTGGAGAAGAGCAGAGAGGAAGCCCTGAGGCCCTGCTGGACTCTGAATCACGCTCACTTTTATTGGAACTGAAGGTAATTTTAGACTAGAGAAAGTCAAGGATAAAACCTATTGGGGGATGTTGAGCCATTGAGCAGGATGGGATGTCAGCTCCACTGAGACCTCCAGACACAGCTCAGAGTCAGGGCCCATCCAACACAGCATCCTGTCTCTGACAGTGATGCAGTCCTTGTATGACAACCTAATTTCCCTGATGGTCTCATCCAAATCCCTTTTCATTAAAGATTAAATCAAATCTCCAGGCTAGCAGGTTTTCCATCCATTTCCATTTTTTAAGGTAATTAGCATTTGCTTCTTTCTCTCTCTCTCTCTCCCTCTTCTCCTGTTTACAATCTCACTAAATCACTGTGGCATCTTGTGGAAATGAATCTCTTGGTCTTAATTATCAACTGTCTGGTCATTCCCATGTGAGTGGAGCTGACACCGCCGTGCCAGGGAGCTGCTAATGTAAGAGCACCGCACTTCCCACCCCAGCCCTGGGCACGCAGCCAGCAGCTGGAGCTGGTTCCCAGCTGTCCCTCGGGCTCCATCCCGTGGGACTCGTGCCCTCACCTCTCTCAAGCTCTGTTTGCAGAGGGGGCAGTTGGGCCGGTGGTCCAGGCAGCGTTCGAGGCACTCCTTGCAGAAGGTGTGGCCACAGGGCGTGGTCACCGGCTCAAAGAACATCCTGCAAAGGATGAGCAGAGCCAATGGATTGCAGAGAGCAACAAAGAGAAAGGAGCACAGATAAGTCTGGCAGAGAGAGACTTTAATTAGCCGTTTAATTAGAAAGTCTTGGGTCAGACTGCTGGGCTTGCACAATGAAGTAAGATGAGAACTGTGTCAGGTCTGAGCTCTGCTCCTCCTCTCTGCAGGGTCTCCCAGCAGACCCCATCAGTACACACATGGCACTCCTTGGTCCTGCCAGGGCTGTGGTTCCCCAGACACCCCCAGTGGTGTGTAATCCAAAGGGCAGTGACAGGAAAGTTCCTCCTTCTCCTCTGCTCCAGGAGGAGCAGAGCCAGCAGCAAGCACTCGAGTTGCTCACAGGTAGCTCCAGGATCAGAAATTAAATTAAGGTCTCAGGAAAGCCCTGACTCCTCCTTAACACTGTTTTCTTCTTTCAGAAGAGACCCAAATTCACATAATGCAGATTAGAAACAGCCTCAATCTCTCCCCCATGCCCAGACCTCAAAAAAGCTGCCATGCAGGACCTTGACCGACTTGTATGTCTGGCAGTGCAACACCCACCCAGCTCTCTGCCAGCAGCCACTTGCAGAACTGCTCCACGTCCTGGGGCACACCAGGAATAACAGCCTGGTTTCAGCATGCCCTGTGGCAGTGCAACACCAGTCCCTCCCAGCCCTGAGCCAGCAGACAAACACAGGCTTTGCCCTGTTCCCTTTTCTACCTGCACCAGGCAAAGAGCTCAGAAATGCACCCCTCAAGTCTGCAATATCCCCGTCATGGAGGGAATTTCCCTGGGCAACACCTTCCTGTCCCAGCCTGCAGGAACAAAGGGCAACCACTGCTTTTGGTCTTTGACCCCACTGAACATCCCCACCTCCACATCTCTGTCCCAAGAGATAAGCTCCAGTGATGCACCCTGAGAGAGGGTGATCTGAGCTCCTGCAGCCTGGCAGGCTGTCCCATGGCTCTGCCTTCCCCTCTTATCTGTACCAAAATCTACATCTCAGCAGCTATCAGGACTGAACTTGTATTGAGATGGGAAGAATGATGCACACCAGTAAAGAAAACCCAGCAGGTGCCAACTCTTCATCCTAAAAGCTGTCCTGCAGGAGAACTCACCGTATGCAGAGGGAGCACTCCAAGTCAGATATGCTCAGTGACTCCCAGAGGCATGGCTGGGTCCACTTTGCTGCTGCTGTTTCCTTCTTGTTATCTAGTGACAAAAGAGAAGACAATCCCCCATTTCAATACATAAAATTAATCTTTGCTTTCTGACCTTGTTCTGAGGCATAACTGCCCCATAAAGTGCATTGAAAGTGTCAAAGAAAAACAAAACCCCTCTATTAATCCGTGTTCCTCCATAGCTGGTGTGTCAGTGGGTCTCATGGTACTTGGTAGAGGAAGGTGGTATCTCCTCCTCTTGCAGGCAGGGAAACTGAGGCACTGGGCAGCAACATGGCCCAAAAGGCTCCAGGATGGAAGTCTCTGGAGACCTGCCATGAGCCATCACTGCTTTATGCAAACCCAGGTATGTGGCAGCCACCTGGCAGGACACTGGTGGCAAGTTAATGCTGATGGAGCTGCTGCTTCCCCAGCTCGGGGCATGTCCTGTCCCCCACACGGAAATTTAATCTAAACCAAAACCCATCTAAAGCCATGGTAACCCAAGAAAGCCTCTCCCTGACTCCACACAAGGAACAAGTGCTGACTGGCTTTAGCAAGAACTTGTCACCAAGCTGGAGCCAAAGGTTTGGTGTAAGTTCACCCGCTCACACAGCGAGATCAGGTGGATCCCCCTCACAGGCATCAGAAGCAGCAAATGTCCTGGCCAGAGCTGCCCCAGCACATGCCCCTGGGATTTTTGTTTGTTGAGCTAGACACAGTGCAAACACCAAGTTTTCAGTGCCAAAATGGATTTCAAACAAGTATTTTGCATGACACAACATCGTGGTACCTTTGATGACACTCACCCAACAACCACTGGCCCTGACTCTCTGCTGAAGTCTCTGGTTCTTGCTGTTGTCCCAGCTGGGAAAGGGTGGCTGTGCCCTGGCTGTGCTCAGACCCAGCCTCCCCTTGGCCATCTGCCAGCTCTCGCTCCTGATCCTAGGCACAGCAAGATGAAATTGAGCCCAAACCCTCTTCTCCCTCTGAATGCACAGTCTCATCTGTCCCACCAAGCCTGATGGCACTGGGAGGTTTGCTGGTGTGTTGCTGTACATGAACACCTTGCATCTGCAGGACAGCAGCAGAGTGGCCTTCAGACATTGCTGCCCATCACATGGTTAGAACATGGGTTCACTCTGTCCAGATATACCAGCTGCTATTTGGGTGTATCTGAGCCCATCTTCTGAATTCCTTCCTCTCTGCAAGCCTGCTAAATTTCTTTATAGAAGGCAAAGAGGAAAATACAAGCTTCCTTAATAGCTGCTAATCGTCTGAACTAATCTCAAATGTGTTTTTTAGATGAAAAAAAAATTGAAACTCACTTTTTGTTTTCCTTTTTCTTCCCCTGAATGTAGTGAGATGAACAGAGAAAGTCTCCTCTGTTTCCTGACTCCCCACAGTATCAGCCCTGATGGTACCTGCTCTCCCACCCTCCACCACCTGCAGATTCTCATCCCAGCGCACAACCAGGTAAGCATGGCTACATTCCCTTATCACCCTCCTTTCCCATCAGTGGGCAGCTGGGATGTCCCAGAGGGACACTAAGTCTCCTTGCAGACTCAGATATTGCAGGCCCTTACCTGAGCTTGTGTGGGAGATGGGAGCACTGAGCTCCCTCCATCAACCTGGGAACCAGTTGAGTTCAGGTGAGCATCACCCAGCAGTGCAGCCGTGCATGGCTGAGGAGCATCAGCTTCCATGATGATCTGCAAGAACAAAGCAAGGGTTGGGGGATGCTAGGAGGAAAAAGCAAGGAGGTGAGAGTTTTGCCAGGCTCCCTCTTTTTCCCCAAAGCACCCTTCTGCTGACTGCAGGAGGTATCTGTCCTGGCTGAGCCCTCTGGTGAGTCCTTCAGAGGACAAGGACATCTCCCTGTGTGATGTGAGAGCACAGGAATGTGGCAGAGCCCACACACCTTCTCCATCTCTCTCCGAGCCGGCTGGAAATGGGGACTGAGTGTCAGGCAGTGTTCCCACGCCAGCAGGGCTTCGGCTCTCTGCCCCATCTCCAGGAGCACCTTCCCTTTCCTGAAGAAGGCCTGCAGAGCAGAAAAAAACATGTGACTATGAGTCAGTGAGCAGCTGAGCATGTGCCCCTTCAGCTCCTATGCCAGCCCCAAGGGAATGTCCCGTTGCCTCTTGCCTGCTCTCATCCCAAGCCAAAGCACCCGGACATTTCACTGCTCCCCTGATTAAATCTGCCTAAAAACAACCAGAACTCTCCAGAGTGCAGCAGCTGCAAAAGCCAAGCCTAGGGAGAGTTGGAGAAGGAGTGAAGGATGGACAGAGTGCCAGATCTCTCCTGTGAGAGCAACACAGCACCTGCCACCTCGATTAGCACCCAACGGGTCTGCCAGGTGCATTTCTGAGCAGCATGAATCCAACGGAGAATTGAGGAGAGGGGGACACTGCTCCTGGGCAGGGAGATTTGGCTCCAGTCAATGTGGCCTGCACTCACCTCGTGCTCTCCAGGCTCAGCCCTGCACACAGCATCCAGGTCCTCCAGTGCCTGTGGGTACTGCCCCAGAGCCAGCAAGGCCTCTGCCCGGCACAGCCGCAGGGAGCTGGAGCCCAGGGCTGGAAAGAGAAATGTGGTCACTCGTGAGATGAGCCCTGGTGAGGCAGAGGGGCTGGATGAGGCTGGGGAGAGGCCACCACAGTGGGACAGTCCCTGTGCCATTGCCTCACACTGAGCACAGCCTGGTCCTGCAGTGCTCTTCATCAGGAGACACTGGCTCTGTAAGCCTCTGCAAGGAAGTTATTTCCCCTAAATATCCAGTTTTAAATTGTTGAGGCTCTTCCCTTTGTTTTTTCCCCCATGTTCCCTAAACACCCTCAGCCAAGAGGCCCCACCACTGCCTCAGGGCTCGGGCATGCTGGGATCTGGGCTTTCATCCATCTTTTTGGGATGCAGCAAAAAAGCTCTACCATACACAGAGTCCCTGCAGGGCTGTGGCCACAGCAGGCTCTGCGGTGTGACTCACCCAGCAGAGTCACAGGAACACGTTACCAAACAGGACTGCAGTGCTGCATACCTGAATTCCCAGACCCACCTGGCTGTCACTGCTCTCCTGGGGCAGATGAAAAGCCAAGGGGAGTGTAAGAATCTGCCTGCACCACATCACCTGGGGTTTCCAAATATGAGAAAAGGCTGAGATTTCCCAAAACTGAGGAAGAGAACTGAGGATCCAGTTCTTTGTCAGCCAGATGTCACTGATGGGACGTTAGGGTGCTGGGGAGCACAGCTCCCACAGACATTGCCAGCCATGACATGAAGCATTACATGCTCCTGCCTTTTCCTAAAAAACTGGCAGTAAGATTCTCTTCTTTCCTGCCTCGGAAAACCACATGAAGACCTTCCTTCCTATCAGCCCTGCCAGTGGCAGAATTGGGCTGGGGGATGCTGGGGAGAGCGAGGAAGCAGCACCCCAAGAGCCCACACTCATGGAGTAAGGTGTGGTAATGTTTGTGGGTTTGAAATGCAGAGATGCCCAGACCCACCCCATTATATCACAGCTCATGGAGGTGACCTACATCCAGTGCAGTGCTGGTGTCAGGTAACAGGTCTGTGCTTCCAGCCCTGCATCCCCCCCAGCTCTGAGCATCAGTTCAAAGCTGTTGAGGGTTGGGGTTGAAGACTTGTTGCTCCCTGGTCCATTTGGGGAGGCTCCAGATGTCATGCAGGTCCCCCCACTGGCTCCAAGCTCCCTGTGGGATGATGGTAGGTCCAGAACAGGTAACATGTGGTGGCCCTGCAGGATGCTGGCACTGAGGCTAGCCTTGTATCATAAATTAGGCACCATCACCTTGCTGAAGGGCCAGGAGCTGTCTCAGGGGCAAGCTGGGTCCATGGGCCTGGCTGATAGATGCTCAGCAATCATCAGGAAACATCACTGTTGATGATGTGTCTCCTGCACTTCCAAGCCCAGCAGCATTTCCTCCTGGCCCGGTTCACACACGGGGCTGATGCAGCTCTGCCAGCAAACTGCAGGTCAGGACTGGCAGCTCCATGACAGCCTGGCACAGGAAGCATCTGCCCATTTCCCTGCCTGCCTCCGCTGTCCCCTGCCCAGGCACCCACTTTCTTATCACAGAGGAGGAAACTCTGCCATGGCTATTGCCTCCTTGTCCCCACAAGACACAGCGAGACTTTGCTCCCTGACTGGTGTCACCCTAATCCAGAGAGCAACAGAGCCAAGCACAGCCACTCCTGCACCAAAAGCTGCACTGGCCATGCTGAGCTGTGCAGCAGGGCAACACCTGGGAGGTTGTTTTCCTTTATAATATTAGCCAATATTGGGGCTCAAGACAAGAAATATGGGAACTTGCTGCTCAGTACCCCGTCCCACAAGCACCCACCCAGAGATGAAATATCCCAGCCCCTAACAACAGGTAGGGATGAAGAAATAGGTACAAAGTCTAGAGGCTTCTTTTCCATGGGGGCAAACCCATTCCAATATTTACACAGCCCAGCAATAGAGCGACTGATTTGGCCAAAAAAAAACCCACCCCAGATGTGTACAAGAGGGCAATGAATTCTGCATTTCTCTGCTGCTGCAGCTATTTTTGATCTATGATATCATTACACACCAGGGCCATCAGCCAGCTGGCAGTCTCAGAGACTCACCAGCCTCCACGCTCCAGGCATGTCAGAGGGCCTCCTGTGCTACGCATTACAGAGCATTTTTCTGCTGTTCACTCAGAAAGAATGAAGATAAAAAGTTGACAGTTTTATTTCCACCCAAGCAAAGCAAGCTGCTCTACTGGCTGGGCTGAGCAGGGCACTGCCATCTGACCTGTCACACCACACTGAACCCCAAATAAAACATCCCCATGGGTCAAACATTTTCTAAAGTTTCAAAGTGAAAGGCAGCCTGTAAAAAGTTGAGCAGCTGAAAGCTGGCTGCAGGACCTGGAAAACACATCCTGAAAGCACCACCCACGTGGCTGAGCCCGGCAGCCCCAGCAAGCACAGGTTCACTGGAACTGAGGCTGTGACTGCAATTTCCTTGTTGCCCTCAGCCAGACTTTCCTGTCTTTCGGGGAACAGAACGTGCAGAAAAGAGCGAGGACAGAGTTTGCAATGTTTCCTCTTTATACTACCAAGGGATTTTTAAAGAAATGTGTAATTGTGCACCCCAATCAGGCAAAAGTCTGGCAAATGAGCACTAGAGAAGTGTGCATGTGCCTTTACTCTGAAGGAGGGTGCGCAGGGAGAGACAGATGCCTCTGGAGGTTGCATAAAAGGACCTGTTTTCTGCTGCCAACACCAGGATCGACCGGTCCACTCAGCCCTTCGTTTCCAGACTTACCCTGAACCTCTGGCACTTGTCTCGCAGCAGGCGATGAATAAGAGCCTGCACTGCGGGAGGAGAGCTCAGTGCTGTCATAGAAACGCTGCGGAGAAAGGAAATTCTGCCTCTGTCGCCCCAACTCCCTGCTCCAGACACATTATATAACCCCTTTTATTTAAGTATTACTTTCCAAGAAATCCACTTACAGCCACACATTAAAGCAGATCAAACCCCACCCCCTCGGGCCCGATCCTGGCTCTGCAGGCAATGTGTGGCCAGAGCCGGCTGCAGAAGGGGCCGGGCCGGG
The DNA here is from genome assembly GCA_013400175.1 of Phainopepla nitens. Lineage (NCBI taxonomy): Eukaryota > Metazoa > Chordata > Aves > Passeriformes > Bombycillidae > Phainopepla > Phainopepla nitens. Next base: position 291,462 of record VXBQ01004623.1, on the reverse strand, counting down.
CGCTGACCTGCACCATGGGGCTGGCACAGGAGCTCTGCCAAGGCTGTGTCCTCGCCAGGCTCTGGGGGAGAGGACGTGTCCATCCCCGACTGGACAAGTCCCAAGGACTTTACATAATGGCCACCCCCTGGGCAGAGCTCTTCCTCTGACCCTGAAATACTGCCGGGCTGCAAGATGTGGGTATCTGCTGCTCTGTGCTCTCCAGAAGCACGTGGCCGATGGGACACAGGCGGCGCGCCCCGGCCGCGGCCCTGGCAGGGGATGGGCAGCGCGGTTTGCCGGGCAGCCCCCGCTCCCAGCACCTCGGGACATCCACGGATATGGAAGAAATGCCCAGCAGCTGCGTTCCCCCTTCCCATCCCCGCCAGCCCTGCCTTGTAACACTTCCAGCTTCCCACGTCTTCCAGCTCTGGACCGTGCAGGCTTGGAGCGCACTGAGCTGCAGGGACACGGTGACCTACATTGCTACCCACAGTGGTACTCGCCCGCTGCAACAGCCCAGCCCGTGCATCCCCGTCTCTCCTCCGCTGGGTTGGCCCCTCGCACCCCGGGCCCCACCATCCGCACTCCCGGCCCCCGAGCCCGGTGGTCCTTACCCAGTTCGACCCCTCTCTGCGCCATCCTCAGCGCCTCCCGCGCGTCCCCGCGGGCGAGGCGCTCCCGGACGCGCTCCTCCAGCCCGGCCAGGCGCCGCTCCCGCGGCACGCATCGCTCCAGGATCCCGCTCAGCACCACGCTGCACCTCGCCGCC
>VXBQ01004623.1:264846-290107 GCA_013400175.1 Phainopepla nitens | reverse complement strand
CTTGCCTGGGGTATCTGGGGTGCTGTGTAGCACAAATCCTGGGGGACACAGGGTCCTCTGTGGTGGGGACAGGAGGGTAGGATGCTCCAGAGTGGCTGGCACAGGATACCTGGGGGCCCTCAGCTGTCTCAGGCTCTCTGGAGTGAGAGTGGGGTGCAGGCTGTTGTGGTGTTCCAGAGCAGGCCAGGCTGGTGAGGCTGGGTTGCACCAGATGCCTCTTTGCCTTACCCTTCATGGAAACCCATCATGTTCAGGGGCAAAGGGGCACTCCTCCAAAGTACATGGGAAACTGCATCTCCCTAGGATGCTCTACTTACCCAGAACTGAATTAATTCAGACCTTATATGTGGACAACCCCCTTCCCACTCACAGACCCCCAGAATGGGCTCGGTGTCACAAAGGAGATACGTCCCCTCACCACACATTCATACAGCAAAAAGCCAGCAGCTCTTGCACAGCAGGTGCTGACAAAAACAGCTGAAATCTGGCAGCTCTGTAGCATAGTGGATCAGAATTTATATAAGGATGATGCACATTCCCCAAGGGCTCATTTGTGTGTCCTCAAAAACAACCGAAACCCACGCACACACTGGCAGGGCTGCTCAGGGAGGGAGATCACCAGTGGGACGCCAGTGCTTGTGAAACTCGTGCCCCACTGAGGGAGTGGCTGGCAGAGGTTTGGGCTGTGGAGCAGGTTTTGTTCCCAAATCTATTGCAATTACATTAAACAGCTCGTGCGTGGTTTTAAAAGCTCTACAACTGGGCATTTTATGTGGGCTTGATAGGCTTCATTGCTTTCTCCGTTATCTTTTTAAGTGATCCCTTCAGACTGGAGAAATCTCAGGTGACCTTTGGTAACACTGCCCTGAAAAGCTGAGCATGGCATTTGGGACTGTGGGAGCATTGGAGTCTGTCTGGGATTCTGCCCAGCAGGGGACATTTTCCATGTCCCCATCTGCAGGGTCAGTTTTCAGTTCCCCCACCTGAGAGGACCTTGCACATCCCTTCCCCCAGCAGTTCTCCCATGGGCATTTCTCAGGTGGACAAAGCTCATTCACACCAGGCACTCTTCTTTCATAGTTTAGTTCTCACCATGGCTCGTTTTCCCACCAAAACCTGACTATAACTAAGAAAAGATTGCCACCAAGGAGGCCTCATGAGTTTTGTGTCCAGTTTACCCCTCAAGAAGGGCACATTCCTGGCTCATGAGCCATGAATTGAGGGTGACTTTAGCTACCCCGGCCAACATTGCGGCGAAGTGCTCAATAACCTGCTTGTGTGGCTCAGCCTGGGGGCAGCAGCCCTTTGCCAGGGGCAGCTGCTGTCAGATGAGGAGTGCAGCATCTTTCATCACCCCAGCCAGTTCCTCTGGGAGACACCGGGCTGTTCACCTGGGACCTGCCTCATTCTTTCCCTCACCTCCTGATTCACTCCGCAACCATGTGTGGGCTCTCCAGCGCCTCACAAGCAGAGCAGACGTGCTGCTGCCTTTGCATAATACAGTTTAAAATCAATCAACCACAACACACGAGGCCATCGCAAACCAGGCTTCATTAGCACCAGCGTGCAAGAACATTTTGTTTTCTTCAATCTGTGCAGAGCTGTGCTGGTTCAGAACTCCGAATGCTTTCTCTTGTCACTGCCTTGTTTGTGCTGACTCAGTACATAACTGGAAAAGAAAAAAAAAAAGCTTTAAATGCTTAATGCTAACCATTCTGCTGGCCAGATGAGAACTTCACGTGTTGCATAACAGAGGACAGATCACACTGTGTGTAGGAACTATTTGCAAAGCAAAACAGGACTTTTTTTTTTTCCAGTTTAGAGGTGGGAAATATTCCAGGGTCAGTGTAGGGTGAGGAGTTCCAGGTGTTGCTGCAGCTCCTCCTCTGGCTCCTAGCCACACGTCCACTTATACTTCGGCTCCAGGGCAGCCTCATTAATGTCGTCCAGACTGCTGACAGCCCAGCATGGGTATCAGGGATTTTACACCAGCTGTTTGCTCATTTTTAGTGCATAAATATTTGTTGCAAGCATTTACACTTGTTTTTGACACATTAGGGTTTAAGGAGTGGCTCTGAGGTGACAGCACCTTCCCAGGGTTGCCTTTTTTTTGTTCAGAAAGAAGGTCTGCGTGCTCCTGAGGGCGTCTTCAAAGGCACCACAAGCACTTGTAAACAGGAACATGCACCCTGAAAGTCATGACCCCTTTTCCACACTGCTATCCCTGCTCTACCCACCAGCTTCCTCCAGCACCACCAGACCTGAAAGTCCTGTTGCGCAGAGGTGAAACAAGTTCTCCCGTTTCTAAACCCACAGAAGGAGGAACACATCAGAATCCCAGCTGAGGATGGGGAGTGCTGCTATCAGCAAGGGCCACACTGAGCTCAGAGTGGCATGTCCAAGTGCCAGGCAGCCTGCTAGGTGATCAGGCGAAGAGCCTCAGCACCTGTGCAGACACACTTGTGCCCCAGCAGCACTGCACCTGGATCCTGGCTGTCTGCAAGCCTTGAGAGTTGGCCTAAGGAATTATTTTTACACCTCTGTACATGCCTGTAACATGCAGGGAGTTATTTGCATCATCCGCCCTTCCCTCCTCCCCCTACCCAAGCCTTTCAACAAACACATCAGCTTCCTGGAATTTTTTTCTTTCTTTCTTTATATCATTTACATCATTTACATTTCTAGATCCAGGATGTTATTTAACCACCAGGTTTCCCCGTTTTCCACATGCAGTTCAAAGCCTTTCCCGGGAAGGGGAGCAAAAGGAACTGGAAGCAGGTGGTGTGGGAGACTCTTTGTTCTGAGCTCATCTTTTATAACCTGCACCTTTGCTCTCAGGTCTTTGTGTGCTGTTAGGGGAGCTGCTGCAGGCCTGGTTTTCTCTTGGCAGAGGCAGGCAGATTGCCACAGTGCTCTGTGAGGTTTGGGATTTGAGTTCTGTGCTGTGCTGCCCAGGCACCGGGCAGGAAGCAATCATATAAATTACATGGTATTGTTCCCAAGTCCTGAAAGTCTTGAGTGCTCAGAGAGGTTCTGACTCTCAGTACAGAGGACCAGATGTAAACAGGGTCGGGGAATTAAGAAAACTGTAATATTTTTTCCTTGTGACTCATACAGGCTTTGCCTGGGGCAGCATCATTCCTAGAGAAATGAGTTGACTTTCACATGGATTGGTGGGACAGAGAGCTGCAAAGTAACATTATCTCATTGTTCATGTAACTAGGCTTATGCCTGACCTCCTGGAAACTGGAGAGTCACAGAGGGACAGCCCAGATCCGTATCTGGCTCATTTTAGTCTCTCGAACTTGGCAGAGAGGTTGGCAGAACATTATCGCCCAGTCTTGGAAGCAAGTCTCACATAGAATAGATGGAGATGTCTTTTTCCACAGCATGGGCAGTCATGTATAAACCACTCACCTCTGAGGAGAAAATACAAAACCAGATCAAGACTGTCCCCATTTTCCCAGAGGGAAGCCCTGGAATGGGCTGTTGTGCAGGGTGCTGTGAGCTTGCCTTGATGCCTTACAATTGTTTCATTGGTATTTTTATTGAAGCTGAAGATCCTCCATCTCTAGGAGCTCTCAAGGAGGAGCCCAAAGTCAGCAGGGCTTGTTCAGCAGCACCTAAACCCATGGATAACAAAACAAAGTGATTAAAGGAGGAAAAGTCAAAACAAGCCAACTCCCTGAGGACACCTGTACCTTGCAGCAAGGTCCACCACTTCCAAGAAGACTGGTGTCCAGAGGGAGCTGCATATCAGTGGGCCAGAACATGGAGGTCACATCACCCTCTTAATCATCTGGATGGGGAGAGCGGATTTGTGATCATCCTTTACTGCAGGGTCAGACAGAAGCTGCCAGCTTCACAAGCTGCTGTGTGTCCATGTGCCTGGGGGCTGTGTGTCCCTGTGGCCAGGGGTGACACCGTGGTGGCCCATCACTGCAGCTGGGGACTTGCCAGCTGCCCTGCCCCACTCACTCACCAGCTCTCGTGGCCTTGGCTCCTTGCCCCAGCAAGAAGCGAGTACGTGCTGCCTCCCTCATTTCTTCCTTTTTCCACCTTTCCTGTGTAGCTCCCACCCACCTGACAGAGATGCCAGCAGGGCTGGCGGGCACCCAGCGCTGCCTTTTCACTTTGCCAGAGGAGCCTGCAAGTGGCAGCGGGTGGGCTCTGCAGGGGTGCCTCTGGGCTGTCAGGCCAGATCCAGGGTCTGACTCCCTCATCCTCTGCCCTGGTCCTTATTCCTTCAGCTCCAGCATCTCCACCACCACTGGGTGTTCTTCTTGGTGAGGACAGAAGAGCTCTTGCAAAGCCAGTAGCTCAAATTCCATCCAAAAGCCGTGTCTGACTATGTGGAGAATGAAGAACCTCGAAGTCTCAGGGAGAAATGCAGAGGGCTCTCAGTGTCTCCCTGCAGTTCCCCTTCCCCTCAGCCTAACAAAATGAAGCCCTAAACACACCCTGGGCTCGATTTCAGGCAGGATGAGCAGGCCTGTGTCTCCGCCACAGTTATAAATAGCTGCCTGTGGGCTCCTCGCCTGTTCACAGCAGGGGTGGCCTGGGCAGAGCTTTCTGCTCAAGGAGCAGACAAATATTTCTGTTTGTGCCTTTTTTTTCCACAGGCTGGCTGGCCTCCACCTCTGGTGCACTTTGAACAGCAGGTGAATCATGTTTGGGTAAGCCCGTCATCGCCCCACTGCCAGCTCCTCCTTTCATAACGCACAGACGTCACGGCTTTTAAAGAGGTCAGGCTGTGAGTACTCGGAACATTTGTCACCCAGAAACCTGTCCTGGTGGATCTGCCAGAGCAAATTGAAGGTTTTCCTTCGCAAGAAGCCTGGCACCATTCCACTGTAGGTTTTAGGAAGGTATTGCAGCGAGGTTTGGGGAGAAAGGAGCCTGCTCTGCTCTTCTGAAAGAGCAAATGCAGAATCCTAGAGAGGTTTGCAGGGGAGAGAAAGGTGCTGGGAAAGATGTGTATCCTTAGCATCATTTTTATGAAAATTAATACCAAGAATAAAGCTCTATTATAACTTTTAGCTGCTAATTAACATAGCAAAGAGTCTTAATTTACAGATATTCAGAATGAAGGGACAAGTTGTAGAAGGATGCAACACAGAAAGGAGCAAGTTTGAGTGCTGTGCAGAAAGCAGGAACAGGGTTTTCACCTTCCAAAGCACCCTTCACTTGTATAACTCCAGTTCCATTTGGGTTTTGCTTTTCTTCTTATTCAGCTCAAAAATAGAAGAGTGGTTTCATAGGAAACCTCTGCCCAGCACTCTGCAGAGATTAGCAGATCATAAGCAGAGTGGGAATCAGCTTTTCTGGGAAAGTCAGGATTTTTAACTGTTTCCATTTTTTAGTGGAATGAAAAAGCAGCTTGAAATTTTCCATGAAGAAGGTCACTTGGGAACAGAGGAAAGATTTGTTTTTGATCTCTACCTTAGACAGCCTTGTTTCCCTAATAGGACACTTTATATAATAAAGCCCTCAGATGCAAGATAAAAAGTCTCATCACAAGATAAAGGTCCAACCTTTCTGTTCTGAAATTGTTGGCATTTGTAGAAAAATACGTTTATCTGGGGACATCTCTGCATGAAATGGTATAGGAAACAATTCTTTCTCCACATCTAAACTCTCTTGGCATCTCTGCTGCTATGAGACCCCAGACAGCCACATGCTGTGCAGGATCCCTGCAGGCACCCCCAAATGCTGTGAGCAGGGGCAGCACAACCCCTCCTGCTCCCCGAGAACCAGTTAAAGTTATTACATAAATTTGTGTAAACAAGACTTGCTTAAGTAACTCCACACTGCCAGTTCCTCTTGCTGGTCTTCTTTTCCTACTCCGCCCCTCCAGAGCCTGGTATGACGGGTGTTTGACCCAGCTCTGTGCTCCATGTGCTCCCAGCCAGTTGGAGACAGCAGCTCCAAGGAAGCCCTGGTTGATGCTTCAAGCAAAGGAGGTGGTTAAAACACCCCGGTGAGGTCAGACCTCAGGCCCAGCACGCTCGGGCAGCTGCTGCCTGTCACGTCTGTGGGCAAACACCCATCTCAGCACACCGAGGTCATGCTGGGGGTCGTGTCCCTCAAGAGAGCTACTGAACTGCTGTCACTGAAGGTCCTCAGCATCCCCAAAAGCCAGATGCTCCACCTGCCTTTTGCCTCCTCCACTAAGTGTTTTAAAGCCCTAATCCCCGTGGCTGTTTTTGCTCTACGCCCATTCATGTCGCCTGGCTTCAAGCCAGGGCTGAGATGCAATGAGGAATTAGGGACACCAGGGAGCTTGAAATGGTTTTCACCTCCACAACTTTTTGGAGAAACTTGGCCAGTTCTGTGGAGGCAGGACAAGGGCACAGAGGGGAGAGAGCTACGTGCAGGGCAAGGTGCAGAAGGCAGGATGGAGAAGCTCGGCAGCCGGAGGACACGGCTGGATGTTCACACAGCCAGTCCCTGGGTGTGTTTGGCTCTCTGCTCTTGTGCCACAGGGATCTGGCAGCACGTGCTGTATTTGCAGAGAGCTTGGTGCAGTGGCCTGAAGCAGGGACTGTAAAATACAGGCAGCAAACAGGAAGATTTCCCCTGGATTGGTGCTCACCATCACCCAGCACTGGGAGTAGGGAGTGCCCAACGCTGGCCCTGAGCACGTGAAGATGCTGAGATTTGGGGCAGCGTGAGGACATGGCTGTGGGGTCATCTGCAGACAGACATTTGCAGGCTCCACCCATTTTGGGAGCTGAGGCACAAGGCACGGAGGGGCTTTTAGATGAAATACCTGTCAGCTGGAAAGCAGAATCCCACTCCAGTGAGATGCAACACTTCTCAGCTCCAAGTGAGCACCTACAAGCAGGCTTGACCTCGAAGGCTGGCACAGCATGCTTGAAAGGGTTCCAACCTTTATCTTAAAAAGCAAAAGCAATGCCTCTCCTTTTCATGTCCAAACACAGAATGTATTCCAAGATATTCCCATCCTGTAGTAGCATGACCTGAGGGGACTGTAAAATTCTGCAACTCCATCTACGATTTGGAAGTAGTTTGTGTCTTGTGCAAGAGTCCTGTGTACTTGCACAGAGGGAAAAGTGAAATATATAAAATAACACCACATAAGATTATTTGACATTAACGCACCCAAGGATTCATGAAGCAATAAGGCAGTTAAAATCAATCCTTCCCTGCTGAAGCCAAACCAGCTCATTGAAACCCAGTTTAGCTTTTGGGGTTGTTTGTTTTTCCCATCTTCGTGTTTTCCCTTTAATCTTTGTGCTGGATAATTAAGACAACATTCCTCAGCATCTTTCCTGCTGTTTGTTGTGCTTATACAAGAGCCGGCTGCATTTGTTCTGTGGAGAGAACATCCAAAGCCACATTCTGTGGTTTCAAGTAAAATCCTCTGCAGCGTTGACTTTTAATCTCAAGTTTGCCTGAAATCTGCCTTACTCAAGAAAATAGTCATAAAAATAGACTCCTTAAGGAAAACGAAACAAGGCAGCAACACAGCAGAGAGAGCTTATGTTCAAGTCTACATTGAAGTTTTTATTGATGGTGAGACTTCTGGGCTTGGCCTAATACTGCTCATAGCAGAAGTGGGTCGGGGTGCTGGTCCTGTGCCCCCTTCCGAGGTCTCTTTTGCTGCTGGCTGGACCCTGCCAGCATCCAGGGCCCCCAAAACGCTCACTGCCCGCGGAGCCTCTCTGCTGCCGGTGCTCTCCCTGCCCCCGGAGCACTCCCTGTCCTCGGTGCTCTCCCTGTCCCCGATGCTCTCCCTGCCCCCGATGCTCTCCCTGTCCCCTATGCTCTCTCTGTCCCCGGTTCTCTCCCTGACCTCGGTTCTCTCCCTGTCCTCGATGCTCTCTCTGTCCCCGATGCTCTCCCTGCCCCCGATGCTCTCCCTGTCCCCTATGCTCTCTCTGTCCCCGGTTCTCTCCCTGACCCCGATGCTCTCCCTGTCCCCTATGCTCTCTCTGTCCCCGGTTCTCTCCCTGACCCCGGTTCTCTCTCTGTCCCCGATGCTCTCCCTGCCCCCGATGCTCTCCCTGTCCCCGGTTCTCTCCCTGACCTCGGTTCTCTCCCTGTCCTCGATGCTCTCTCTGTCCCCGATGCTCTCCCTGTCCCCGATGCTCTCCCTGTCCCCGATGCTCTCCCTGCCCCCGGAGCGCTCCTGGTTCCTGGAGCGCTCCCTGCTCCAGGTGCTCTCCCTGCCCCCGGCGCTCTCCCTGTTCCCCGGAGCGCTGCAGGAGCCTTACAAAACAGCCGAGAGGTTATGAAACCCGTGGCCCCGCTGCCAGACGTCTCATTCCCGGTAGATGGCGGTGCCAGCTCATTTTTCCTAATTTTTCCCACATTTTTTTTTTCCTGGCGCCGCGCCCGATGCCAGCCCTCGGCGGCTGCGGCGGGGCTGGGGATGAACAGGCACGGCCCCCGCGCTGGGGTCAGTGCTGCAAACAGAGAGAGATTTGTCGGAGTTTTCTCACCCTATAACTGCTTTTCGTTTGTTTTGGATAAATTTGAAATCAGTTTTACAAGCTCAGCACAGAATCAGGCGTCTGTCCCCGCTGACGCTGCTCCATCTCACAACAAACGGCGTGGAGGGCACAGGGAGGATGTTGGTAATGCCAGATCCGGAGGGACTATGCAGACAGACAGACAGAGCCCCTGCATTTCTCTCCAGACTCCATCACGGTCTTGAACAAAACCTGCTCACCCCAGTCCCAGCTCCCCACCGATCAGCCTTTCCTTGAGTGTTTCCTTCTGCAGAGGGACAGATAGCACTGAGTAGGCAGTGTGGCTGGTGAATAAACAGCATTTCTCTTTGGAGATCACAACATCTTTATTTGGCTAAGAGTGACCCAGTTGCTGTCCAGCACAGCTGCCATTTCTATCTCCACCTTCTCGGCATGCCCAGGGCATGCGCTGCTGCTCCAGCACGGACAGACTAATCCTTGTCTTCCTGCTCATCATCCTTGGCAATGCCTTGGTCCTGGGGCAGGGACAGAAGGAAAAGGGACAGCATGTCAGGGGAGTGCTGAGTGTCCCATCCCAGGTATTTGGCAGCATCCACACTGGGGTTTGTAGGTGCAAACCCCACAGGGCTGGGGTGCAAGGGGCAGCCAGGCCCCAGCACGGAGCTGGGGGTGACGTTACCTCCTCCAAGTCATTGCCAGAGCTGCTGCTGCTCCTGTCCTCTTCCCCATCTCCCTGCTGGGGTGAAGAGAGAGGGACAAGCATCACTGGGGAGCCCTGGCACTCTTTGCTGTTTGAGCCAGAGCTTCAGGTCAGAGACTCCTGGTCCTGTGGGTACCTAGAGCCAGGCTTGGCACTGCTGGCGCTGCTGTGGAACCACGTGTGACCATGGCACCACAAAGCCTCCCAGAGCCAAGAGCAAGGATTTCACAGAGTGTGTAGTGCAGGCAGCATTGCTGCCCACACCAGGCAGCATCCCATTTGGAGAGAAAAAGGAGGGAGAACTAGCTAGGAAAGTTGGGAGCAAAGAGACAGCTGTCTCTCAGTGGAAAAGCCATGGGCAGTGTGATTTCTAGGCTGTGGACAGCATAGCTCCATCTACTGCAAGTGTGGGTTTGCCATGGGTCAGACATGGCTTCCCTTTACAGCTGGGATGTAAATGGTTCTGCAGAAAACTCCATCACTCCCCTACCTTTTCTCCCTCAGTCTTTTCCTTCTCCTTTTCTTCCTTCTCCTCTTTCTTGTCCTTCTCCTCTTTCTCCTTATCTTCCCGTCCAAACCCTACAGCAGGGCACAGAGGAAGGTTCATTGCCAGCGTGCAGCACCCAGCACACACAAACCCAGCAGGTGCCCCTGGGCCCACACCAAACACTCACATTTCAGGATTGTCGACATTTCACCAAAGGCAAAGAGCTCTGGGGCACGAGACAGTCACACCTATGGAACAGAGGGGACCTGAAGGAGCAACATGAGAGTGGAGGAAGGTGAGTATTTCAGGGATGAAAACGCCTCCCTGGAACATTCAGTTTTCACAGAGGCCCTGTGTAATTCCTATTCCCCAAAACGACAGGGAAGGAGATCAAATAATCTGTGGACTGCACAAAAATCAAAAGGACCAGACCTTGTGCCCACCCAGGCAGCCCCCTCAGCCCAGGAAAGCAGCAAGTGGAGAGTGATGGAAGCAGAAGAATCTCACGGCAAATTTGCAGGGAGATGTCTCAACCCCCCACCAGGAGCAGGTGCAAAATTACAGAAATATTATAATTAAATGAGGAAGAAATAATAAAGAGCAGGTGTAGGGGCTTCTAGGAATCCCCACCAGAAAGGAAACCTTCCCTGAGGGACAGGGTGATGGCAGAGAGGGAGATGGAGACAGCAGCAAGCAGAGAAGAAGCCAAGAGCAAGGGTAAGAAAACTCCCAAGCATTGATTAGGTGCCTGAAGGGTGACAGATGAAAAGAAAGGAAAGAAATAGCTTGCTTTAAAAATAGGAGACCCAAACAAAGCCCAAGAAACAGCCTGGGCAGGTCAAACCCTCCCTCTCATACACAAACAGGGCAGCAGGAGTGAGGGGATCAGGTCCCTTCTGCTCACTGGGAAGAGCAGATCCGCCCCTGCTGCAGGAGGTAATTAGGAAATCGTTTCTCTTCCAGCCAGTGATGGAGGGAGGCAGAATATTAATGCTTCCTTTAAATGGTTTTTAGTCACAAAATGACATCATCTGATTGGTATTATTGGCCCTTTTGAAGAGTCAGTTGCAGCCTCTGAGCCGATAGCATTGATTTGTATTTTCTAGGTGGGTTTTTAAACCCCCCAGGATGCTGCAGGGGAGCAGGAAGCAGTGGGGCTTGGGGTGGAAAGGGAGTTTGGATGGGAAGGAAAGGAGTGTGGGAAGTGACTGATAGAAGATGTAATCAGTGCAAAGTTAAAATCTAATTAATAATGAACAGCAATCTAATTCATCTCCGTAATTAAGAAGTGCAACTACTAATTGAAAGTAATCACACTTTAATCTAAAATCATTAAAAATAATCAAACATTAACAAAAGAAAAGGCAGCCTTGGGAAGGGGTAGGAGAAGATGTAGGTGACGCTCTGACCCCAGGTGTTGCTCTCCAAAGCTGCCCCATGGCTCCCATGGTGTGCCCAGCCCCAAATCCATGAGGATGCCCCTGCCTTGTGCCTTCACTGCCACAGGGGAGCAGTTAGGGAGAGCACAAGGTACAGACAGGGAAGGCACAGAGATGGACATCAAGCTTTGCACCAGGGGATGGGCAACTAGCCCAAAGTCCAGCAGCCAGGGCTGGGAAGGGATAGCTCTGCCCCAACACATGCCAAGAAATGCCTTGGGAGGGGGGTTAAACCCCTTTAATTCCCTCCTGCACTGCTACCTCTGTCCCTAGGGACCAACCCTGCTGATTTCCAAGAGCTGGAGTGGGCTCTGACAAGCTCCTGCCTGGGGGTGCCACCCAGCAGCCCCTGCCGTGGGTGCTGGCTCCCGATGGCTGCCAGGGATCAGCTTTCCCCATCCCATCCCAGACCAGCAGATCCAGTTTCGCCTGTTCTCTGGAGCCTCGGCACCTCGCATTTTGCACAGGCGGGTTTGCCTGCCCCAGATGAGCTGGTTTCCTAAAGCCCAGGCAGAAAAACCAGCAAAACCCAGTGACCAGCTGATGGTCCCCACAGACCAGCTGCAATTGTCCACAGCCAAGCTGGGTATGAGGTGCAGCTGGATCAGACCTCTGGCTAACAGAGCAAACCTGGGTATTCAAACCTTCTAGATGAAGCCTGAATGGCCTCACCCCCCAGGCACAACAGGCTCACAGTGAGCCTACTCCCATCTCAGCCAGGGACTGAAGTCCTTCCCACAAAGCTCAGGCCTCCATTGCCATCCCCAAGACCACATGGAGCACGAGCTGTCCTAGGGATGCTCCTGCTGCACCCTCATTCACCCTGCTGTCCTGCTCTGCTTCTTCAGCCTGTAAAATACACTGGTGAGTCTGTAAATTCCCTGGATGGCATAAGGGAGAAAGGGAAGGGTCTTACCTGGAGCTGAAAAAGAAGTGATCTCCTCAATGCCTGGCTGGCAGCAAGCGGGGCTCCGGGTATTTGAGTGTTGCAGTCTCCTCCCCAGTCCCACTTCTGGAGCAGAAAAACTGGCTCTGCCATCCGTCATGGACTGCACATGACACCGGAAACGTGACCAGTCCCACTGCTACCCACAAGAGGCATTGCCTCCAGCACAGGCAGGAGCAGAAAGACCTTTTGCAAGCAAGTCAGGGCAGCTCTGGAGGCTGCAGACATCCATGGGGACCAGGCCTGGGACCAGGGAGAACACTAGGGACTCACTCTGGGAATGTGCTGTGGCCAGGACCCTGCTGGAAATACAGAAAAGGGGCTTTGGGGGATGCCTGCTGTGGGTGGGAGGTGTCAGGCAGCTCCAGGAGGTCCAGAGGCAAGGCTGGACCAGACAGAACTCAGCACTCCCAGCTCCCTCTGATGCTTGTCCTGGCTGCTGGCTTTCACTCCAACATATCATTAAGTAAATACCTGTCAGCAGAGAGCAGTTACCAGCACATCTAAACACTTGCATAATGTGCCTTCCTTCTAATGCAATGCCCTCATTTCCAACAGCACCAGTAGGGATAATAACAGTAACAATAGTGTCAGAAAGGGCTTGTGCACCCAGCTAATTTGTTTTCCCCACCTAATAAAAGGAATTAGCTCTCCTGTAAGATTTGTCCCATTTAACGCCTTCAACTCTACAAAAAAGTTGCTCCCACAATCATTTGAGTTTCATTTACAGTAATTGCAGGGCGTGTGGAGCCCCTCTGACAGAGTGAACCTAACTCTGGCTAATGCATGCAGGGAGCAAGCAGATCTACAACAGTCACTTGTCCCAAAAACCTGGCTATTTCTGCCCCAGACCTCCTCCACCACAGCCTGCACTGGCCCTAAACCCAGAGCAAGAGTCCAGCTGGCAGGTTTAGGTCAGAAATGAGGGATGGGTTTAAACGACCAGGGTGGATAAGCCCTGCAGCAGCTCAGCCAAGCCAGTGGCAGAGTCCCTGTTGCTGCCCAGTTTACAATCAATAGCTCTGGTGCTCTTACAGAGATGCTTCAGCTCACACACAAATCACTCAAGGAACTCCCACTGCCAGCACTTGGTCTTGGGATAAATGCTGGCAGCAATCCCATCTGTGCCAGCATGACACAGCTGCCAGGTCGGTGCAGCCAGGGAATTTGGCAGAGATGGAGCACCCTGAAAATAGATCCAGGGAGGATCTCTTTGGTGTTGGGACCAGCACAGGCATCCAATCCACGTCTCTGAGCAGCTCCTGCCACCTTAGGAGAATCCTCCCCCACAAATACCAAACTCAAACTTATTTTTAACTGGTGACCACATTGCTCACTCCCTGCCAGCCCCAGCTGGGCTCTCAGTCCTCTGATGCCTCCAGCACTGGAGGCAGTGAGAACAGCCCAGGGGACAGCCCTGCCACTGCTCCCTGGACACAGGGACACAGAGCATCACCCACAGAACCAGGACCATCCTGACCAGCAGGCCAGGCTGCAGCCACCAGCACCTTCCTGCAGCAGCACAGCAGAGTGGCAGCCAGGGACACTCCTAGGTCCCAGCCCACAGACTGCACAGGCTCTGGTCTCACCCTGCAGCAGGCACAAAGCTGCCCTTGGAGGAGGGAAAGCAACCTGCTAGCCAGCACCCAAAACACCAGGGCATGGTTACCCCGAGCTGCTGCCACAGGAGACTCTCAGAAAACATGGATTAGCACAGTACAGATCACTTTTGTCCTCTGTTTCTGTGCCAAGGAGCCTTTGACTACAAAGCACCCATCTCTGCTTAGGTCACATCATCACAGACCACTCTTTATTTTGGATTCAATGTACACACCTGAGGAGGAAATGCCAGAGCCCTCCACTTCCTGATGTGAGCTCCCCCATTCCTGCCTCTGAGTCAGGCCCTTTAATTTGTTCTGTGGGTGACCTGGGACAGGTGTCCCTTTACTCAGGGCCACCAGTGGCAGCACAGCTGCTGCTTCTTCCAAACGAGGACAACTGCTCATCCTGCCAGAGGTTCTGCTGCCATTGACCATGAATGTTTTAATAATGGAAATGAGTCCCTGGGAAGGTGGCTGGCAAGCCCTGGGAGCACATCCCAAAGCCCACTGGGAAGCCCAAGCGTTTTTTATGCTCTAAACCTTTCCACAGCAGCTGCCAGGAAGCAGCTTTTACAGCTGCAACTAACAGAATCACTCCCAAGGAAACAAAACAATTGTGGAAGGCTTTTTTTTTTCCCCTCCAAGTCAGCATCTTAGCTGGCTCTTATCTATTCTCAGCCACCTCTCACCTCCCCAGACACTACCAGAAGTGTTCAAATTACTGTCAGCTCTCATTAGGTTCACACAGAAGGCAAGGCCAAGCAGGAAGACCTCCAGACAGTTGGATGCTGAATTCTGATGAATCCTTTGGGTAGAAAGATTTCAGCATCCATGGAACTGTTTTTATTGTCTATCTATTGCAGTCCTTGCACTGGAACACAAATGAAGCTGGTGCACGTTTGATTATTGGCTGCTATAACAAAATCCAGGTGGGCACATGACAGAAGAAATTACTGTCTGCATGTTAAAAAAAATCACCTCATTTCCTTTAATTATTAAACTACTCTACACTAAAGCACTGCAGGTCAGTAGAATTTATCTGCAAAAAAGCAGCAGCTGCTTCATAAAACCCCATTACCTTTATTTCTTCTCTTCTGACATTCTTGTACATTTTGGCTTTTTGGCAGGAGCAAAGCTGCCTTTTTGCACCGACACAGGAACTGGGAGCTCATGTGTGGGAGCTCTCACTCCCCAGCCTGGGTTTCAGAGCACTGTTTCCTGCCTTAAGAAAAATCCCAGCTGTCCAGGCCCCAAAGCTGTACCCAGCTCTGCCCCAAAAAACAGAATCAGGGCTGAGGAAAAAAACCCCACAGTTCTTTTACTTCATTCGTGCCCACTGCTACCTTGATGGCTTTTAACTGAAACGGTTGTCAAAACAAATCCTTTATTTAATAATGCTTTCAACCAAAAGAAGAAAAAAAATACAGATTTTATTGTAGTGCAGATTTTTTTACCCCAGACACACTCCTTTCAAGTCCAGTTTTAAGATGCCAGAAGAAGCTTTCCCTTTAGAGATCTGATCAATCTAACCATGACTAAGGGAGGGTTTTTTCCCATATATATAAAATCAGAGCATTAGCCAAAATGTATTCTAATACAAAAAAACACTTCTCTACTGCACAACCAGAGCAGAGGAATGTTCTAAGCCTTCAGTATAGCAGAGATGTGCAAGACTTGCTAAAACCCAGAGGATTTTCAAAAGGAGATTTGAGCATCATTGTTACCAATGAGCAAGTGCAGAGGCAGGTGTGACACTCAGTCACCTCTGATTAGCTATTATGGACTTCTTGAAATTCCATTTTAGCTGTGCATTTCTGCTCTTGTGATTCCAACAGAGGCTGCTGCCTCCCCATGGGCAGGCTCAAAAGATAAAGGAACAAAGCAGGGAACTTGCACAGCACAAAGAAACAGATACCATACATGGAGCAGCTTCTGAGGCAAATTAGGACTCCTACTAACAGAACCAAATTGATGCCTCTTTCCCTACTTTAATATATACCTTCCAAGAAGGAGCATTGCATTATAGTGTTTTTCCACAGAAAGAGAAGACAAGCAGTATGTGAGTCCGTGAACAGTCTGTGGCCGACATGTCAAGCTGCACTGAAAAAGGGGAATCCTCCTGCTGAATTCTCATTGAAGTGCCCAAACACGAATCAATCCCTTTTAGTCAGCTCTCATTTATTGCTATAAAGCCATGAACCTGCATTCTCAGGGCCAAATCAGCATTTTCCCAGCTCTTGCTGAAGCAAGCACAGCGTGAGAGAATGAGAAACAGCCCCCTGGTGAGAGTCCCTGTCCCACATCCCTGAGTCAGTACAGACATCTTCAGGAAGCTGAGCTTCTCCTCAGCAACAACAGCTTGGTCAGGAATCCTCTCTGCTCTATTCTGCTCAGTCTAGGAACTGCAAAGTTCATAATCACAAAGATTTGCCTTTTCTTGCACCTCCTATCCAATATTCACTTCAACACTAATGCAGAGCTATCAGGAACCCAATTATGTCTGACTTAAAAATCACACCATGATTTTAGCTAACTCTAACTAGCCAGCTGCTACTCTTCTCTTCAGCACTGGAGAAGCTCTCTGGACTGTGAACACAAAGAGCTTGTTAACACATACAGCAGAGAGATTTCAGTGAAAAGACACAGACAGTCCATGAAACAGAGAAGCAATCTGCACTTTAAGTCTGTCACGTTGTCCACCAGCCTGGACTATGCTAATCACATCTCTCAGTGTGCTGTAAGAGCTGTCATTGCCAGACTGCACTTAATCACAATTCTTCCAGCAGCAGTGAGCAGAGTTCATCTTTTTCCCTTTAATAAGAGCCATTACATCATTCTCCAGCATGGAAACTACGAAGTGGGAAGGTCAAGAAGTTCTTAATTAGAAGGATTTTTATTACTGTGATAGTTCCGTTCTAGCCTCAATAAGAGAGATCTGCAGTACAGGCAACAAGAGCTGGAAGGCATCTTGGATATAGGAAGCACTGTTTGAAGCCTGTGAAAACAAAAATCAAAATACACACATGAATAGCTACGCTACCAATCAGCTTTGCTCACCACATACTCATTTCAAACAGCATTGATTATTGCACAGAAAAAAAAAACCAGAAGCCTAGTGCTTGCTGGATTTTAAAGGCTTCCTTCTAGAAATCAATTTTATGTCAAGTTTTTGAGGGGCTTTATGCCACTAGGCAAAAAAGCAAATGGCTTAAAGACTGCCAAACAAGATCAGTTCCGATCCAAATGCAGGATACTGTTCTCAGTGAGAGAAGAAAAGTGTTTATTTCTAAGTGAAGCACAGCATGCTGTGTATGGCAGGAAGGAAGAATACGTGAACATGAAACACCCCCTTCCTACCACACCTCAGAGCTCTGCAAGCTTGAGAACCAACAGTAAGAAAGTGTTGGGACTCCTGCATGCTAATTTCTGAACTTGTCTATGGTTCAGCTTTGGCCTTTAAATTCTAAAAATCGAGACTGCTGAATTTAATATGTGTCTCCTGACCCATCTTAAGTGTGAGCTGACACTCACTCCTCAATAAGTAACTCATCTCTTGTGCAAATCTACAGACATTTATCAAAACTTTCAAGTTATTAGACAGGTAAGCACAATTTTAGACCATGGGTTAGAGAACTTGGCATGCATAAGGATACTAAAGTGGGAAGAACCAGCACATCTATTTTTAAAGCATTAGCTTAAAGTTTTAACGTTAGCATAACTGACCTCCAAAAACACTCCAGTGATTAAGGGATTAAGCACATCTGCTTTCTCTTTGACCTGCAGAGATCAGACATATATTATCCTGATTGAAAATTTGATCACATTTCTTCAAGCAAGATAAAGTTAAACCCTCAGTAAGTTTAAAACCACCACTGCCCCCTTAACTAGAGGAAAGCTAAGCCACAAGCTTAGCAGCTTTGTAGCATGCAAATAAGAACAAGGTAACCTGCATGTGCCCAGCACAGGTTGGGTTTGAACACACATCACATCTTCAAAGGAACTGGGGGCAAGTGGAGAATCCAGAGATGATGATACCATCTTCAGCAACACCCAAGTCTTTGGAAAATCCACAACAGGCTCACAAACGTTATTTGCCTCTGTCTCCTTAGCACTGTGAGCATCAATTCCCACCCCTACTCTGTGCCAGGCTCTCAAAAGCTCAGATGCCACAGTTTGAGGAACCCTGGCCTCTTGGCCAGGAACCTTGGAACTGTGATCAGTTCACAAGTTAAAAACTGCATACGTAAACATGCAAAAACAAAAAGCACTTCCTGACAGAGATCCCAAGGCTGTTATCAAATAACCACATCTCATTCCTAAGAACTGTGCTGTAACTCTTACCCCTGCAGTGGTTAAGCATGTTGTGAACTCTTTAGAGAAAGCTGACAGCTCTTTACACAGCATGATCGTCAGTCTGGGAAAGAAGACAGGGAAAACAATGAAGTAAACACAGAACTCAATATTAAGTTTCTTTCAGCATTCCTCTAAAATACAAATGCCCTGTTTCTATGTTTATTAAGTTAAATTAAACCAAAAATGATATAAATGGTGTATGAAGATTCAGTAGTTTTCCAAATAAAATAGAGAGGGGAAAGATGGGGAAATAAATAATTAAAGCAGATCTTAAAGAGCACTCAGAGGACACATATCCATTCCAGAAGGAACAGTATTAACTTGTCTTTTTTTACTGGCAAGAGTCATTTTCTGAATTAGAAAGTACTGCACATTTCAGAACATGCCAAGTGTCTCCTGCACAGTAATTCTGCCATCTCACATACAAGCATACTAAATTATTAACAAGGAGGTAATCAGGAATCACTTTTGTACAACTGTTTTGTCATGTTTTAAATCTCTGCCTACTGACTAGCATAAGCTTAAGGCAAATATTCTTATAGGCTATACAAAGCTTTCAAGAAGGGTTTCCTCTTTCTTACCAAGAAATGTCTTTAGGCTTTAAAGAGACAACTTAGTTCTGTTGGAAGATAATGATGCCACCCATCACAGATTTGCCCAATTCCCAAATTTAAACACCTATGCAGAATTCAAGAAATCCTGCATTGCATGGATTTCCAAAGAATTATTAGACAATTTAATCAGCAATTATATGCTATCCATTTCCTGAGAGGTGCACTCACTGTGAAAGGGACTTGGCTCTGTCTGTGGCTGTCACCTCCTGTTTCTGACCATAGAGAAACAAAGCTGCAGTTTTGTGAAACATTTCAATGGAGCAGGCTGTCAGTTCTGCCAGGCTTCTTATGGCAAATGCATGAATATCCTGCAAGAGTGACAAAAATTCTGCATACAACACAGAAACTAGCAGCTTTTATTATTTAAAACAAGTCAATCACACAACCTACTATCACTGCCCTTTCAGACCTCAGAACCCACACAGAACCAGAAACCCATAAACCCTGTGAGTCACAACCGTAAGTCAGCAGCCAGATAAACACTCTGCAGGCAGATATTCTTTTCCTTGATTACCCAGTTACCTCTACTGATTTCTTAGCATCCTGGTCACCATCTCTGGATTCTACTTCTTGGTTTTCTTCACTTTCTTTTTCTTCTTTGGGAAGACTGCTGTTGAATCGTGCTATCCACTCATGGGCAGATGTCCTCACCTGTAGCAAGATGTGCCATAAAACTGAATGACTGGAATGAAGCCCCCTTGCACACCACGAGACAATGGAGTGTTGGATCTCTCCAGAGGAAAGAAGCAGCTACAACTCCTTCTGAGCTTCTGAGAAGAACCAAGACAAATGATCCCAGTGCTTTCAGGATTTTGCAGTTTGGCTGCACTGATGTAGTTGAGGGCAGCTGTTTCCTCTAGTACCAGGGGCTGGAGTTTACCAACAAGACTAAACTATCAGAGGTGCTTTAAAAACATGTCAGCAGAATGCTGCTGCCACTTGGTGGATCTGAAGGGTAGTGAAATGATGGCAAAAAAGGTGATTCTTCCTCATACCAGCTCCTGAACACAGTAAATCCAGGTGCTTTGTACCAGAGCAGGCCTTCAGTTCATGACTGTAGGTTTTCTCACCGTGGTGGCTGAAGGCTCACATGATTCTGCCCCATAAAGTTAAAGGCCCATCCCCTTTGCCTACCATTGCCAAAAGATCTAAAATATGGCTTGGTTTTGTGCATTTGGTATTTTCACAAGCAAAGCAGATGAAGAGAAGCTCTTCCTGTGAGGAAACTCTCCAGCTTTTTGAATATGGAAAATAACTCACCGTGATCACTTTGTCTGGCCTGGAGGAGATGTGCAGTTCTGAAAACAAGTCTGTTACTTCTTTTGTGAACTCCTCATCTCCTAATGGACAGGAAAGGTTAAAGAATTCACACAAAGGACGGATTCAGGAATAAGCAGCACTTCAATGCACAACTAGCTCTGCACAAGTCTGTCAACTGTTTCCTTTATTTCTCTTTGAATCATCACCTGAGGCAAGAATGCATCTAATCCAGTCTTTTCAAATACAGTTTCTAAGGTAAGTTCTGCAAAGGTGGAGACATTAGTGCCTGAAGGTTAGTTCTTGCTTTCTCAATTCTGGTTTAGTAGCTAAGGTAACTCCTATTTTTTATTTTTTTACAGGCAGCCTTTTATAACACACTAACTTGTACATCACCTTGGAGAGTCTGAAATATCACTTAGAGCCTATGTTTCTCCTATTATATATGGCACAGCAGATGTGAGATCCATTATGTGCAAATATAAAAGATACATTAAATGTTGAATGATAGCAAGTGCAGGTGTGTAAGCCCTCCCTGATGAGCATTTAGGTAAAAGCAATGCAAGAAATTTACATTTAAATCCATGTAATTCTCAGGAATCAGGGCTCTTGTGTGCGAAGGTACCTGAATCTTTTGCTCTGTGTGGCTAACTCTCATTTAAAACACAAATAAAAAAGCTTTTTGCTCTCCCACACATTGGACAGCTCTGTTCACAGTTTTCCCTTCCTGGTCAAGGAAACCCACTCTCTCTCTGAATTAGCATCTTGGCTCAGGGTCTGTTGTATGAACTGCCCATGAGTCAAACAACTCTAACCCCGCTCTGGCAAGAAATCATTCCTGCTACAGAATTACTGCACAGTTTCTCAGAGATGAAGGGTGCTGCTACCTGGACAGACATGGTTGTAGGATTAAACATCTAGCTAAGGAGTAACTTAAATTTGGCATCATGCCCATTGCTACTGATCAGGGCTGGCTGGTTTTGCACTGAGGACCAGCTTCTCTTCTCAGAACCTGGGGCTCTCTTACCCTTCTTTTCTTCCTCTTCTTCTTCAAAGAATTCAGGTAGAGAAAATGCTTCTTTGAGTTGTTCCATTTCCTCCTTGAGTGTGTCCAACTCCTCTCCAGAGAGGGCATTCAGAACTGCTTTCACCTGGTTAGGGGCAGCACAGCCAAAGAGGCAATCAACAAATCCATCCAACCGGATGGAAAATGCAGGCCAAGGCCACAAACCAGTGGGTGTGAGGAGAGTAACTTGGGAAAAGTTGGAGACCTGCAGGAACTGAGGCTGACTGGGATAAAGGGAATGGCTTTAGGAGCTGAGGACAGGACAAACTGCTCCCAAAGTAAACACCAGGTCCTAGTGCAGGGATCAAAGTGAGGTTCTGTAATAGTTTTACAGCAAGTTCTGAGCACTTGATTTTACATCTGCACATACATATATTCCGTATATATACGTATATACATATATTTATAATTTTTTATCCTCTGCTCAGCTGAACTCAAAATAGAAAGTAAAATGCTCAAGGCCATTACCTTTGATTCACTCTCTCTGGAAAGCATCTCTAAGGCCTCCAGATGCGAAAGACCCTGAAACTCATCAAACAGTAACCCATAATGGGCTTTCTTCTCAGTAGCCATGGTAACCTCGGTAGCTGTCTGCTGCTCTTCTTTCTCCTTTGCCTCTCGTAAGACCTGAAAAAGAAAAGCAGAGGCCTCGTGACAGTGCCAGGAGATAGAGAACACAGGAGGAGAAGGCTTTTGGCTCAATAGCAAAAACGGTTGCTTAATGACAGGACCACAAAAGAAGGGAGAAGAGATGAGAGAAACCAATGAGGTGTTGATAGGGAACTGCTGTACCTGAGATAACGTAGAGGTTCTGCTTATTAGGCCCTTTGTTTTTTTGAATCCAGGGTCTCCCTCAGCTATGACATCCATTGTCTTTTTGCCAATGAATTCCAAGGCATCCAGACCTCCACTAATAACACTTTTACCCTAGGAATCAGATTTGGATAAAGACAGCACATAAAACTCAGAGAAGATTACACAAAGGGAGAAATTGAATTGGGAGGGTTTTATCAGCAATCTTACGCTGGGCACTCACATAAAAGCCAAATTGGTCCTTGTCATCCTAAAATTCAACCCTAAGCATCACAAAGAGAGCAGCAAGACACGGAAAGAGCCACAACACATTATCACCCAACACCTCATTACAGCACCCAGACAGCTGCAGCAATCTGATGGGAAATACATTTTTTTTTTTTTTAGTTTGTGAAACAAGCTGGTTCTCAGCACATTACAGTATTCAGTTCTCATCCTTCCAATAAGAAAACACCAGACCTGTGGATTTTGACTGCTAACTTTTGTTCAAGCCTTAAAAACAGAAAGAGAAGCCAGCTTTCCATCTGCAGCTCTTTCAGATTCCCAGGCAAACTGACAAGAGAGCAGATCACAAAAGCAGTTTCTAAGGGTAATGGCTTCCTTTGAAGTGCATTTCTCATGGTCACAGGAGCAAGCTGATTTCCAAGCCAATTGGGCTAGTTTCACATAGGTTTTTGAAGAGGAGAATGGATTTCATCTCTAGTTCTGTGGAAATCAGTGGAAATACTCCAGGAATGAGTCTGACCCTATACTTAGCTGACTACTCCAAAGGCAAGGCAGAGATGACAGAGTACAGAGGTGACATGCACAGAAATGCTGCTCTGCACAGTCCACCATTAGGATTTTTTTGTTATGTAGCAACATTCAATACAGAACTATCAAAATTAAAGACATCTTTCACATTAGGTGCCAGTTAGAAGCAAAGCCCAGGATAAGGGCTGTCTGAAGGCTGGAAGAGTTTATCACCATGCATCCCACAAATGTCAAAATTAAGTTTCCTCTTACAATGTTTCAGATGAAAAGCCAATACTCCAAAGCTCCCTTGAACCCATTTTCTCCTGCATTCCCAACTCACTCACTGTGCTTTGGACAGCAGTTGAGATGGTTGATAAAACTTCAAGAGCCCCAGCAATAGGGAAGGAGCTGCCATCATCAGCTGCATCAGTGTTGCTGGCAGCAGGATTCTCACTTCCTGCATTAGAAGGTAGAAAATTAATTTCCTGACTTCCAAAAAAAAAGATCCTGTCAGCCACAGAGTGGAGAAAATCAACAGACACCAAATATCAGCTAGGAGCAAGCCTACAATTCAATTATTTTCCTCTCTACTTTTCAGAGCTAACAGAACCAAGCAAGGGAGTATCATTTTAATGATTTTATTCTCCGTCTCAGGGTGAAAGGTGCCGAGTAAGGTGATGTTATTTTGGGGCTGATTATGTTATGAAAAACATTCCAAGGCTGTTCTTACAGGGTACAAAACTGACCTCTTGTTGCATCTTTAGACTCGGATGAGATTTCACTAGGACTGGGGATCCCAAGGGTTGTTTCTGCTTTTTCTATGACATTTGAAATACCTTGACCTAGACAAGACAGAAATCAGAACAGAAACAGGATTAGAGCTGCATATTCTTTTTTATTACTCTGGATTCCTTCTATTCAAAACAGTTTAACCAGCACTAAAACCTCCTTTATCCAGCTCACCTACCAATGCAGTGAGCCAATATTTCATCTCAGCTTTTAAATTAAGTTGTAAATACTGGCAGAATACTAGTTTAAAATACCAGGTGAAAATTACATAAACGCCTTAAAACCTTGAAAGTAATTCTGTCTGTGCATATCTCCTTAATCTCACTGTACCTTTTGGTACAAGCTTTTCCCATTACTTGAACAATTCTCTTGACATTTTTCCAATAATGGCTGCTATAACTGAAATCTCCTTCTCTAGAAACAAGTTCTAAAGCACCAGCTTGAGACACAAAACATGATTAAAATATTTATCAAATACCAGAAAGAGCCTTACCTACAGTAGCTACGGTAGCAGATGCAGTTGACAGAAGAGATTTCCCCCAGCTTCCCCAGTAGCCCCACCCTGTCTGAACTGCAGGAGGATCTGAGACCTTTAATGAAGAGAAACAGAAGACTGATGCAGACATTATGGTCAGGAAAGGAACACAAGCAGTCTGTGACATGTGACTTTTGTGAGGCCTTTTCATTTCAGAGAACAGCAATGTGAATTTTCAGAAAAGAGTGGGGCTTATGCTTAGAGTTCTGTGCTCAAAGCCATGAAATGTGAAATCCCATCTTTCCAAGCAAGCACAGGAACATACCTTGATGGTTTCACCTGCAGGCTTTTCTGTGACAGCAGGCTGGCTTGGGTGCTTGGGTTCAGGTCTTTTCCGAGTCACAGGCACAGTCTCTTGTTCTCTCCCTTCATTGCTCTCAGAGCAGCCAAGTTCCTCTGTCTTCTGTTCATTTTCAGCTTCGCAAGAGGTTTCATCTTTCAGATTTTCACCACTGTCTTCCTCAGACATGACTACAAACATCCATTGAAAGCAAAGCAAATAAAATAATCACTCCCTTGCACTTTGACATTAGTTCAACAGCATCACGTTGGTGTTTTAAATAACGAAACACAAAAATATTGCCACATGTACTCATATGTGTGTACACCAAATTACGTCTGACTCAAAGAAATGTCATATTTGGAAGTTTAAAGTCCCACAGGGACACGTGGCTTTATCTAACTGACACACCCTCTCCACAAGAGAAAAAACAAAACAGTTTGCTAGCTCTGAAAAACAAATCAAGGTACAAAAGGGCCTCAGATAATTAAATCCATTACATGTTCCGCCAAAACAAAAGTGAAAACAAAACCGCTTGGGACGGCTGGTTTGAGGAGCGTAGGAGACAAATGGGGACGGCTGTCAGAGAGCTGAGCAGGCAGGGAGGCAGCGACCGGGTCACTTGGGCACTTGGGGATGGGCACTGCAGGGCAAGCACAGCCCCAGGAGCAGCGATGAGCTCCAGCTGCCACAGCACCGCGGCCCGGGGATGGGGAGCCCATGAGCGCGGCCGGCACGCTGCTCTGGGGGCTCCGTGGCACCCGTCCGGGCTCCTCTGGCAGCAGCTGCGGCTGAAATGACTTGCAGGGCCAGGCAGGGACGAGCCGAGAACCCAGGGTCCCGGGATCACACTGGGGTGACGCTGTGTCCCCGGCCAGGCGCTCACTGATGCGATCGGGGCAGCGATGGCCTCAAGCGACGGAACGGACAGCTCCGGGTGCGGGCTGGGCACCGCCACCGCATCTGCCCAGGACCCTCCACAGCGACCACGGCCCGCGGGTCACCCCCGGCTCCCTCCCCACGCCGCGGCCCTGCAGGCCTCCCTGTGCCCCGCTTCCCGGAGACCCCCAAAGTCCCATAACCCCCACACGGGGCTGCCCCACACGGCACCCCGCGTCCCCCAAACCTCCCCGTGGGGCTGCTGCCGCACAAGGAGCCCGCCGGGTGCCCGCACTCCCGCCATGGTG
>VXBQ01004623.1:244001-264653 GCA_013400175.1 Phainopepla nitens | reverse complement strand
GGCGGCTTTGGAGGGCAGCGGAGGTGGTGGAGGGCCTCGAGGGGAGGCCACATGGAGAGCGGCCGCGGTCGCTTGGGCTGCTCAGGCTGGAGAACGGGAGACTGAGGGCAGAGCTCATCGGGGTCTGCAGCTCCTCCCGAGGGGCAGCGGAGGGCCAGCTCCGAGCTCTGCCCTGTGTGACAGTGCCAGCCCCCAGGGAAGGGCTGGAGCTGTGCCAGGGGGGGTTTAGGCTGGAGACCAGGGGAAGGTTCTTCCCTCAGAGGGTGCTGGGCACTGAACAGACTGCCCAGGGAAAGGACACGGCCCCGAGGCTGCCAGAGCTCCAGGGGCGTTTGGACAGCGCTCCCCGGCACGGGGTGGGATTTTTTGAGGTGTCCTGAGCAGGGCCAGGAGTTGGACTGGATGATCCTTGTGGTTTTCTTCCAACTCAGAATATTCTGTTTGTGTTTCTGGCGTGACGTCGTGCCCTAGTGACACCACCCCTGGTGCTCTCGGCTGCAGTGTGCTGGTGTGGCGTGTCCTGTGTCCCACTGCCACCACAGCCCAGTGGGACCAGCGCTTTCCCACACGTGAACTTGGAGCACACAGGGGCTGTGAGGACAGGGTAATGTTAAGTGAAACTTTGTGCTTGATGGTTTTTAGCTGACAGGGCAAGAAAACCGGTTTTGGTGCGCAGCCGATGCCGTGGTGAGTTAGCCCGTGACAGGTCAGGCAGCCAAGGGATGTGCACAGGAAAACACCGTGTCCTGCCAGGCAGCCAAGGGATGTGCACAGGAAAACAACAAATCCCATCAGGCAGCCTCTCCAGCGAGGCTGGCCCTGGGGTGTTGTGGATTTCCCGCTTAGGTTGGTTTTTGGGCCGTGGGTGCTGCCACTTCCCTGCAGAGCTTTGGCTGGTGCCAGCAGAAGAGGAGCCCTCCCTGCAGCCTCTCCCATGCTGGGAGCACCTGGAATGACTCTTGTCAAGACCATGCTGTGTTCACAAACTTCCCAAGAGTTCCTGTCTGCAGGGCTCTGCCAAATGCGTCTCCCTGGTTTGACAGAGGGTCAGAGGGGGCTTGCAAATGGTATTTCTGTAAGACATCTGCAGCTGTGCTCTGTCAGGTGTGTCTCCATTTATTGCCTCACGTTACTCCAGGTATGAAGTGATGTTATAAGCAGTGAATGTAAAACCGTATAACTTGCAACCTCTTGGGCCCCAATTTTGCAGTGCCATATAAATGTGTGTAATTTTAAGTACTATCGGTGCTTCCACTGACCTCAGTGGGACTATTTAGAGTGCTCTGAGTTAGACACAAATACACTTCTTCGGGGTAGGAGCCAAGGATGACTCACACAAGCACATGCATCACAGATTTTTATCTTTCCACTGTTGTTTGTTGTAACAGCTTATGGTTTAATAAAGGTTAAATGTGTTAAACTCAACTATAGGTTCAGTTGTAAAATAGCCAGTTTATATTCTGGCACATTTCATCTTGATTGAGCTTAACACTTCGTTGAAGAATTGTGATGTTGGCACTGAACACACTTTATCCTTTTTGGGTCCTTTATCAGCTCCAGCAGCTGTTTTGCATAAGTGCAGTGGATGAAGAATATGGATTTTGCAAATCATTTTATTGTTCCCAGCACTCGGCAGTGAGAGATCATTGTCTGCTTAGCAATAATGGCTTTTCCAAAAGACAAACAATTTCTAATAAATCAGACCTCGAAGAATTTAATAGTAAAATTAAATGACCCATCACCAATGGTTTATGCATTATGCAGGCTCAGTGCAAGTATAGTGGAGAGCATATGCAATTACTGAAGATAATTATTCTTATGAGAGAAAATGTTGCCGAGTATTTCTTGTGTTTAATAAATGAGTGAGATTCCTAATGTCATTTAGGAGAAACGTCACAGACGCTTGGAAACCTTAACGATTCAAATTTAATAATTTAAAATGACAATAGCACAGGCAAAGTACAAGAGGCACTGAGATTATTCTCTAATAAATCTAAAGTATCAGTTGGGAGGTTATTGTTTTAGAAGACTGGAAGTTGTGTGCCTGTGATTCAAGGGTGAAGATGAGGGTTTGTGTTTGCTGCAGAGCTGTCGTCAGTTTTATCTGTGAAGTCAAGTCTGATGCATGCAAAAGTGCATTTTTAGCTGAGGGCAGCTGGATCATAGGGTGATGTCTGCTGAAGGTCTGGGACCACAGCACCTCGCTTGCCACCACAAGCTGTGACAGACCTTTAAAGCAACCCAAATGTCAGTGGTCCACAAAACCACTACCAGCCCACCACCTGTCTGTGTGGGGTCTGCATAAGGTTGCCAAAACAAGCAGGTCAGTGTCAGCTGCCTTTTGCGGGCTCTGAAACACTCTGAAAATACCAGAAGTCTAAAAATGGAAGGTCAAAACCACACTGATGATCAGCAGCCTTAGTAATTTTTTAATTTTTTAGACCTGTGCTGTTGCTGTGGATGGGATGCTCTTCTTCAGAGGCAGCAGGACTCAGTTATGCTTTCCCTAAAGTGTAGCTGATGAAAAACAGGAATGAAAGAGGCTTTGGTAGTGGCTTTTAACTGTTTAGCTGTGGGAAAGTAGCTTCTCCAGCACAATGGTATAATTGAGTTCTCTGCACTAGTCTCATCTTAAATGAAAGGACAAGAGGCGTGATAGAAAACAGAGTGGGGCCAATGATTAAAAAAAAAAAGAAAAAGGCAGATGAAGGGAGTGCTGTTTACAGAGAAACAAGTAGGGAGCCTGTTTTCCAGTTTCTCTTGCAGGATTCAGTGGGTGAGTTGGTTAGTCAAGCTTGAAGGAGAGTTGGACACAGCTGTCTTCTTTGCCTTCTTTGTTAAACTGGTTTTGGCAATAGCCACAGCAGAAATGGAAATGGTTCAGATAACACATTTCTCATCACATGTCAAGTCTGGAATCTGGTTTGACCTTCGACAAATTAACTTTCACTGAAAAAAATTCCCAGTCTGGATAGCATCAGCAGAATTCCCCCTTTTGAATATGCTTAGTTTGTCTCTGATGAAAGACAATTACTAGAAATCACCTGGTTTTATGCATGACATTATTTTTCAGAAGTGCTTTAGATAGTGTTAACTGGTAATTCTAGAAGGATGAAAAGAGTCTGCATTTTTTATTAAGTGGGTCCCTTTGTGTTGTGATATTTATGAAATACCCTTCCACTAACATCTGTTATTTGTAGAAGAAAAGATGATAAATTTGAAGTTACACAGTCAATGGTATGAAGTGAGATATTTTTTTAGGATAACATTTGAGCTTGTGGCTTTTGTACTTCGTAAATGTTTTTTTAAGGCTCTGGAGCAGTGTAGATGGAATCATAACTTCGGGGAGCATATATTGGATTAGAAATTTTCTTGAATCAGGCTTCCAGGAAAATTGATTACTGATTGTCTCTTATCAGTGTCATCTCATTTTATTACAAGTTGGTTTTATTCTGGCTTGTGTGCAAAAGACAGAAAATTAAAGGCTGTATCCTAATGTCTTATAATAGCTTTTGTGCACATTAATTTGAAGAGTATCTATCCCTAGACAAAACAATTTTTCACATTGCTATGAAGTTTGGGTAGAGAAGACAATGAAGAATATATGACTGCTGAGATGAAGCAGCATAAACTAAAAGATTGTCAACGGGAGCTCATTGTAAAACCAACAAGAATAACAGGAAGCAGACTTAGAAAATGCAGCAGCAGCAAGAGATATTGCAAAAAGGGAAATATGTGTAGACATCAGTGTCCTGATGTTCAGAAAGGGACTTCCTCTTCTGGCTGTAGATAACAACCAGGAGATTTTGCCCAAGTAATTGAATCATATTATTTAGTATTTAGACATCTAATACCAATTGTGCCCCTAAAATCAATTAAGTAGAAGTAAATGCTAAAAATCAGATGTGTGTGTGCGCGCTTTGGTTTTCCTCTGGATGGTAAATGAAAGACTGGCTTTAGAAAACCAGGGCTTAAAAGCACTTTGGTATTGGTGGAGAGAGAGGCAGAAATTACATCCTCTTTCTTGCTTTTCTTCTTCTATTAAGAAAGCTGTTTTTCTTGGTAACATGCAGAATCCACTTTTAAAGATAATTGTGAATTTCGAGTAGTCTGAACAATTTGTTCCTTTTGTAAAACCTTTTTCCCCTTAATGAATATTGTTCCAGAGATTATTTATTTGGTTGGGAAGATGAACATCTAGTGGACTGGAGGTTGTGCTAATGCCTTCTTACCCTCATTTTATTACTGTGTTTTGAGCAAAGCTCTGATTTGGAACCTCTCAGCTGACAGTTTGTATTATGCTAATCGAAATCTGTTTACTGGAAATTAAATTTGAATACTTGGTAACCTTGCTGTCATTAATAAACTTATCGCTTTTTTTTTTTTTCAGTTTTACTTCCAGTTTCCACTTCAAATATTGATGGTCCTGAAAGTGCATTTGGATCCCAGACACTTTCCATCACAGAACAAATCAAGAGCCTCCTCTCCTATCTCAGAGCAATACAGACAGCTTAATATCATATGACCTCATTTCTCCAAATTAAATGAAAGAAGAATTTTTACTAGCTTCCCATGAAGCTCAGCTATTGCCTGTTAATTTTGACTCTTAGTGCTGATCTTTCAGTTGGATTCACAGTGGAAAATGTAGCTTTTAACAGGACAGTTGCTTTTGGGTCTTTCAATGCATCACTTCATGCAGTGTCTCAAGCTTTAATAAGTTCTCCAGCACACCATGATATCATAGCCAAAGAGGGGACCAGTATTTTAATTGAATGTAAACTGAACATCAGCCAGTATGAACATATCCTTTGGTATAACTCCAGAGGACACCTGCTTGAACAGAAAGATGAAGGTGAGTTTTCCTGCTGTTTTCTGTCCATCATTATTCCCCTTTTAAACAGTATTGGAAAACCCCTGGGACTTTATTCTAATTTTCTCTTCCTATCCTCCCAGTTTTACAGTTGAGAGATAAGGAGAGAGCAAAACAAAGTCCTTTGCCCCCTGAAATGTAGCATGGGAGTACTCAGTTGCACCTGAGTACTCCTGTTCCATCCTGCTTTGGTGCCCCCACAGAATGATGTTGTTCAAGAATCATCTCAGTATTCTGTTCCATACAGAAGAAATGTGTCTTCGTCTTACCCAATACTAACCGATGGTTTTATTTATTATTGCTCTGGTTTCAATTTTATTTTAACCAATGCATGAATTAAACACAATTTTTCACAACTTGTGACTTTTTCAGCTGGCAGTTGGTGCTTTAATTTTGTTACAGGATATGTTTTAAGACATACTTAGCACATTTATTGTTTGGTTTATGCACCAGTGAGACTGTGGAAAGTAACACAGTATGTAATGGCCAACGATGAAATTCATGCTATTTAACCCTTTTGAACTGAAGGGGAATATATTTTCCTTGCCATTGGCTCTCATCGTTTTATCCCTGCAGTTTTTAATTTAAAGAAATGTTTTAGAGATGCATGTGTTTTTCTCTATTAGTATTAATGAAGGTCATCGAACTAATTGATAGGATCTTGTTGGAGGCCATCTTTCTGCCTTAAGTATTCAGTAACCTTTTTGTAGTTATAATGCCATCTGGAGATTAGTTCAAAGTAGAGTAATTAGAAGAATAAGTTATGAAAACAGTTCAAAGCAGAGTAATTAGAAGAAATGAGTTATGAAAACAGTTTTCCCCCTAAGTTATAAATGCACAGCAAATGCTGTATAAAGCTTCTTGTATTGATTTCTTTTTACTTGGGTTTTGCATGTCAGCACTGCAGGCTCAGCAGAAAACTGTCTCAAGAAAATTCTGAGTTCTTTTGCCAGCAGAGCCATTTACAGACTGATCTTTTTCACGGGTTGCTTGACTTTTAACTCTGAACGTATGGAAAATTAGACTTTATAGAGGACACTCTTCTAACATAGGGTGAGAAGCCCTAGTTAAGAATTGGGATCCCTGTCAGAAAGAACCAGAAGCACATTGGAAGGTGCAGATGAGAGAAGGAAGTAAAAGTGGTGTAGCAAGCATGCAGAATAATTTACCATTAAGCAGTAGGATGGGTAAGTGGGTTATGGCTTTCTGTGTCACAGGCATGAAAAGGACATTTCAGTCCTTGTTGTACTGTTGCTATGCTAGAAGAGGACTGCTCACTGCCAAGCTTTGACTGCTGTTGATGTTTATCCTGGGATTTTTGTTTCACGAGCTCTGTTTATTTCTGACCCCTGTGCAGGTGACCGGTGGAGCATTGCAGGTAATTCCCTCAACATCACGAAGGTCAGCTTTGCTGACCGGGGCCGGTACACGTGCGCGGGCATTAATCGTGACGAGACCTCGTACTACACGGTCACCCTGAGGGTTATCTTCACCTCGGGGGACATGAGCATCTACTACATGATTGTGTGCCTCGTTGCCTTTGCCATCACCCTCATTTTGAACATCACCCGCCTGTGCATGATGAGCAGCCACCTCCGCAAAACGGAGAAGGCCATCAACGAGTTCTTCCGGACGGAAGGGGCCGAGAAGCTGCAGAAGGCTTTCGAGATAGCCAAGCGTATCCCCATCATCACGTCTGCCAAAACGCTCGAGCTGGCCAAAGTCACTCAGTTCAAGACCATGGAGTTCGCTCGGTACATCGAGGAGCTCGCCAGGAGCATTCCCCTCCCGCCTCTGATCCTGAACTGCAGGGCGTTCATGGAGGAGATCTTCGAGGCCGTGCGGGTGGAGGACCCCGAGGAGGCGGGCAAGGAGGAGAAGCAGCCCCCCGGCTGCGGGGCGCCGGCCGCGCTGTTCCCCGGCCGCGCCGAGATGAAGCGCAGCCACTCCCCGGCCGGGGACTCGGACGATGGCTCCCTGAGCGAGCAGGGCCAGGAGATCGCCGTGCAGGTGTCCATCCACCGCCAGGGGCAGAGCATCGACACCGTGTCTCACGGCAGCTGCCACTCCGTGCCTGCTGAGGAAGGCACCTGCTGAGCCCGGTGATCCGCAGAGGGGGAAGGGAGCTCGGGTGATCCAAGGGCACTGTGAGAAAAGGGTCTGCAAACAAGCTGCCTCAGTCCCGTGTGCGCGAGAGTTTTCCAGATTGCAGGATGCCAGAGCTAGTTCTGAAGTGTGTATTTTCTGTCAGTGTTGGTTTAACAATTCCAGTCTGCTAGAAAAGGCCGTTTGGAATATTGTGCGGGGGCTTTTCTTTCTAAAGCAGTCTTGTTATACTTAAAATAGCTACAAAACAGGAATTCTTTGTCCTTGGCTCCTTGGTAGCTTTTGATACTTCAGATCTGTGTGAGAAGTGACCAAGCTCAGCAGTACTTGCTGTAAGAACTTGCAATAAGAACTTTTCCTTTGTGAGCTCCTTCTTTCTTCACAAAGTTGAGCTGAAATTCCTTTGAGTCAGTGTTGTCCTGATGAATTGAGTTCTGTGCTGTTTTTGAGTTGCCTCTTGGTGCGTGTAGCCGAATCAGAACCACGGTGAGCTTGAACCAATCTGTTTTGTGTCACGTGCTTCTGTGTTGCTATCAAAATGTACTGTACTTAGGAAAAGAATAGTGCCAGGATCTGCTGCTGGATTAAATGAATTGTTGTAGTTTCAAAGCAGCTTAGAGAACAACCAGGAGGTCTCAGTTTTCTGTGCATCCGCAGGAAACTTGTGGGTATTCTAAATGCTTGTTGCTTAAACTTGGTGCTGATTGCCAAAGCGCCTTACCCTGGTCCTGTCCCACAGAACGGAGCAGTGACAGCACTGCTGGCGCTGCCTGGCTGTTCATTATGCTGATTTCACTCACCATAGAAAATCCAAAGTTTTACATTGTACTTGATGTTGTGGTGAGAAAAGGATGACAGTAATCACATAGTGGCAAAACTAATAAATGAATTTATCATCTACAGACAGGTGTCTCAGGCACATCTTCCTGAGCAGCATTGTAATGAAGCAGGTGAAGAGTAGTGACACTGAGTCACTCTGCTCTGGCTGGTGCTGTCAGAAGGCAGTGGCAGAGAGAGTGGAGGGCTGGCTGAGCTGTTTGCCAGCCACTGTTGGCAGGAGGGGAGTGACTCACTGACAGAGCCCAGCCTCGTGTGCTGCAGAGATGGCAGAAGGGAGAGCTGCAGCTGCTCACATCTGTACACACACAAGTACTTCACTGAGGATCTCCCACCTGGCTTTCTCAGCTGTAGGGATCCAGCCTCCAGGAATCACAGTGCAGGCAAGAATCTACTTTCTTCTTCCACTCTTTGGTGCTGGTTTTTTTTTTCCTCCTTAACATTTGTAAGTTATATCACTTAAACAGCATTTTATATCCTGTTGAGATTTAGTAGATGTAAAGCTTGTAAGCACTCCACATATTAATTTCTTACAACTACTGGAAGCATATTGCCATATAATTTTAACAACTTGGCAACAGGAGCGCCATTTAATTTCACACAACTCTTTTTTCTTTCCTTATTATTACAGAAATGTCAGTTGAACAAGTGATTCTGGAGGGCTGCTCAGGATTCTTAAGAGGATTTGACATTACATTTACATGAGTAGAGGTGGAAAACAAGCAGGCACAGTGGTAATAGCAGGGTGGGGCTGTCTGTGGTAATAAATGCTCAGAAGGAAGGGGCTGAACAAATTATAGTTACCATATCAGAGAGAGGGAAATGACAGCATCTCTTTCCATTTTAAACTAGCTTCTGTGGAAATTCCTGCAGTCAGCCACCAGTTAAATCACCCTAGTTGCCTTTGGCCTGTCGGGTAAGAGTGGTGTTAGTCAGGAAGGAAATTGCTAGCCTTTACTACAGTACCATTCCCACCAGCATGGTGCCATTTCCAGAACTGTAGCAAACTTTGTCTGCTTCAGGGGAATAAAGCCTTCTGTACACCCTTTGAGTAGCTGCCTCAACAGTGACTTCTTTTTTTGCTTCCATAGTTTGATGGCACTTTATGTCCAGGTGAAAAGTTTGTATAGTTTTGTGTAACCTGTCTGGTTTCTTTTTTTTTTAGGTTGTTAAAAGATACTCTGTGGATAAATACCAATTTCTCTTAGAGGA
The DNA here is from genome assembly GCA_013400175.1 of Phainopepla nitens. Taxonomy (NCBI): domain Eukaryota; kingdom Metazoa; phylum Chordata; class Aves; order Passeriformes; family Bombycillidae; genus Phainopepla; species Phainopepla nitens. The sequence continues at coordinate 255,628 of VXBQ01004623.1, read as the reverse complement.
AGGAAGCTGCTGGCTTCACTTCTGTGCTGCAGTGGGTTCTGCAGGTTTGTTGCACATTTGTGAGGGGAGAGTTGTGAGTTTGCACCCTTTAGGATGTGCTGGTTGAAAGAGGTAAAGACTATGAGAGAGAATTATCTGTTTCAATCTCCTTTGTGCCAGAGGCCATCAGAATGTACCTGCACCTGCCTTATTTCTCTGCAAACAGCTCTCCTTGCTTCTGTGGAACTGTTGTATGATATGCAACATATGGATGTGTTACCCCTAAATACACATACAGTGAGAGATGCCACTACAAAATCTAAACTATTTAATTGCTTCCTAAGAAGCAGTTATGATTGACAGATGTCACATCAGAAGTGGCAGCTTCCAGGCAACAGAATGACACTGGAGGTGTGTCAGATGGGTGTCAGGAGAGCAGTTTCAGGACTGATTTGATCTCTTTTGATTTTTGTATTTCATTTATGTAGCTCCGAGTTCCTACTGACCACAGCTACCTGGTGTCTTCATACTTCCTATTGGTGTTGAGAGGAAAGAGTGACCATGCATAAAGGTCCTCAGAAATGAAGGTGCAGTGTCAATTGCTGGATAGCAAAGCTGGAGGTTTTCCTGAATTACTACAGCATTTTGTTCCATAAATGAATTTCATTCGTGGGAAGGAAGTTGTTTCTAAATGTAGGAACTGATCCTACTCCCACTGAACTCAGTCAAAGAGGATTTGGAGCTCTGTGCATTTTACAGGATTTTTATGCAAGGACGATGGTGATGTTAAATGGTAAAAGTGATTTCCAGAGAATGAAATTTGACACCAGTTTCCAAACAACTTTTGTACTATTCTTGTTACCCTGAGAGTAGATACGTGCACTTAATATCTTTGATGAATCTAATTGAACATTAACATTGAAAGTGTTTCTCTCTTAGCTTTTAGTAGGATGAGGAGAATCTACAGTGGTTTCCTTGCTTTTAACTAAAGTCTCTGACAATCACAAGGCTATTCTGTCTCTTCTTTGTGACTTACTTTAAAAAGTATAAAATCTACTTGTTATCCAAGAGTACCTAAAACTAACTTTGTAGTGATTATTTGTATTACCTGGATTGTAATGTAACTGTTTAATGTAACCACATAGGATTTCATACTTTCATAAAATGAACTGGTAGATTTGCAAAATAAATTGAAAAGAAAAACCTTGTTCTGCTGGAATTTTCTGTTTTACAAGTGAGGAGTGCCTGTGTCTCCAAGGTTATGTAGCAGCTGTATTGAGCTCAGCAGAATGTTGTTAATCAGCCTGACAGAGGTTATTGGGATATTCAGTCATCTGAAGGCCCATTCCTGCTATGACATCTTTGGATGTTTTTTTTTTGTCTCAAAGTCTTCAACAGCATATAATAGTTGTTCCCAGCTGCATATACAAACAGGTACAGACCTGAAATGGTTTCAGGAAGGCTTTTGTTTACTTCCTTCACATTGTGTCTGTGACCTTCAACCACAAATCTGTTTTATTTGTTCGTACCTTTTTCACATGATGGTACTATTCTGTATTGTAAGTACCTTTCTTTTTGTAATCCCTCACCCTAAACACCAAAAATCCACCTTGCTGAGAAGCCTTCTGTAGTGCCTTCCATAGGGGTGTGCAGATTTGTATGAGAGCAGAATTCACCCACATTGCTGTTAAAGAGTTTCTGGTTGCCAGTTTCTGCACAAGGCAGATAATTGCATTACAGCTGAATATTTGGGAATTTTCCCATGAGAATCAGCTGCCTAAAGGAAGAATTATTGGACCCATACTCTTCAGGCTGGGTCAATACTCAGTCAGCATCTGCTTTCTATCTCCTTGTTATGAGAGATACATTAATGATAACAGTTCAGTTTTTTAAACTCCTGTAACCTGATCCCTCATGATCCTATCCACAGTGAACAAATTCATCTGCATCCATTTAGAGCACTTTTCCATCTGGTAACAACAGCTCATTGAAAAGGGAGCTGCATTAAGGATGATTGTACTTTAATTTTAGGTGCACACCTTAAAAAATACATTTTTTTCTTCATGTTAGAGCACTTCCGTGAGTGAAGTCTCCAGCTGGAGACACAGTGGAGACACCAAGGTGTCATTCAACTCAGGCAAGTCACAGCTTTATTGACTTCCCTTCAGCCAGGTCATTTCACACCAGCTGAGTCTCTTTCCTCTCCTCTTTTTTTAATTGGATAGCAGCTCATTCAGATGTCTCCGAATACTGCCAGCTTTTTTGCATGTGGAAGTGAGAATTACACCATCATTCAAAAAAAAAAAAATTGTTCTGCTAGATGCTGAACTATCAAAAAAGCCCTAAAAGCTGGGAAGTTGTTCTCTATCCCTGGTAAAGCAGTACCTATTCTTTGGTCACGCCTGGCTGCCAATGAGCGCAATAATACTGAGCAATTAGGCCTTTCATTTGCGTTAGGCTAATTAATTGTTTGCACAGTGCCCTGAATGTGGAATCATTTTCCTTTTGGAAAGAATAAAAGGATTAGAATGGCTTTATCCCAAGTTGCTCTGAACGTATTTTATTTATTTAATGGGAGAAAAATCCTCTGTTGCCCCAAACGCAAAGCACACACTCGAGCGTTACGGCTGCTCGGGGACGTTTCCATCAGTGGGGCTGTGAATGCATCCACATATGTCCATCCATCTGCAGCCACCCTCCATATGGGATCTGGAGGTCCTGCTGCCTGGCAGTGAGAGTGCAGAGGCTGGAGCCATGTGGTGTGTGCTGCAGGCTTTGGATGTCAGCGCTGTTGGGCTGGAGAGGGGCGAGCATCGCTTGGATTTCAGCTGCCTGCAGCACCATGGTCACTGGGAGCTGTGGTGGTGCTGGGAGGGCAGAGCTCTGTGACTGGACACTCTCTGAAGAGCTTTGTACAGAGTGAATCCAAGGCCAACGGAACCTGGGCTAAGAGTTCATGAAGAAGGGACCCAGTGGACACACTATTGCAGAGGCCATTGCCATCTCTTCTTTACGTTTGTCTTATTCAGTGCCGCTTTTTGCTGCCAGATTATTGAATATATATTTCATGTTAAATGGTTCTACAGACGTGCAAAAAGCCATTCAGTGGAAAGTGAAGGAGCATACTCAGCTCCAAGTGCAAGGCAGAGGTTGCCATCACACAGACTTCCACTGAAGGGGTTGGGGATAACTGGCTGGAGTTCCTCCTGCCTTCCCTGCTCCCTGCTCTCCTATAAGGCCTGTTATGGGCTGTCTGCAAGAGCTGAAAGTGAAAATTCTGTCCTGTGCTATCTTCTCTTCCTCTAAAGATCAGGACACTGAGAGCAGCCGTGGGTTTGAAGGGAGCATGAGAGGCCAGCAAGGATGTGTTCTCAGCCACAGATGTCCGTCCTGGCTTAAAAACAGCTGCTGGCAGAGATGTCTCATCTCCCAAGGAATCTGTTCTCCTGCTAAACTCTCCAGACCACTGCAAAGATTTCCCTAATACCTGCTACAAAGCATCTCTTAATGCATCACCCATCTCATCCTTTCCATGCCTACTGCAGCCCAAATCAGGGCCACCCCAAACATGCAGGAAAGGAATTGCAGGGCAGCACAAAGCAGGGGCCACACTTGCCTTCATGTGCCTGCCTTGCCTGGAGAGATTGTTCTGTTTTTGGCCTAAGCTGGCAGAATTTAACTGGAAGTCAAACTCCTTTTGTTTATTTAGTGCCTGGATGTCTGAGTGTTGCTTCTTGGGCTTTGGACCTTCTTGCTGTCTGTGCTGGCTCATGGAAATATCCCTGACACCAGAGCTGCTCCTATCAAAGGAGTAGCTCCAGTATTCTGGATAGCTTTGTATTTGTATGTGGTAGGGAAATGGAAAGCAGCCAGTGCAAAGCACATGAGCATGTCCCACCATTATCTCAAGAGATTTTCAGCATTTCACTCACTTTCTCTCCTTAGTGTCTTCACTTCAGTGCATGAAAATATTCAGAAGTATCTTGCCTGGTCAATGGGAGAATCCCAAGTTTTCATTTTTCTTTTTCTTTTTTCCTTTTCTTGTGAGTTTTTCTCAAGCTTAACTCTCCTAAATAATGACTAGGGAGGGAGACAGTGGACCAGAACAGACATGAAGGAGTTTGGACAAACTGTCCTAAATTAGAAGATAGGTTTGCTTTGGAAATCCTATATGCATCACACTCTGTTACAGAAAGTTGGCTTTAACAGTAAATCTCTTGCAGCAGGGTGTCACTTCACTTCCACAGATTACTTGAAATGCTTTATTAATTCGATGACCTTGTGGGCTCTCAGAAAAAGCCATTTCTCAGTGTTTTGGGGAAAGAGAAATTCTCTAAGCTAAGGGGACTGTTTTGTTGCTCAAATTTATTGCTTGGCTGACTTAATTCACCATTCAAACACGATGATTTTTAGCTGCTGGGCAGCGGGCCTTGCAATGTTGAAACTAATTAACTGCTAGAACTCTTCTGAGCAAGGCCATTTTCTTACTGGGTTTTTGGGCTTTTTTTTTTAATGCACAGAGATAAAGCAACCACGATCCTTGGAGCGCAGGGTTGCATGGATACGGTATCAGCACAGACACAGCCCCGTGCTGGGTGGCTCTGTGTGACAAAGGAAGAAAGGCTGCCAGCTGTCCCCGCTGCGGCGTGACACCGCACAAAGGTAAGGGGAGAAAAGACACAACGTCTGAAGACAGAACAGACAGGAGGAGTGCCAGAGCCATGACAAAGGGAGGACTCAGAGAATAGTAAGAGAGGCCTCTACTCCACAGCTCTGGATCCATCCTTGGCTGGCAGGCCCAGGTCAATGGCTCTGCAGCTGGAGCGTCCTCACACCTTGCTCCCCTTCCTTCATCTCCACCACTGGTGTTGCAGACTGAGTTCTGAAAGAGCCTTGAACCTCGTAGCTCAGATGGATCTAAGGAGATGCAGTTCCTGCTGGCAGGACCTCATCAAAGCCTTGAGAGGGAGGACAAGGAAGGGAAAAAGGGGTTGTTCTTTGTCAGGATGCACCTGGCTGCAGGAAGTTACTGGTTGTTATCCCATCAGGGACTTCTGCTCATCAAAATATTTTCTGGGAAAAGTTTATAACCCCTGCAGTACTTCCTGGTGATGTCTCAAGATGGTACAAAAAGGTCTAGAAGCTCAAGCAGAGACAAATTCAATGTCTGTGTGCTCCTTCCTATCATGTTTTTGCAAGGCACTTCTGCCCTACTCCTTGCTCTGAGTCTATGGACTCAGTGCAAGTGAAATAAAAATTGCTGCTGCTCACTGAAAGCCGGGAATTCCTCACTGGCTCCAGGGAGCTCCCCATCCATCTTTCTTCCTGACACTTTGATTACCTTTATCATCATTTTTAAATGCAGAGCTACAAATACCATTAGTGGTCATGCAGAATGACAACTCTCTTGACGTGCCTCAACCACAGTGACCTTCCTCCACTGGCAGCAGGGAGCACAGGCCAACTCCTCTTCCTCCTGTGGGTTTGGGCTGGGAGTGTCAGCCCCAGCTGCCAACTCACCTCTGTCTCATCGTCTTCTTCCCTGCATTTCAATTCTAATGTTTCTAGGATTTCCAGCTTTCTTCTGAAGCCTCACAGTCTAGTTGCTCATTCCTGAGGCACAGGAGTATAGAGCAGTACCCCTGGGCGTGTGATCAAGGAAATCTTTTGTTACTTGACTTGCTCTGAACAAAGGGGGAAGTGCAGAGGATCCGCAGCAGTGGGAGTGGAGACCTCTGCTTCCCATGGATGCTGGTGGAACTCCAAAAGGACATGTGGTTTTCTGCCTGCTAATTCTATAGGTGAAGCAAAAGGACAGTGAGGGGAGGGTTGTCACAGGGAGGTTTTTGAATAATAAAAACCAGAATTTGGTGGCTGCAGGAGTCCAAAGTAGCACCTGGGGATGTTGTACCCATGAGCTGCCCCGTCTCTTAGCTCTCAGCCAGAGCATGTTCCAGCAACCCCCGGCTTGGAAAGGTCCTTAGATGGGAGGTGAGGGTCTGAAGTGACACAGGGTTCCCAGGCAGGTGCAAAGGAGAGCTGCTTTATTGCAAAAACCAGGCCTTTTTAAGCAACTAGCTGGTTATCAGTTGCATAGTTTTAAATCATAGCAAACATAATTCATCCAACCACCGTACACCACCATGTGAACATGCACTGGTTACATAACTTGTTTTTCTACCTCTAATTCAGCTGAGTCCCTTTCCCACCGTCCTTTTCTGCTCAGCCAAAGGAGCAGGCCTGAGCCATGGTTTTACAAGGCCTTCCTTCATAAGGTTTTACCTGTATGCAACACTCAGAGGCACTACAGAACACAGGCAGGGTGTGAGGGGACAGTGCCAAGGGCTGAGCATGAGCCCTCAGGCATGGAGACAATGGGGCAGACCACTTCTCTTCAGTCCCTGACATTTCCAGTGCACCAGTGAAGGAAAGGAGCACACATGGTCCACGTGTTTGTCCTTTGCCAGCCATCCCTGCTGTTCTCTCCTTTTCCTGTGAGCACCTGTGCTTTTCTTCCCTTCAAACTGTCCTTGGAGTGACGCAGCAAAGAGCCAGGTGTGCCTTTGCTGCCACTCTCATCTCAGCAGTGAAGGCTTTCTTTTGTTCAGCTGAAAGGGAGCCTGGGTCAAGGTTTTTATGCGCTGAGCAGAATCCAAACACGAGAACACGCAGGTGAGCTCAGAGCCGGGATCTGGGCTGACAGTGGCAGTGGCAGGAGGGACAGCACCGACTGGGGAAATGTGGATAAAAAAGAGAACTGCAGGGATGGGATGGGATGGGATGGGATGCCGTGGGGTTGTTGGGTGATGGGGACACCCCGCAGGCAGGCAGCAGTCTTCGGGGCAGGGCCAGGCCGGGCCGGGCAGGAGCTCCTCGCCTGGAGCCCCGCTAGAGGCAGCTCTTGGTTTGCTCTGAGCTCCGAGGAGCAGCCGAGCGCGGTGCCCGGACCGCGCCGCGGGCAGGAGCGATGGAGCCGCTCCCGCCCGCCCCGAGACCGCAGCGGGGAGCTCAGCCCCCGGCCACAGCCCGCCCGGGCTCCTCCAGCACGCTCAGCAGCCGCTTTCCCCCACATACACTGTGCTAAAGCCTGGCTGGGCAAAGGAACCCCCGCGGGAGCCAGCCCGAACCCAAAGGAGCAGGGGTTGCAGGGACACGGGGGGCTCGAGGGGCTGAAGCCGGCACCTGGGAGCAGCGATATCCGAAGGAGAAGGGCGGAATTTGAGGTGTGTGCCCCGCCCTGCCCGCACCCAGAGCGATTCCCACCACTGGCATCCTGCAGCGGGAGGGCGGGAGGTAAAAGCCAACAAGGAACGGATTGGATTTGTCCTTTTTCCCTCTGCAGATTAACAGATCCAGCTCTGACTGAGGTATTTAGCGATCACAGCCACATAATTGCATGGGGAAAACATTTCCTGGCAATCACTTCCGAGCCCTCTCGGCTCGCTGGGTGTTTCCCTGCGCACGGAGGACGGCAGGAGCAGCCTGCCAGGGCGCACAGCCGTCCCCAGCCGGCCCCAGCCCGGGTGGCACAAGCCGTGCCAGGCGGATGCTGCCTGCGGCGGTGCCCCTGCCTGCTGCGTGCCCAGGGAGGCCCTGGCGAGCCCGGATCCGCTCGCCCACCCTCGGCTTGGCGCAGGCAGCAGGGCCAGGGCAGGCGGCCAGGCGAGCCCTCGGTGGCCAGAAGGTCCTTGGCGGCCACCCCACCCCTCCCTGTGGCACCGGGTCCAGCCTGGGTGAATTCCAGCTCTGCTCTTTTCGTTTCAGAGCTGCAGGAGAAGCGGCTTATGGTCACCTTAAAGGAATAAACGATGCATAAAAATATTTGATCAATTAAGCCAAATGATTTGGCAAGCGGCGGCTCCCGCTGTACCCATCCTCCTCACAATTGTCTCATTATCCAGCCCTAAATCAAGCTGTCACAGCTTTTTTTGGCTTGGAGGGGAGAGGGAGGGAAGGAGGGAGCTGCTTTCCAGCGTTCACCTCCAGAACAGAAATCCCTGAGCAGGGAGCGGTCACTGAGGCACCGAGAGCATCCTCCCGCCCCGTTCCGCTCCTCCCGCGCTGCTGCTCCTCATTACCCTGACTGCGGCCCGGGAGCGGGACGCGATCCGGAGCAGGGGCTGCTGCGGGGGCTGCGGCTCCAGCCCGGCTCCAAGAGCCCTTCCCAAAGCCGCTGGCTTGGCCGCTTGCTGTTGCCGGGGCAGCATCCCGAGAAGGGGACCCAGCTCATCAGTGGGGCAGGAAGGTGCCCATGGACGGGGTCTGCACCCTTCTCAGGTGCCAAAATAAAAAGGGGGCTTGGATCCTGCTTGCTCCGGTTCCTGCCGCGTGCAGCAAGTGTCTGGAGAGCCTCCTCTAGCCTCAGCTGGGACAAAAGGCACTTGGAGCCCCTCACTTACGGGCACACCTGCACTGTGGTAATCACATCAGCCCCTTTCCACAAAAAAAAAAAAAATATAGGCAATTGCATCAAGAGGTTCTTGATATGATCGGGTCCCAGAAGGACTCTGTGTGTGAGCCCCAGACAGCAAATGTGGAGTCTTTTGCTCTTTGTTAGTCAAGAGAGAAGCAAAATCTGTCTCTTTGGGAGCCTCAGTGTTTCATAGGCCCTACGAAATTCACCTGAGGACCCGTCTCCTGCATCCTCAGGGCAGTGGAGCATCCCTCACCCTACACACAGGGAAGCCCCTCTCAGGAGAGTCCTCCTCCTCTGTCCTCCCTGGGTGACACCCTGGGCACCATGCCGGACCTGTGTGATTCCCCAAGCTTGCTAAAATAATTAATGTAAACTAATTATTAGTATTTTTATAATAAATTAATTAAGGACTCATTGATTCACTCTGCTGGGACAGTGAAACAGCTGCATGCTCATCTGTTCATGGGAGCACAGCCAGGCAGACAGAGCATCCCCTTGTGCTGCCTGCCCTGCACAGAGACAGCCCAAAACCAGACCTTTCCACCCAAGAAAATTTTCAGCCCGGAAAGAATAAAGAGGAGACCACGTGGAGCAAACACAGACCCTTGAATGCAAAATTGCTCTGGATGCAGTTAACAAAAAATGTGTCATTTTCTCCTGCCCACAGCAGCCGGGCAGGGCAGGGCAGGGCAGGGCAGGGCAGGGCAGGGCAGGGCAGGGCAGGGCAGGGACACTGGTTCTGGTGGGCAGGCTGGGACCTTGCTGGTCCCTGGGACCTGCTGTGCTGCTGCAGCCACCACAGGATCGGCTCTGAGCAGCTCTCGTGGGTGCCACGTTCAATCCACACTGTTTAGTTTTGTTGCCTTTTTAATGCTGTCAAAACATGAGATGCTCCTGCTGCTTTCACAGCCTTGCTAATTGGCTGCAAAGAGCAGATTTCTGTTCAAATTACAGCTACTTTTGAACTTTGAACTTGCCTTTAAAATCCAATTCCTACGAGGTTTTTGTCTCCACTCCCTGCAGAGCTGTGAAGCAGCACAAGCAACAGCTCACTCCCACCGTGCTTTTTGGAGGACCAAGGGCAATTCACACACCCTGCAGGGATCCCACAAGGGATTTTCTGCTCTCATGCTCTCACCGTGGCTCCCCCCAGCTTCTGGCATCTCTGGAAACAGAGGACTGGGGAGCACATATCAATCCATCACCTGGAAAATGCAAGACCCTCTCTGGGCAGCAACTCTTGGGCTGAACCTGCAGCAGATGCTGTGGCATCGTCAAGCTTTTGCACTCCCACCTCCCTTCGCCACACTCCAGTGTCAGTTCTTTCCCCCTGGTGAACCTCTTGGTCACAGATGTGCAGGCAGCGCCTGGTGCTGGGTGCTGAGTGAAGCACCTCACGAGTCACAGTGAGCCTGTGCTCCCTGCCTGTCCTCCACCACCCCCTGCCCAGTCACCTCTGCAGCTCAGGTGCTCTCAGCCTGTTTTCCAGCTCTGCCAAAGCCAGGAACAATTTGAGCTGCACAGCAGGGCTGGAGCCTTCCTGATGCTGCACGCCTGGCAGGCTCTGCCTTTCCTTAGATGAGGCCAAAGAGGAGCTCTGGAAAAGCCCAAATGAATCCAGCAGCAGCAGGAGCAGGGCTGGTGATCTGAGATACCTCCAGGCTGAAAATGCAAGCCCCTTCAGGAAGACTGGGAAAACCACATTACAAGGCTGGCTTTGGCCCAGCCCCTCAGCAGAAGCGAGGAGAGGAGGAATGAGGGAGCTGAACAAAAGCCCCTGACCCCTGTGTGGTCACTCCTGAGCCTGCACTAATGAAAAGCCAGGCAATGCCCACATGAGCGGGGCCAGGAGGACGAGCCCAGGCTGGTGCCTGCACTAACACACACTCACAGCTCCAGTGTCTGCCAAGACCCTGTTGCTCAGCCAAATGAAACTGAGTTTGCAAGCAGCTATTTGCCGGAGCAGAAAATGCTGGTCTCCAGCACATCCTTCACTCAACAGATGTTCCAGGTCCTGCTAAGCTGTAAAAAGACTGACCAGGAGTCCCTGATGGGTGCAGATGGTTTCAGCTCCATCAGCCAGCAGTAACAACCCAAAATGCTCTGACCACCGTGAACCACAAAACCAACCTGCTGCTGGGAAAGGGCCAGAGCCAGCACTGGAGGCTGCTGGGCATGGGGAAGGAGAAGCTGGAGCTGCATGAAAAATCATGGCAAAAGCACCCACAAAGGGAGCAGTTGGAGTAACAATTCGGGGTTTCTACATTGCTTGGTAATTTCAGATCACAGATGGAAATCTAAGAGAAGCATCTCGTAAATCACACAGTCTGTGGTTTTTCACTTTCCCCCTGCTGTGTTATGATGGAAAATTGCAGTCGGTGTTTCCAAAAGCCGTGAAGTACCGTGCAGGCCCTGGCAGGTTCACATCCAGCTGAACCAAACTGCAGTTCAGCATGCAGCTTGCCTCCAAGAGGGTTACTGAACCCAACAGCTGTGTTTTGCTGGCTGGAATTTGCACCTTTCCCCAGCTCATTGGGCTGCTCTCACCTTTTTCCCATCAGCATTGATTTAGAGTTGATTGTGTGCCAGCCTTGCACCCCTTGAACACAACTGAAACTGGAGGACTTCTGGTAGAAGACAAGGGAAAAGGCATGAACAGGTGGCTTTTAGAGGAAAAAGAAAGAGATTTTTTTAATATATTCTGCAATAAAAGAGGAGAAGATGAAGACTCTGCTAAAAATTACCACGCAGCACCGAGCAAGAGAAGATACTTGGGCCCAGAAGTTTTTTCTGCTGCTGCCTCCCTCCATGGCCAGGATAAAACACAGGGAGTGCCACAGCAGAGACACAGACAGCACTTGGTACCATGGCTCTGCCTTCAGAGCCACACGCTCCATCTGCTCAGTCTCAGCAGCACAGGGGCAAATTGTCACCAGCACAGTGGTAAATTGTCACTGTCCTGCTCCTGATGCTCCCCTGCTGCCTCTCACCCCTCTCTGAGCCCAGGGGCTGTCCCATTTATCCACAGGGCTCAGGATGAGCATTGTCCCATGGACTGGGAGCAGCAGCATCTTCGTGCCACAGCCCAGGACACGCTGGGGTTGAGGATGTGTCCCCTTGATTACCCTGGAGCTATGCTAATGGCTTTCTATTTTAATTACATGGAAGTCTAAACATGCTGCAGGGTCTGGCTAATGCTGCACAGCACAGAGGAAGGCCTGTGCATCACAGA